>OX421452.1:44147648-44160148 GCA_949126865.1 Montipora capitata | reverse complement strand
GGTGATGGACTGATTTTCAGTAGTGTGGGGATTTGCACCAAGCTCTGAGAGTACTTGTTCATTGAATGCCTCATCTAGTGATGATTCATCTTAGAATTCTAGTTGAATTTCAGCATTCTTTTGATCATTTATAAGATCATATGAATGTATGACAGTGCCATGCTTGTTTCTTAGCCAATCTAGTGCTTCTGTTACTGGTAAATAGCTGATAGAGATGATGTAGCGTGCAGCAAGAGTTGTCTAAACTGTGCAAATGGCATTAAGAGGAATTTTAGTGGCAAGTCATCGATGTAAAATTCTGAACAGGTCTGGAATTTGAAGCATACTTAAGGAACTCATTTCACTGCTGCATTGTTATGGCAAATTTTGAACCAATCACGCATGGTAAAAGTGAGACCGTAGTACCAAATTCTGTAAGGGTTGAATGGAGTTAAGCTAAGCATAAGACCCCAAGTACGCATTGCGGACCTATTTTTTATTGATCCTGTTGCCCATTTATAAAAAAAGTGGAACCAGAAACTCCTCCTTGGTTACTTTAATATCTGTTTGGTTGTTTTGTTTTAGTGTTCCTTTCTTCTTGGCTCCTGGTAGGGGAAAAGGTGCGATTAAGAGCAAAAAAAGTGTGATTTGTAAAAAAAATTAGCACTGCTGAGAGCCAATCAGATTGCAAAGATCATAAGCGATTTCAAAATGGATGTAATAAATTAAAATATGATATACTGGTAATATTTTAAGTATTATCATGAGAATATTAATTTTAATTTTTTAAATTGATAATTGGTTATTCTGAATTATTTTAAGCTGTTGTATGATGTACACTTTTTCATTGGTTCGGAGTCTACACAGGATGAGTATGGGACAGCAGCATACAAGACTGTAGAGCTTGACACGTTTGTATGTTCAAAAGATTATTTTATCTGCCCCCTGAAGGCCAATGTATTTGCAACTCTTTCTTGTTTTGGAAAACACAGGAACGATAGAGGGTATCTTCTCATCCTATTATCCAACCTTTGAGTTTTTTTTTTTTTTGGAGGGGACACAGGACCATGATTCTAGCTATGGTACTGTAGAAATTGTTCACAGTCTTGCAAATGGATAGACAAAACAACAAAAGTTAAACATTCATGTTTAGTAGGACTGTCAATATTGTTGGTAGCAATGATTATTATTATTCTTTGTAAGCATATGACATTTGAGTCTATATTTGACATCCTGAAGAAGTAATCTCATCCCTTTTGAGAATCCAGTTTCTGTTGATGCTTGGCCAAATCCGATATGCATATTTAGAAAACAGTCTTAAGAAAACACGCGCGCTGATTGGTTAAAAATCGTGTTTCTATAACTCGATGGAGACACACAACTAGCACGAGCTGTTAACGTAGTGATGGCGCGAGCAGAGAGAATTTACATTTTGATAATTAGAGTTAACAAGTTGTTTTCCTTTTTCTCGTCGCATTGGTTTCTAAAAGAAATAGAAAACATTTCACTCGTGTTTCTATAACTTGATAGAAACACATGTTTTCTATTTCTTAAATGTTGCAGTTAAAATTTTTTAGACTAGTTAGTTTTTTACTTTCCTTTGTCTTACAGACACTATCATAATGTGAAACTGAAACTGAAAAACTTTATTTAAACACGTGACATTGATGAGCCTAAAAAGGACTTGTTACAATAATGGACGTGTATCTACAATAGTATATAAATTAAGAAAATACTAAACTAAGAATCTATAATAAAATTACCTATCCATACTATAAATTTAAAATAGCATCTAATTAGAGCAGGAATTACAATGACACTCGTCCTGGCTTAACTTAAGTTTCTTTAGTTTGGCCACAAAATTCTTAAGGTTTGGGGCCTCCCTAACATGCAAAGGTATATTGTTTCAGAGGCGGCACGCAATTTACGAAAAAGATCTGTGTTTAAAACTAGTATTGGGGGCCGGCTGATTGATTCTGCTACCATTGCCGCGAAGATTGTAAGCACAGTTTTTGATTCTAAACATATTACTTATATAATTGGGATAGCCTTTGTACACAAGTGTCAGAGCTTGAACCAGGCGCCTGTGCTTAATGGAATCTAAATTATACTGCAACAAGATCTGCTTGTAACTAATAGACTTACGTAGATTGAAGAGAGTTCTAAGTACGTAATAAGTGGCATTTTCTAACTTATCAGATAAAGTTTGATTAATTCCTATTAGAAGAGGACTACAATAGTCAAAATGAGGTAGAATGTACGACTTATTTAGTTTAACCGCAGCGTCACTATCAATAAAATTCCTAATTCTGCGCAAGGCGGCTATCTTTGCATGAATTTTATTAAGAACCAATTTAATATGTGAAGAAACAAAGGAAGGTAAAAAACAAACTACCGGTAGTTTAAAAAATTTTTAGTAAATCATATACTTGTTTTCTCTGAGGGCAGTTTTTAAGAGAATTTTTTGCTAAGAAAGCAAAAGCCATTGTGATTATTGTCTTTTTGTAGCTGGATGATAAGCCTATACAGCATCGTGAAGTCATGGATCATGAGGGTGACCTGTTTAAATCCTACTTTGAAAACATTACTATCATGGCTGGGGGGTATGTGTGTTATTTTGGATCTTGATATATTTGTCAAAGAATTTCAGGTGTCATCGTATGGATGCATCTAATCGTTTAATGGCATCTGTGGCATGTAGGCGTGGTTCTGGCTCTAAATTCAGGGCCGCTGAGTACGTTTGGAAGTGGGGGGACTATGTTTTGGTATGGATCACGGAAGTGTGAGAGGGAGAGGTGAAGAGGTTTAGGAAACAACAACACTGTAGGAAAAAGTGGGGGGTGGGGGGTGGGGGCTGCATGTACTGCCCCTTCCTTTCTGGGGCCCTTGAAATTAGCTTGTCCTTACTACCTTCACATGATTCACATTATTATCTAATTTTCTATAATTAGAAATAGTACTAGTTTACCTAAATGGTAGAATTGCTGCAGAGGGGAAGGGACTTATGTTCAATAATTATTACCGGTATGCTTGCGGTAATTTATTGAAGGTTCATGCGTGGAATTGAAGGGAGATTTCTAATAGGTCTTGAGCACGGATTGTACAAAACGTGGGCCCCCAACTGGCACGGACCTCCTTCTCAATTATGCCTTTGCTGGTCAGTAGTTGGCTTGCCATCATGATGAAATCACAGCTAGAACAGCATCAACTGTATATGTAGATAATGAAATCCAAAAGGGAATGATACAGTAGTTTCTGCACTATTGGGTGTAGATGTACATTTATCTGCTGGGTTTGCTTCCCAGCTGCATGCATTCTAGCTTGATCAATCTTGCTCAGAGCTTGCCAGGTTCTGGATATTCTCTCCTCTTGCCTGGAGCTGGCTCTGGAGCATACTCTACCATCTGGTGGCTGGTCAGTGGCGGAGGCTGGTCCATATGATGCAAGGGTTGGTAATGTTGTTCAGCATGCAAAGTGACAGCTGCAGCATTGGTGTGCAAATGCTTCTCTCACCCTCGGGATTGTTGCCTTTCCTTCACTTGTCAGGCATAGTGATATCTGTAAGTTGGACTATTGAGAAGGAAAGGGTAGATATAACTATTTAATGTATTATCATTGTATTTTAGGTGACATTATCTTGACTGTTTTTATTTGCAGAGCTGAATCTGGCTTCAAGAGAGTTGAACCAACAGATTATAAGCCTCGCTTGATGAAATTTAATGATATGGTATATTAATTTAAGCTTCATTATATGACTAGCTATGTGAGCGGGCAAGATGAACCAAATCCCTGTTTTGCCTGCTTGGGATTTCTTGCTTGGTCCCGCAAGATCAAAGATCATTTTTTGGTGTTTATCCCAAATAATAAATCCTTTATTAACAAAGCTTGTTGAGGGTCAAGATATGGCTGGATAATGGCCAAGTTGTTTTTTGTGTGTTCGTCTCGGTCCATAAAGATGCAAAAAAGGAACTTGGGTAACATCCAGCCATCTTGATTGACCTCACGCTTGGTTAATAACCCATAAATTAAATATTTCAACACTTCTTAAATCATCATGATCAATGATGACATGTTGTGAGTTTCATTTAAGGCAAAATATATTTTTTTTCAGGGAAGAAACAAGGTTAAGGTAACAGAGGTTGCTTACTGCAAGGAGTCCATTACCCCTGATAATGTTTATGTCGTTGATCTTGGCTTGCAAATTTATCAGGTGAAACTTTGAGCTGAAATAAGTACAAAGTAAGACCAAACAGTATTGACCATTTAATTTCTTTTAACATGGTGACAATATGTTAACTGATTTGTATTTGTTCAAAGTGACTTTTTGTTTTAACCCTTTAACTTTAAAGTGCTACTATGAACAAAAAATCAATTTTCATTTTTCTTTAGATTTCAGATCTATGTTAATTAACTAAACAGTAAGTTACCCAAGTTTTAATCCTTGATTTTAAAAAGGTATCTGTTTATTTTAACTGGAATTTTCCTATTTTATGGTCCGCCATTACTAACTTTAAGGTATTGAGAGAGCTGGATCGAGGAGAAAATGACGTCAAAGACTCACTAGCTTAAGAATGCAATGCATGTGTACGTTGCTGAATTAATATACAGCACGGGAGTTTCAGGCTTTCAGACTTTTAAACTTGTGTTTTGCATATATAATAAGCTGCATTAATACACACTTAAATTTTAACCTACACTGTAGTGAGTCAATGACACCACTTTTGGTTCTCAAAGGGTTGGATCTTGGGAAAGTGACATCCTTTTACTCACTAACTTGAAATGTCAATGTGTACATTTAAAAGTCTGAAAGCTGGAAACTCCTGTTCTGCATAATTTATTACAGTTAATTTTTTGGTCATAGTAGCATTTTATACATAGACTCTAAAGCAAGGCCCGTTGACAGAGTAAAATCTAAAGTCACTCTCATGGGTCAATGGGTTAAAGAAAACAGTGACGTTTATCAAATAAGCCATTTCTGAGTTGCTGTTTGTCTCGGTTTCGAAGTGAGTCTTGGTGCTCAACTATTGTAACGGAAATGAGTTTGATTTGCATAAGAATACGCAACTCATTTCCATTTGAATGGTTGTGCACCAGGACACGCTTTGAAACTGAGGCATGCAGCAACTCGGAAATGGGCTATTACAGCTGGTAGTTCCTCATTAAAAACAAACAAAAAACCAAGGTTAACCCTTTCAGTCCTGAACTGGCTCTGATTGATGAGTAAAATCGTCTGGTGTTGGAGTAAAATATTTTTTAAAAGTTTGGCTTTACAAATGTTATGACTTATGCTTACCTGTTCCATAATTAAAATCACTGACTTAAAGGCTTTGATACTTGCGCAAAAGAGACAGAGACGTGTTAGCTGGTGGTAAAAAAAACATTGCGTGACATCCCAAAGAGACAGCTGTTAAGAGACAAGGAAAAATCCCACACCAAGCAACATTCAAATATAGTTTGTATATTCCTTGGAAATTATGTTAATATATAGATTAGGGGAGCTCCCATTTCTAACCCCAGGAAGCAATATATTGTATATGGAAATAATTGGCTTCTCCATAAAGTTCAAAATTAATAGTCATTAGTGTATACAGTTTACAGTGATCAAACACCTCTAAGGTGATTGTAGTAAACAAACAGGCCTTGCAATCAATAACCAACAATTTTAATCAACAACTAAAACAGAAATTGCTTTCACAATATTTCCTTTTGACTGATAATCTATACACACTCTCTGTTCAATTTAGAACAATAGCAAAAATCTTGCTATTTAAAAAGTCAAGCTAAAGAGTAGTAAATTCACTTACTCAACTGCAATTTCTCAGTTAAACAAAGCAGTTCATGACTGGACATCCATTTCACACAAAAGGCCTATAAATGGAAACGTTGAAATATGCCAGAATCTCTGTCAACACGGAATTGCAAACGTTTCAGGCCTTCTTCATTTTTTTGTAGCAAGTTTTACAAAATATGTTCTTCATTGAAATGTTCTCTTCTTCTCCATCCTCGGCTTCTCTTGAGGCTTTCTTTGCTTAAATTTTTTCTCTTCCCTTGTGCTCTTTTCTGCTCTGTAATATTTATCCCGTTGCTCTTCACTTTTATATGATTTCCCACCAGAAAAACTCGGGTTGCCAAATGCAACGCTGCCACGCGATTTTCCGCCAAAGAAAATTTGTCTGAACACTCCCTGTACATTGTTGCAAATTAATTATTTGAATGTGCGCTACCTATTAGCTTCAAGCCATTGATTTTGGAGGATTATCTGTTTCCTTTTAAGTGACTTAAAATAATGGTTTGGATGGCGGCCGACGGTTATGGGGTGTTAAAAAATGCTTGCACCCCAGACAGATGGTTTCCTGAAAATTTTCGTTGAAGGATGTGGCTCTGGGAATCCAAATACTTGGGAGGCCATTCATTGTCTTTTGAGCTCAAAATAGTTGGTGAGAGATCAGAGGAGTCTTGACACTCTACAGAGACAATAAGGATAAAAAGTATTGAGGATGCAGCAGATCATATTCACAGCATTGCCATGCACGAGGATGAGGAGGAAATCAAAATTGATATATATATATATATAATTTTTTTTTTTTAGTATGACTCTCTTTATTGAAAAACAAATTAATATTAATACAGCAAATTAGTCACCTACCTACATAATTATAATATTACAACTAATATTCCTAAAAAATATTGATATTTACATGTAATATTTTGATTATATTGAATTACTGAGTGATTGGCCAGAAAACCTTAATTGTGCCATCTTGATCTGGTACAAAGCATTTGCTCATATTCAGGGATATTGAGTGATAAATAATACCATTTGTCATTTTTTTATTTACTTAATTTAAGGTGAATGGCAGCCAGTCAGACAAGGATGAGAAATTTAAAGCAGCACAATACGTGCAGCAATTGAAGGTATCCATTTGAATTGAAAGAGACTGTCAAATTACCCTTAGAGTATTTTGAAGAAATAATTAGACTCTGGCCAGCAGCATAGGTAAAACAGACCCCTACTTTTACTTGTAATTATTTTCTTAGGATGGAAAGAATCTTCCTGAAAAATCCCAGTACATTATTGCAGAGGTTGTGAAGTGAAATATCCCAAATTCAAGTAAAAAAATAAATAAATAAGGAAAGCAGTATTTTAAAAAAATAAGCATGCATTGCGTACGTGTGGTAGTGCATCAACACAGCAGTTTATTCCATAACTGTCAACTTTTCTCTTTTATGTATGAGGTGTTTGTTTGTTTGTGTGACTCTTGTCAATTTGTAAGTGTCTTTTTGTGTACTTTGTTGTGAGAGCCAGTAATAATGTCACATTGCAAGTGGCCTGCCTAGAATAGCAATGCTAACTGCGGACCACCATGGTCTTGTTTGTATAATAGTATTAATATTATTTTATTTGCTTTTTGTTTAGGTTGAGAGAGGAGGACGTAGCAAAGTAGACGTTGTTGGTAAGTTGACTTACATGTAATTTGCCAATTCCTTTTTACTAGTTGAAAGTCATTGGAGGTGTGCCTGAAAGAGGGATCAAGAATTGTGTCTTCTGGTGAGAGCATTGTGCTACAGAGGGTCATTAAATCAAGCTTCCACTGTGATCAGTAACAAAATAATGACCAACATTTTTATTGCACTTCAATTAACCACATGATTATTCATACAACTTTTTATACCTTTTTGATTGCCTCATAATAATTGATAGCCAACAAAATGATGGTATTACATTATGTCAGGTCATTGGACTGGTAAGCCTTGAAAGAGGAGTCCATACAATATTATCAGGGCTTTGTAAATGAATATTCACTTAAAATGAATATTAAATAATATAAAAGCAATTTTAGTTTTATTCTTTTTTAATATACAACAAGCAAACAAGCAAACAAGTTGATCATGTCAGTTTAGCATTACATTTTTAAACTTTTACCATAATATATCATTTGTGTTTTCTATAATGTTTTTGTTTAAATTGAATTTAGTAAGTAAGTATGGTTTATTCAACTACAATGGCAGGAGATCTGGATAACAGTAGTTAGTAAATTTTCAGCTCCGACTATTGCATTTCTAGCTTTTCGATTGGCTAAAAAACTCCGACTATGAGCCAATAGTCGAAGTTTTACGTCATGGAAAATAGTGCGCCAAGATGCTCTTTCCGGACGCTTTGTAAAAATCGGCGGCAAAACCCGGTTTGAAAATTTACTAAAACAATTATTCCATTCGCCCTTGTTGGATATGAAGTGATTATAACCAACGCCAAGATGCTCTTTCCAGACGCTTTGTAAAATTGTGGAAATAAAAATCGGCAGCAAAACCTGGTTTGAGAATTTACTAAAACAATTTTTCCATTCGCCCTTGTTGGATATGAAGTGCCTTTGATTTGCCTTCTATGGCAAATAATTTCGCTAAGCGTTGCTAAGCTAAAATTATTTTCGTCGGAAAGCAAAATTTCTCTCGGAATAAAACAAAAAAAACCGTTTTTGTGGAGAGTTTGGATCAATTCCGACGTTTTTAGAGTACGCGAAAAGGTAAGAAATGTTTTTGTGATGAGCCTGCGTCTGTCTGACCACCAAGGTATTACACAACATCGGATCTTATCAAGTGTTTTCGATTTTGCTCGGATTTTCTTGCTTTTTTCGCTCGTACTTTCGTACTTCCAAACTTTTGGAGTTTAAGGGATTTAATAAAACAATAATTATTCCATTCACGCTTGTTGGATATGAGACTGGTTATATTTACCATCTCATCCAACGTTCGCTCATGGAATAATTATTAATTATATTGCATAAGCTACACCTTACATATCATACTACATAATACAATTACTGAATTTGATTGTTACAAAATCGCTAAATCTCTTCATGTTTAGTTTAGGGGTCAACGACTGGCTACGTCCTGAACGGAGATTGTAGTCATGTTGAATAGTATCCCTGTACAGGACCAATTTCATGGGTTCTTGATGTTGTGATCGCAAAAGAAATTTGGAGCATGCCTCCGCCCTACGCTCCGAGAGAGATTGTAATGAGGTTCGGTAGAGGGCCTCACCATAACTCAAATCAGGGAGTATAATGCGCAGAGCTTTTCTTTGTACTGACTTTATCTGCTTGTATGTTCTTCGTAGCATACTCCCCCTCCTTCACATACAGAAAAATCGGTTTAGGTCAAACAGAGTTAACATTGCAAAGGAATGAGGTCAAGACAGGTCAAGTAACTGTTAGCCAATATCAAAAATACCATAATACTCTTTGTTTGTCTCTCCAAAAATTTGCATAAGTATAGCAAACTGGAAACGATGCTTATGCAAAATATTGGAGGGACAGACAAAGAGTATTATGGTATTTTTGATATTGGCTAATTGTCTTTTTTTTCTTTGAATCCTAAGATGGTGATAATTGGGAGTCCAAGGTGAAGCTTCCTTCTGGAGATCCATCTGTTGACTGTGAGGTAACTTTATTGATTAATAAAGTAAATGTGTATATTTGAAGTGTGGCTTTAATATAGATAAAAGGGAGATGTGATCATCACACTTATCTGGGCAATTTAAGGTGGGGTCCTTTTTAACTACAGGCCTGGTTGCTATGTAAACTTTCACTTTCGTCACCTATTTCTCAGGTTCTAGAACAGCAATAGACAACCCACTTGGCCTTATGGAGTTTATTGATAAACACTCTCAGTTAATGGACATTGACCATATTTGGTGAAGTCACGTGACAACAACAGAAAAAAAACCCGAAAACTAACGCAGGATACATTTTGAACAAATAAAATTCACACGATCACATGTAGAACTTCATTGGCGTAAACGCTAAGTGTGGGTTTGTTGAAATTTTGAATTGTATCCAAGATTATAGCACACATTTCTAGCAGTTGTGTTCGATCTACTGTGAACAACGGTAATCCGATGCAGGTGTTGCGACAATTTTCCTCTGACTAGTAGGCTTTTTTTCGTTCAAAACCCGCGCGTTTACTATGCGCTATCTGCTGTTGGCGACAACGCATTGGGTTGATTTTCGTCCTGTCCAACTGGACCGATATCAGATAAGGCCGTTAACTGCTGATTTATGCTCTTGGAGAAAGCAATCATTTCTTCTGCGGTACTACATCACTCGAATTTCCTCAAGAAAAAATTCGTTCTGCGTGCCTTGGTGAAGTTTCTTGAACGGTCATCGACCGACAGTTCGCCTTTTCGTCGGGCCATCGCTTCGACAGCAAAGGGATATACCGTACCCATCACTGTAAGACTTTTTCCCGTTTTTGACATTTCACGTAAACGCGGCGATTAATCTCTTTCTGTCTCTTGAGAACGTGCTCAATAACTGTAGAAAACAGGGGAAAAAAGAGCCAAAATCAAACACATTTTTCGTACTTTTGGCAAGCGCAGATTTCAGCCTGGCGTTCGCCGTTCGCTGTAAACGCAGTGATTAGAGAAATAAAGCATCACGTTTACGGCAAACGGTTAACGTCGGACTATAATTTGCGTTTTGCCAAAAAATGGAAAAAACTCGTTTGATATCAGTTCATTTCTTGCTTGTTAGCTACAGGTATCAAGAAACATTTCAAAAGAGAACGACGAGTTTGAATAAAATAATTTTTACGCATTTTTGAAAGGTAGCAGCCCACCGTTGCGCGCGTTTGCTGTTTCACGTTTGTGACAAGAGAAGCTGCAGCCTGCTGTTTGAATCTGAATTCTTCTATTAGTGAATGGTTGGTCGTCTAAACCTTCATCTTTTACGTTGGAAGTGGTAAAGACGTTCCCAAAACGGGATGGTTAATTTAAAACTTTAATGCGGGCCCGGTTGTTCGAAAGCGGATTAACTTAATCTTGGTTGACAGTTTGTTTCATGTTTTCAACTTACTGGTGAAAGTTTCGTTTGCTTACTTTTGTTTTTCAAGATTGACTTCTTCTAGTGTAAAGTTTTGCCGAATATCAGCTTTGAAAAGCATTTGGGAGTTGAGAAATAAACTCCTTGGCTAATTTTAATCTGGGATTAGCGTTAATCGGCTTTTGAACAACTGGGCCGTGCTAATTAGTATCTAATGATTTCATTTTTTTTCGGACAAACTTAGACTCTTAATATTGTTTATGCCGTTTCAACAGGAAGGTGAACCAGATGATGACTTCAAGAAAACCATCTTCAAATTGAGTGATGAAAGTGGCCACTTGACTTTTACTGATCTGGGTATATTCTCCAAGGGTGTGTTGGGTTCTGATGACGGTTAGTACACAACATTTACCGTTGTTTTGGGATGCGTTCCTTTGGGATGATTGGAAAAAGGATCACTGATCCAAGATCACTTGGATCACGGTGCATCAAAGGAACCGATAAATCCACTCTGGGAAAGGATTCTTCGGTTCCTTTGATGCACCACGATCCAAGTGATCTTGGATCAGTGATCCTTTTTCGGATCATTCCAAAGGAACGCACCTCAAATGTAGTTGTGTTGTTTGTGGGGCAAAGTGGGTGGCTGGCTTTTCTTTTCCTGTTTTTTTTTTCACTTCATCTGTTCCCAGACCTCCCTCCACTTTCAGTGTGACTATATGGGTACTACCTGGTGTAAGACTCGCTGTTATGTCCCATAGTTTTCTTACATCAATCACTACTGTAGTGTATACTAAACGAAACTTAAAACACAAATACACAAATCCATTTATTACACACACACTAAAATTATTACACAAGCAAAGGGACTGAAAATACAACTGCTTTATATAGTAGAACTTATGGGCGTGGCTCTCTGGAGATGGAATTGAACTCAACATGATCTCAACAGGGAATTACTGCATTACAATGCATACAAAGCAGCTTTTTGAAATTAATTAACACTTCAACTACCCGACTATAGAGGGTGTGTTTGGTTCTGCATGTAGTGCATGGGACTTATGGCTGGGTTTTCATTATCCGCCAGCCCTGCAAGCAGCCGTCAATAGGCAACTTTCACAATAGCGTCATTTGACTACAACTACCAGAGTTCAGTTTTTTTTTCTTTTATTATTTAGATTTTGTATTCCCAGCGAGGCAAAACTAACAATAGCTCTAATTACCATGAGACAAGCAAAACCTAAAGGATTCTGGTATTTGTAGTCAAATGGCGTCATCATGCAAATGTCCTATTATCAATTATCAGCGACTCATCACTAGAAGAGAGTAACCTGGTACCCTTGGCCGAGTGGTCGTTTTCACTAGAATTGGAATAGTTTAAAATATTATATTAATTATATGTACATTGAATATTTAACTTTAAAAGAAAATTAGTACATACAATTTCGAAAAGGTATGTCTTCAATCTGTTTTTGAAACAATGTAATCTCGCATAATCGTATGTTCTTCAGTTCCAAACGCAGATACCGTAAGAGCGTAAACTATATTGTGCAATTTCTTATCAGTCAAGGATCACATCATTAGTTGGGAATACTGTTCTTAATATAGGTAGTCTGCGTAAAGTATAACCTCAGTGAAAGATATGGGAGTTGAAGACTGCGGGTGATGAGCTCCTCAGTGCCAGTACGGAATCCCTAGGATATTTCA
>OX421452.1:44082648-44130148 GCA_949126865.1 Montipora capitata | reverse complement strand
TTCAGCGAAAAGAAAGCATTCCCGGTTAAGCCATCTTTGGTGATAAAGAGCTACATGTTAAAAAATTGTACATTTTATGTTTTCCAAGAAATGCGTCGTTCAGAGCAAAGCTATTCACAATTGAACATTGCTCAAATCGCTGCAAAGTTATGCAAGTGTCTTCTGCAGTTTGCTGATGAGAGGTTATTGAAGCCTTATTTTCTTCCGTTTTCCGATGTCTTTGAGTTTGAAAAAGAAGAGCCCAAATCTTCCTATACAGATTTTCTGCTACAAATCAAACGCGAGTTCAGCCTGAAACTTATGCTGGGTTTATTAAACTGTCCGTTTCCTGAAGTGTGCTTGGCGTCTAAGACGGAAGTGGGAAAAGGAATGCCCCTTTTGTGGTAACACTCAGCGTTCAAAGTAGAAAGTTATGCATCAACAATAGTACTGATAAAACTGCTGTTTGAGTGGAAACGCTTTCGAGTACTCTATTTCCTTGGTTTTGTATAACACATTTGCAAAGTAGCTATAGATTTCGGCGCGACAGCAGTTTTAGCAGGCCCACTGGTTAGGGTGCTTGCCTTGAGATCCGGCCATTCTAGGTTCATGACCCTTTCTGACCACTGTATGTATTTAATCGTGGTTGTCCCTAATTCAATAGCCAACTGGTTTGCCTCCGCCAGTTGAGATTCCTTATAAAGTAAAAAGTTGCTCTGTTCTGTTGTTTCGTTGAATTTGTTTAATTGGCCCTGAAAACCCCCGATGGAGAGTGGTCACTCGGTATGTTTGTATGTATGAATTAGTGTAACATCATAGCCTTAAGGTCGGTTTACAAGGTACGATT
The DNA here is from genome assembly GCA_949126865.1 of Montipora capitata. Lineage (NCBI taxonomy): Eukaryota > Metazoa > Cnidaria > Anthozoa > Scleractinia > Acroporidae > Montipora > Montipora capitata. Next base: position 44,129,322 of record OX421452.1, on the reverse strand, counting down.
TGTCGGCCCGACGTCGTCGGAGCTCAAATCTTGCGTGTATTTTGACAGCCGATGAACGACCGATTCATGGAAATGAAAATCGGTCCCATTTAAAGAATCTGTTGCAGTGCAACAGATTTTTTGAAGTCGGGCCGACGCTCAGAGAGAAACCGCCTTGTCAATCAAACGGTATGCGAGTGGGTAATGCGCATAAATACTTGAAAAATTAAAGCGTTCAAAATGGCGGAGGACAACGGGAAAATCTTTTAAGGAAAAATTACTCGTTTTACACAATTTACACGGTACGATTTATCGGCCCGACAAAACCGGCCTTACTTGTATTTTTTACTTCTTTGTAGCTGGTTAGGGGAACCAACTAGTATGGCCTAAAGATCTTAACTTGGTGGGGATGTTGTTTTTTTTTCTTTAGCGTAATGGAACAAAGATTACAAGGAAAAAAAAGGCAGTTTGTGCAAGTTATAGATGTCTTCTGTTTGCCTGTCAAAACGACGAAACCTTTCAGAATGCATTTGGAATTGATCGTCATCAAAATGTCGTTCTGGTTATCTCGAGCCAGGGAATATGTTAAGTAATTGAAAAAATATACCAGGTTTGTGCAGTCAAAATACAGGAAAAATGTTCCAAATACAGAGGGTCGTTTGAAAGGTGTTTCTCCTCACTGTTTTAATGCTAATAAGCCTTTCCAACCTCTCTCTGACAAGTGCGAGGATCGTTTCCCTCTTTCATAAATGCAAGAGAATGAGGTCGAGAATGTAAAGGTAGTGGACATTTATGAAAGTGGTCTATGAGACAAGAGTCCAAGAGTAAGATTTACCCAAATAGGCCAGTTTCGTATTTTAACGGTTGGACTGGATCTGGCATGAAATGGAGGCTAATGCGGGCAAATTAATTTGCATTTGAAAAGATTTGCCCGCATTAGCCTCCATGTCATGCTAGATCCAGTCCAACCGTGAGAATTTGAAAATGGGCTATTGGCCTAGTCCCCATCAGCGTCAGAAAAGTGTGTATTATTTGCGGGAAAATAAACAATAGACCAAATCCTCTAACCCAATGTTGCACTCAATTCAAACCCTGTGGGAATAAAACGTTTTGTTCCCAAATATCTCCATATCATTTAAATGTGAATGCTACCTTATGATGCAAATACATCACACAAAGATTGTTATCCCCGGGAGGTTTCAGTTGGGTACATCATTCGGTCTACTGTTTATTTTCCCCCAAAACTTGGTTAAAATAGACATTTTTCTGATGCTGATGGGGACAAACCTCCATACCAGATTCTTATTCTTGGGTAATGGACTCTTGTCTATAACCAAGGGCGTAGCTAGGGGGGGGGTGGGTCCTGGGGTGCCCGTGAACCTCCCTCTGTAAGCCGTTTTTTGCTCAAACAACCTACAATATTCAGGTTGCGAAAACGCGAGTACCCTCTGTTTGAAACAGTGTAACCCCCCCCCCCCCCCCTTTGAAAAATCCTGGCTACGCCCATGATAACCATTAATGAAAGAAATGCCGCTAAAGGTAGAGCCTACATGAACCATGAGGTTCAAGTTGCTTCATCTTCAATGGTGATGCTCACTTTCACTAAGAATTACTACACCGCAGCTCAAATACATGAAATAATTATTTCAAATATTGTCTATCGCTAAAGAAAGAAATGCAATTATTTCCGCTAGGCAAATAGTCAAAAGAATCTTTCCCTTTTAATGAGATTTGAAAACTGCCCTATCTCTAAGGGGATCTTGTTCCATAGAGCAACATAGCAAACGGCGAAGTCTCCACTACGAGACGATCACGCAGCAACTTGAACGCTTGAACTAATTAATGATGATTATCATGATTGGAACAAATTATGTGATAATGAAATCTGTCAAGAGCTTGCATTTTCTTTAAAATCTTCACAGTCCTTCCGTCACGTACCCTGGATTCCAGAGGTTTTCCTCTCTTAGAGCGACGGAAGAGAGAGTCGCATTTCTTTCTCGCCGCTTCGCGACTTGCCATTCCGTCGATAAAAGAGAGAAAAAACGGGAGAAAAACCTCTGGAATCCAGGGTATCCGTCACGCTAATGAAACGAAGAACTTAATTTCAATGAAAGGTTCTCCCGCTTTCTAATAGGGCTTTCCTAAGCAGGCGCCATATTGTTTCAATTTTGGTCTGGAGGACATTTTAATCAATACTGGCTCAACACAGACGTACCCTTATCAGGTCAAAACAATTACCAATTAACTTAGTTGCCGTTTTGTCCTCTTTCTCCAAAGAAGAGCACCATTCTTATAAAAAGAAAGCATTCTAAAATCGTAATAAGCGCCCAAGACCCGTGGAGGCAACCCTAGAAGTCCCCGCGTACAAAGGATAAATGTTTAAATTGTTTGATATTGTAGGGAGACTCAATCTCGATTTGCTCCACCGGGCGCGCACGGCGGTATCGGTATTGCTTAAACGGGCGGGCAAGTTAATGAAAGTTTGCGTACTATCCTAATTATTTTATAATACTTGGTGGCGTGTCTGCTGGTTCAAAAGACCCGATCATTATGTAGAAATGGAAACAAATTGGAGTCGGTGCTCGATGCGTCGAATCTTATATCAAGGCGACAGACAGTACAATTCTACAATATATTAGATAGAAAACGTCTTGACCAGTACTGGTGAAAACGATATCATAGTTGCCCTGTGTTGGTTTTTACAGAAACTCTGCAAAAGGGAATTTTTGTCGAGTTAGAACCTTGTAGCTTGTTTGTGAAAACAGTAAAATCGTCTCAGTCGACTTCATTTGTATCTGAAAAACTACATAAAAAGCTATTAACAAAATCAAAAGTATGCAAATTGACTTAAAAGTAAATTACCCTTGTTTAAGGAACCCGTTGTATGAAAATAAAGAGACTTCTAAGGAATAACAAAACTGAGAAAACAGACAAATTGTCTTGCTGAGATTGACGATCACCGCCGCTACTTCGGAATTCAGTTCATCCCTGAAGTCTTCTTCACTTCACAGCCCGCTCTTAGAGGTTATTTGTTTCTGTTTTCCTTTTGCTCATATTTTATTTTTTGGGTCACATGCTCGATTAGTTTAATGAACTACTTAGGTGTCCTAACTTAGCCTGCGTGGCAGGCGCTAGAAAGGGGAAGGGAAAGGGAAAGCCCGCGCGCGAAGCGAGGGGGCGAGAGGGAGAGGGAAATATTCCCCTCTCCCCAGTCCCCTCCCGTTTTCCCTCCCTCTGTCCTAACTCCACACATTTCACATAGAATTATGACTCCTGAAAGTCATAATTGATAATAGTTTTTATTCTTTTTTGTTTTTATTATTATTATGTTTCCATCATAATGTATGTAACTAATCTATAGTTAGGGACCGATTACATGAGCCGGGCCAGCCGGGCTGGTCAGGTTTGCCGGGATGTCTTTCAGCCCGGTATTACATGAAGTGAGGCAGCCCGGCTTGGACTAAATTTAGAATATGTCATGTGAAAAAAAATATCAACAACAACAAGAAGAGGAGAGACGTTTATCTCGCTAAACTGTCATTAAAATTCACCATTCTACAATTTAAAGAAGCCTTATGGTTTGCCATCTTATTTATCCTTTATTTAAACATTAAAAAACGACTATTTCGTGGGTCATTTTGCTCTAAAGTGGAGTTATGTGGTTAGAAATCGCTGGCCCGGTTAACCCGGCATCGACGATGCCGGGATCCCGGCTAACCGGGCTGAGAGTTTTCCATGTAATCGCAAACTTGAGTTTTGGTGTATTTCTCAGACGTGCCGGGATCTCAGCTAAACGAGCCAGCCCTCCTAACCGGGCCAGCCCTGCTCATGTAATCGGCCCCTTAATCCTTTTTTATATGTATGTATGTATGTATGTATGTATGTATGTATGTATGTATGTATGTATGTATGTATGTATGTATGTATGTATGTATGTATGTATGTATGTATGTATGTATGTAAATCTTTATTTAAACACGGAAAACCATCAGTTAAGCTTAAGTTAAAAACTAAAACTAATTACAACTGCTTTACATGATTGCCGTGTGGGAATCCGATATATCAGCTACCTTCTTGATATTTCGCTTAAAATGCTCAACGGATGCAGCATTTTTTAAGTTTTGGGGCAAGTTATTCCATAGCATGGCCCCGCTGTAAGAGAAGCTTCGTTTCAAATAATTGGTGCTTGGTTTGGACAGGGTCAGCCTTCCCTCAGAGTTTCTTAAGTTGTAAGCAGAGTGACGCTGAGAGAAAAGACTTTGTAGATAATCCGGAGCAAGGTCATTCATGGTTTTATACATCATTAAGGCTTTTTGTTTCTTTCGTCGAAGAGATAGCCTCTCCCAGCTGAGGGTGGAAAGAAGGTGGTTTGAGCTCGCATCAAAGGGTGATTTAGTAATAACTCTGGCTGCGCGATTCTGTAATTTTTGGAGCTTATCACTCAAGTAACCACTCAAACAGTCCCAGACGGGGCTGCAGTAATCAAAATGAGGCATAATTAAGGAGTTATAAATTAGAATTGCAGTTTCTTTGGATATAAACGGCCGCACACGTTTTAGGGCGCCTATAGCTGAAGAGACTTTCTTGCAAATCTCTTCAACGTGTTTACCCCAAGAGAGGTGAGCATCCATGGTAAGACCCAAGGATTTGGTATGAACGACTCTCTTGATAATTTGGTCATCAATTCTGATTACTACATCGTCACATTGGGCAGATAGCCTTTGTCTTGATCCAATAATCATTAGCTCAGTTTTAGCAACATTTAGACTGAGCTTGTTAGCTTTCAGCCAACTGCTAAGGTTATTTAATTCAGGGGTTAGAGCTAGCTTAAGTTCTTAGCAGATAACGTAAGGTTGGTGTCATCGGCAAACATTCTTGGTACGGCGCCCGGCAGGGAGTTGGGAAGATCATTAATGTAAATTAAAAATAGCAAAGGACCCAATATGCTACCCTGCGGCACGCCGCAACTGAGGGTACGAGCAGATGATAGTTTGCCCCTGACATTACATCTTTGGGTTCGGCCACTTAAGTACGACGAGAACCATTTTATGGCCGCCTGATCGACACCCAAATATGAAAAATGTTCTGTGTGAGTGAAAAAATTGACTTGATTTGACTCGTGTCTTTGGCCGATCCTTTCGTTGGTCCGAAAGTGGCATTCATAACTGAGATGACACACAATATCAGCATGCTTTATTCCGCAGCTCTATCATGTATGTTCAACAATAAACTTTATCGGCGTCGAAAAGTTACGCCGCATCCTGCAATCCTGGACATCAAAAGACAAGCGCACCTAGTGACGTCATTAAATTAAAGTTTCAAATATATATAGTTACTTATTAGCATCAACCAATGACCGATCGTAAACAATACCTGAAGGTACACCCTGAAGCTGGAACTCCTTTATTTATCCTAAGCGGAGTGCTAAGTTAGTTTGTGAAGGCAAAAGAAGGTAAAATGTCAGGACTCTTGAAGCCAAAGAAGAGAGACTGGAAGGACACAAACTTGGCGTTGTTCGGTTCGGATACAGAGAGAAATGTAAGGTTTTGTTCCAAAATTGGCCGCGGGCTACAAGTAGAAGTGTAGACCGTTTCACAAGCTTAGATACGACAACTTTAACAGGTCATTTGTGGCAGGTCAGCAAAGCCAAAGTAATGAATTGTACTTATTTATGTGCAGTTTGACTGTACAACTTTCTGTTCCTATATTTTCATGAGACCAAAAGACCGCCTTGGACCGGAGTTTGCGATGTCTCGAGGTCGCAGCAAACTTCGAGTATTTACCTAATTATGTCGATCGTGTTGTTTTCACTGTATTTATGGTCCAAATTGGGTCTAAATTGCTCACAAAATGGCAGTTTAGCAAATGTCATTTGGCAATATCTTGTGTCGTACAAACGATGATACCTCATGCGAAGAGAAGTTACGATTAAATGCTTCTTGATCATGCGTTGTATGCATATACAAGTGCAATCTCCCCATTTCGTATTTTCCCCCCACCCCCAGGTAAAGAAGAGCTCAGCAGTGACGGAGAAAGCTTGGAAGGGCTGTGGACAAAAAGTGGGAATCAAGATCTGGAGAATTGTGAAATTCAAGGCAAGAATACCATCATTCTTTGGTTGCTCAAAAGCGCGTAAATTTAGGTATTGCTTATGGAAACACTTGTAACTGAACGTGGCTGCATTTATTCACGTAGCTTGTTGAATAACACGTTCTTAATCTCTTTTCATCTTTTCATGTTTTTGTTTGTATGCGGACGATATTCGTGGTCAGAAAGATTTGACCTCTATAATCTATTCAGTGGACTGCCAGCCAAGTTATTTCCTTATTTGGTGTTATTTATAACCGAAAAATAATCCGTAAAATAACAAAGGCTTTAGGGAGGGGTGGTGGCCTCATGGTTATTGTGCTTGACTCCAGATCGAGTGGTCCGGGTTCAGGTTCGGGTCCTGGCCGGGGGCATTGTGTTGTGTTCTTGGGCAAGACAATTTACTCCCATGGTGCCTCTCTTCATCCAGACTCCCTTCTGGCGAAATGCTGGGGGTAACCCTGCGATGGACTACAATCTTGGACAAATAGATGGGAAAATGGCACGTTTTGGCTTTTGTGTGGCTTCATCCTCTATTGGGGGGGGGGGGGGGGGGGGGGTTGCTGTTCCATTTTATTCTGTCCAAGATTGCAGCATCCCATCCAGGGGGGAGTTAAAAAAAAAAACTCCTAATGGCTTAATGCTACGGAAACTGGGGATAAGCACCGGCGTGTTGGGTCATTGGCTCGGAAAGCGCTTACCTTGGAACCTTAAGGAGTCACATCAACATTTGATATGAAAGTAATACATGATAGGCACATTGCTAAAAACATATAATTTCTGTTCAATAGTTTAAAGTATGTTGCTGATTTGTTTGCTAATTCAAAAACTTGTTACCCATTTTAATACTTTAAGAGTGAAGTGATCCTCACACTCATCTGGACTATTTAAGCGGTTCTCTCTAATAGACACCTGAAAGATTCAGGAGGCTTTAACAGGATTTGAACCCATGACCTCTGCCATACCGGGTCAATACTCTACCAACTGAGCTATGAGGCCACTCAGTTGGGAGCAGGTTAGCCCGTGTAGCAGGTGGTGTGGTAGTTTCCCTGTCCATGTTTCTACTGTACAAAAATTTGGTTTTATCAACGGAGTTTCTACTGTGTGTGATTCGTTGACAATGATAGCCGACAATCTTTTTGTGGAAGTTATTGGAATGTCCTTTCCTTACCTTAAGAAATGCCTTGTTCAGCGCATCGTCTGCCGATGTGAAAGCTAGCTGCCAATGACGTTTCCATGAGCTCTAATCCTTCAGCTTCTTTAATCTGGTCATAGGTAATACTTCTCAAAGGTGTGAACATTTTGCTGGGCATCTTCTCCTTTATTTTTAGAAAAAGCTGAAATATGAATCTTTTACCAAATCCTGTGGGAAGGACCACCAGAATATCACCTCCATTTATTAGCTACTTAGCAGCATCTTTCTGCTCTTCTTTAGGAACACCAGAAAATCTAAGCTCTTGCAAGGAAGTTTCCAGGTCTTTTGAAAACAGATCATCAGCTCTTTCTGCTCTGTTTTTGTCTTTACATGCAGTAAATTTTGACTGACAAGTGAAAATGTTTTACTTTTCATCAGAAAATCAGGAACAATATTTTCCCTTTCCTCTGGCAAACAGGAGTTTCGAAAACCTTGCGGGGTTGATTGCGGGCAATCTCTTCCTTCTTCTCCTTGCACCCTCACACTTCACTTGTTCTTTTGACGTCGGTCCAGGTTTTCACACAGCCATTACATTCAAACGATCACTTGAAAGTCAACTGTGGTGTAAAGTTGCATCTAAAATTCACTAGCAGGTCAATTTGTTGGGCTCGTGTGTTGCTGTGAAAGGACACGATGAATGAAATGCATGTATGTTTGAAGTGTGGGTTATAGACACAAGAGTGAAGTGATCCTCACGGTACAGTTCTTGAGGAAGAGCAGCATGTGAGGGACACTTTGTGACGTTAATTGTCTGTATTTTGAGACACAAGCGTTGTTGAAGTTGGGGAAAAGAGCAAGGGCACACTCATTGAAATCCACATGCACTTACATGTAATTACTTGCATTTCTGCGAATATCTGAAAATTTCACATTCAGCAAGATTTAGTTGATTAAAGTGCCCATAACGAATTTTGTTAATTATTTTCTGATATGAATCTAAACATCACTCAATGGATTTCTGTTAAAAAAATTGATTTGAACAAAATAGGAGTTTTTGATAATTTTTTTACGAACTGTCAAATTTGCCGCCATTTTGGTCCACTATTCGCATTAGTGTCTTCTCAGCTCTTCTTGGGTTTAGCAGGAGTTGTCACATGTTCAGGAACATGTGACATAAATCTTCACTCTCAATTCTCAACAAGTCATGGTATCACATCCCGCTTGTTAAAAATTCCAGAAAGATGCATTGCAGTGCGATGTGGGAACGTGAGTGGTAATGAATAGGGTATAACTATGCACAAGATTCCTTTCTATGGCAACATGTCCATCTAAATGAAAAAGACATAAATGGATCAACTTGTGTTTTCGAAGTGGACGAATTGTGTTGCGGCAAAAACCTCCTCCTTGTGCTCACTACACTTCATAGAGAGAGACAATCATGTTTATATGCATAGGTTCATCCACTTTCAATCCACTTGCTTCTTCTGTCGCCTCAACTTTGGCATTGTCAATCCTCTTTGGCCATTTGTTCGCTTTCCATGCTAGATATGTTTTGAACCCAGGGCAACTGCACGCAAACCCAAAGCCCTAACCAGTGGACCACACCTCCTCCTAATGAGCCTGTTGACCTTCCCGACAGCAGGGTGGGTCAACCCCAAAAAAGTAGGATTTTATGGGAACTTTAAGTCAGAGAGGTTCTTGTGGCCTTGTGAAACCTCTCTCTTCCACCCAAATTGTTGAGTGGACAACGATGTAGCGACCGCAACAACGATAGATCAATCTCCACAGTTTTGAATTCGTTTACCACTATACTAAACTGGATGGAAACGAAAACAATGAACTTGATCACAAAGATAAAAATGGTGAAAACAATGCAACTGAAAAAAATGTTGCATAGGCTACTTTATAGAACAAAGTGAGGAAAAGAAACTCTGCAATGACAGAAACAAGGCAGTGTGGCCCAGTGGTTAGGGCACTTGCCTTGAATTCCAGAGATCCTGGGTTCAAGACCTGCTCTGACCACTCGTTGAATTTGATCCTGGTAGTCCCTCGTTCAATTTCCCAGCTGCACTTGCCTCTGGCCAGTTGGGATTCTGAACTTTTGTTGGTGTTGTTCTGTTCTGTCGTTTCGTTAATTGTGTTTCATTGGCCCTAAAAAGCCCCTAAGGGGAGCGGTCAATACTGCAATACTTACAAACTATGGAGTGTCTTACAAAGTAGCAGCCAATAAGGTAATACACTGTAAATCAAATTTGCCAAGAACAGAGTAGTGACAATCCAACTGAAATCAGAATGCGACAGCTTCCAGGAGAGAAACCGAAATTGGTTTGCTATTTATGTCAAAAAGGTGCAAAATTGTATATACATATAGTTGTCTTCTTTTTAACAATGTAGAAACATTGGAAGGCGCTAATAGACCAATTTCGATATATTAAAATTCAGTCCTAAACAAAAGACATCATCTCGAGGCTCTGGGGAATAAATAAGGATTTGTATGAGTTTATTCCCCAGAGCCTCGAGATGATGGCTTTTGTTTTCGACTGAATCTTGATATATCGAAATTGGTCTATTGGAACAATTGTGCACCTGAACTTTAGGCGTTGATTAGGCATGTTGAGGAAAAAGATATTTGTGCCAAAAAGATGCGATGTAGGTTTCTGCTGTAGTTGCTACACTCAAAAACAGATCGTAGGGCCTTGTGTCAAACTGATTTGATTTTGACCAGTTTTTTTGACAGAGAGGCAAAGTGAAAAGCACTGCTTGTTATGATACCACACCTCCACACAATTGCACTGTCAGGTAACATGTGCCATTTAATGATGTCATAACTTCCTTTTTGTGTTCTTCAGTGATAAGCAAGTGTTGCAAGATTGAGCCTTTGTTTTATCCTCTTTATCACTTTGTTCAACAAAGTGTAGGATTCGGCTCTGACTCTTCTTTTTTTAAATGTTTTTTTGGGATGGTGATTTTCCTGCACATGCGTAGGCCATGGTGGAAATCTTGTTAAGATCTTGCTATGATTCTTAATTTGCTTCTTGATAAGACCTTACTTTGTTACCTAATTAAGAATTTTGTAAGAATCTTATAAGATCTTAGACACGTTCGCAGATAAGATCTTGTAAGAATCTTGTAAGATTCTATCTAAGGTCTTACAATAATAATCTCTTAAAAATCTTTTTTAAGAATCTTACAAGATCTTGTACTTGCACTGTTGTAGTATCTTGGCTAAGATCTTCCAAGAATCTTGTTCCAGAATCTTACAAGGTCCTTTAGAAATCATTGCATGATTACCAACGATAAACTTGCAAATTTTGGGGGCTTTCTGCAGGTACAGGAAAGCAATGTATTTTTGGTCACTTGAGATTAGTCTTTATTTTGTTTCTTTTGTTTTACGTAATCTGTGCTCTAGTAACTGCAAAAAGAACCAAATCTTGCAGGCTTCTTATTAGTAAATTCGTACAACATCTCGCAACATTTTTACAATTCGAACAATGATGCTGTCCTGGGGTGCAGGGATGGCGCAGTGGTGAGAGTGTTAATTTCAATTTTACAGTTTCCCCGATTAGTGCTCTACAGCGCTAGAAGATTAGACACTTAAATAAAGTTCCTTTCCTTTCCTGTGGTGTCTTTACTGCAAATTACAGTCAACTCCCAATAACTTGAATCTGGGCTTGTTCACTAAATGTAATCACTTTTGTTTCCCTTGAGGTCATTATCTGTCGTCATTGCCAGTCAAGATTTCCACAAATCATTCTCCTTGTTAATGCTACTTATATGTACCCTACAGAGTAATGCTGCACAATATTATTCTTTTGAATGTGTACTTTGCATTCAGCAAAATTGACTGCATGTACTTTTGTGAGAAAAGTTAAAGTTCCCATTAAGTTGAATGAGTCAGAGCGGTTTTTGCTTTAAACAAAGTGCAATATTATTGTCAATATCATAGGAACAAATACATTGAGAATGAAAGCTTTTGGAAAGGAAACCACAGACTGAAGGCACTAAGTGCTTCAGGACCCCTAACAAGAACGAAAACAAGCCTCTTTTTCACTAATCTTGAGCTTGACCAGAAATGTTACGGGAAATTCAGGTTACGCTTAACCCTTATAACTTAGCCTTTGTATAGAAACATTTTAGAGAAGGCACCAGCCCAAGTAGGATCCAAACTCTGTATCACCTCATTCAGAGGCAATTGCTATAAACCATTAGACCATGAAAGACTATGTGACAGATCAAACGAGAGAATATTGCCATGCATGGGAATGCTGTAGGCAATGCAGTAGGTAAGGTAGATTCCCCTGAGACTCTGTTTGAGCCAATTGCAACGCCGCAACTATGAGAGCGAATGTAAGGAGGCATTAGATTTTAGTGTGGTGAAGTGGTGAGACCTTTTTTAGCCAATCAAGAGGTGGAAGCTGGCACTTGTCGCCTCTCTGTTATGGATCCATTTTTACCGTCACGCAACCAAAAAAGTATATTTGAAAAGACCACAAACTTGTAGAAAACAAATTTATAAACCACCTCTCCAATTCTCAGGTCTGTGTGGTACTTTGTTTCTGAGTTATTTATTGTAGCGTTTCACGCAACTTACATAATATAGTTTAGTATCCGACATGGGAGACGCCAGTCGCCTGGAGTTCACTTAGGGATGAAAGCGATTATTTTTTGCACATGAGATAAAATACATGTGTGTGAATACATCTCCTGTTGTGCTTGAAATGCTCACACTGCTGTGATTCACAGGAATAAACTTTATTTTTCAAAGTAGTGTTGTATCATGGTGTCACGTAAAGTGACAATTCAGAAAGTGTTTTTGAGATGAAAGACACAACAAAAGTGAAAACCTGAAAAAAATTATTTCTATGTCATCTTCAACCTCCTGTGTATAAAAATTCAGAAAACCTTGCAATTTTGATTTTAGAAGTGGATGACGTTACTATGAAATACAACTACCGTACACTGAAAATTCGATGATTAATTACTGTGGTCAAGCAAGTTCACCACTGATTCAGCATGTTCCCTACTTTTGTCATAATTGAACTGAAAGTTCAACCAGTCAGAGTGCATTTACAAAACAGTTGATCTAACATGAATATTCAGGGTGACTGATGGACAATACTCGACGCATCAGCGTATTCTCAGATTGAGTCAAAGCACTGGCAAACTGCAACCTGCCAGTGACTCCCCAGTGTGTTGTCACAGTTCAGTTCACACAGTTATTAGTCATTATGCTTTGTTCATTGCTGACATCCATTAGTCCTATGCATGGAGCTAATTTGCTGGTAGTTCACTGAATGTTTGAGGAAATGGTTATTGTGTTAGATGTAAACGTGAGAGAATAATGTAAAAGCTTAAACAGTGCAACTCACAAGGGAAAGGAGATTTGATTTCAGTGTGGTCAGATTAAACTTTTTTTGTTGACATGATCAAAAGCTATTCTGCTATTCTCCGGTGAAATGCTAATACAGAACAGTTGTGTGTTATTTTACAGTTTTTGCCAGACCTCACCTACGATAATGCCTATAGATTTTGGGACTCAGGAATCAACACCTGATTGATGCATCCCCAAATAAACCTTTTGCTACTAGTACATTGTATATATAGGTATACAGTCAGTGTTCCTTATTATAAAGGAAGGAGAAGGTGATATTATATCCTTGCACTCAATGCTTGTTACATTGTAACACAGGTAGTGGACTGGCCAAAAGAACACTATGGCTCATTTTATAGTGGGGACTCGTACATCATTCTGTATACTTACAAGAAGGACCCCAAGAGTGAGGTATGAAAATTAGTGTGAGTGAGTGTGAGTAGGTGGTATTCACTAACACAAGGAAGGTTTTGTTATTGTCTTCAGTATCTAACACCTTGGACACACTTTTTCCCAAAACAGGCCTCTGCAATGGTGAATAAAATATAATGCAGTTAATTGCTCAAATCAACAGCCGTGATCAAACAAATTAACCGTCTATCATTAGATTGTTGAGTCAACTACAGGTCAAGTGTCAAATGGCAGATAACCATTAAGAAAATATCGCACATCAGTCAAATGTTGCTCCAGTATAGATTTTGTCGCCAAAAATGTAACCTTTTTAAAACTTAGTTAATACAGATATATCTTCCGGCTATAATATTATAACTTAACTGTAGTATTGAATTCAGATTTTGTTGAAAACAAAAGTTCAACCTTTATAACCACGCAGCTAAAAAAACTTTCAGGTCGTATGCTGTCTTATTAATGCTGAATCCATCTCTACCCAACAACGGTGCATGCGCTCTTAAATTAAGCTTGCCAGCTGAACCCAATCCTCCCTAATCCTTAAATTTAGAATTCATAAAATAGTTATTATATGTAAAGGTTTTTTTTTAAAGGGCATGTAAGTCATTTAAAATGTCTTATTAATGATGGAGGTATTCATTATTCCGACCTTAAAAGTCATGGAGCCACAAAATAAATAAGTTTTAATTCATCTGCATGTGGTACCTCTGCTCATCCGTCAAAAGTAACCAATACCATTTTTTATCATGGAATAACTGAGCATATCTTCCTAGGAGCTTGATCATGATCTTCACTTTTGGATTGGGGAATATTCCTCCCAAGATGAGTATGGCACAGCAGCTTATAAGACAGTTGAACTAGACACTTACGTGAGTATTATGAGCAGAATCCTATGGTTTTCGTTGTGTGACTATTTATAGTCGATAATGTGGGAAGTGGTTGCCCAATCTTCTGAGCCAATGGCTCATGTTATAAACGCTCGACAAATTAAATAGCAGGAATAAGAAAGAAAAGAAAACAAGGAAAAATAAATAAATTGAAGCTGTAAAAATATGTATGAAAGCTTAACCCATTGTCACCTCAAATGCCCTAGGACAACCCCAGTTAACGAGTATTAAAATGATCTGGCGTTAGAGTAAAATCTGTCAAGTCTCACTCCCAGAGGTCAATGGGTTAAAAAAAAAGATTCAATATGTAAAAGAATTTATAGTTGCTAAACATGTGAATGCAACAATATATATAAAATACCTAATCTGTGAAGAACAGGAGTGCACAATCTTAACCTCAGTATCAGCCCGTCCTGTGGGGTAGGAGGTTTGGAAGATGAGCACAAGGATGGTCTGGCACAAATCAATTCATTGTCCTGTGTCGAACATCCAGATTGTGGATGTTTCTCCAATTGGATAACACACAAAAGGCTCTTGCATCACACAAATTGGAAATAAAGAATCACGAACAGCAAAGAACAATGGCCATTTTGAATTACATGTCTGTATGGGCAGAAGTGTCCTTTCATGGGCCGAAACGAATTTTAAAATGTGCTGGAAGGGGTCTTTAAGTTCTTTCCAGGGATTACGCTTAAACAAGAACAGGAACTCTGCGTTGAAAGCCTTCTTTTCGAAAGAAAAGACATCCTCGGAATTCTCCCAACTGGGTACAGAAAGAGCCTTATACATCAACTTATCCCACAGAAGGAAAACATAATTATGTAGTGCTTGTTGCTTGTGCTTGGGTACAAATATTGAGAGAATATTTTAGCATTAATAATCAAACTACATTTATTATACAAGTTATTATCTTTTTATACCTTAGTTGGATGATAAACCGGTTCAGCATCGTGAGGTGATGAAATATGAGTCAGATCGCTTTAAATCCTATTTCAAGGTTTTTACATATTGGAAAGGAGGGTAGGTGACTTGTGATAGATTGTTGAACAACTGTTCTCTCAAGTGACAGTTGGCACACAAGTGGGTAATATGTGGCCTGAACAGTTGGCAAACAATAAATCGGCAAAAGGCCAAGAGACACATGCTGGACAAACGGGCAACAGTCAACCAAGTTTTGGCCAAGAGTTGACCTTGAGTCGGCAAACTGTGGTCCTGTGCAGTTGCCTAATTTTCAGTGAAGTGTTGTTTTCTTGTCATTTACTTATCAATAACTGAAGTGAACAATCAAAGAATTTGGAGAGGAGACACAAGATTGTTCTTTTGTGCATCATCAAAGCCCAAATAGAAGTCAAGAGCCTATGCCTACAAAGTATGTGACCAGTTTGTTGTTTGCTCACAAAGTTATCTTAGGAAAATGGCAACCCTGACAGTATAAAACTTTATCTGATAATGGATAAGCCACTTTCAAAATTCTTAAATAATTCGTTTTAATCAGGTAAGTTTTATCTTTAGGGCAGATTCAGGTTTCAATAAGGTGGAAGAAAAGGCGTACAAGCCACGTCTTCTCCACGTGTCTGGCGAAAAGGTAAACATATTCTTTATTTCATGAAATCAATGGAATCTAATTCTTATCTTCCTATTGCACTATATAAAATATGGCTCAAAGACATTTTTCAACCTGTTTTTTTCATAATTTTTGTGTGTCAAGTGACTCGAGTTGGTCATTGCAGCAGCTGAACGTGACATGTACATTTATTTGTGCAGTCAAAACAATAAAGAAAGCAAATTTCTCACTTTAAGATTTTAACCACTGGTATTTCTCCTAGTTTGCTCTAACCAAATTGGCAATAAAACCTTTTGTCTTGGGAGATGGCTAATTGGGGGCGCAGTATAAAGGATGTTAAAAGTTGTAGTTCATGTCTGCTTTGATACAAAGTGCATAAAATCCAACCAGTTTAATATTTATATAGTGATTGAAGGAAAATTGTATTATTTGGGGATGTTCTTATGGGCTAACATGGTTCAAGTTTTTTTAAACCAAAAAATGTCTGTCAGTTACTAGGTATATGTTCTGCATGTTCCAACCCAACATCCCTTATCATAATTATTTATTATATCATACTGTGAAGGTTCTGGACTGCCTGTCAGCCAACAATTATTTCCGTCTGTATGTTGTGTCTACTTTTCGTATTAATGGATAACATTTTTCACTTTTCATAGGACAATGTGCAAGTCGAAGAAGTGAAGTTCAAGTTTGATCGATTAAATGATGAAGATGTTTTTCTCATTGACCTAGGACTCAAGATTTTTCAGGTTAAACTTTTTATTGTCGAATTCAAGTATATGACTAATTATGACAAAGGTGATTTATGAGAGTGTTTCGTGCAGAATCGGGGATGAAAGATGTATTAAGTGAGAGTGATTACAGTGGTCTGCTTGCAGCCTCACATTAAAGGTGCTACAAAAAAAGTCTGCATGCTATAATCTATTTTCTGCTAACATTAAAAGTTATTAATGGTTTTCTAGTCATAATAAGTTGGGCAAGTGCGTCTCGTGATAAACTTGCCCGGACAAATTTTGGGTTGCCGAGCAAAAGTGGTTGATAAAATTACAGGTACATGTAACTTGAGCATTTGCGTTATATTTTACAATGTCATCAGAAATTATGAATTTTGACTCTGGAGTATTATGTGCACCATGGGAACCCAATTTACAGTGGTCTATATCTGTCACGGCGAAACATACATAAATGTAACTTACAAAGTTACATGCTGCATGTTTATTCCTTATTTTCTGGAAGTTTCCATCAAACAAAAAGCGATCAGAACAAAAGTACATTCTTTATTATTCATTAAAAGACCTTTATTAAAACTTCACTTGGCCAACGGATGACCTTTGGAGTTGTTATACTCGTCTGGACGGTATTTTAGTCGTCTGTGACGACCGGACAACTGCGAATGTGGATCCCTGTGATGATGACTTAAGTCTTGCAGCAGGCTTGAGAAGATCAAAGTTAGTGCAATCAAATAAAATGTTGGTTTTTGATGAAAGGGGAAAAATGGAGTGTTAGGAGAAAAACCTTGTATTGGAAGAACCAAAAACCTCCACTCTCATATGCCGTTGAGGCTTGGTCTGGGACCACCTTGGTATATGGCATGTGTTTCCATCACTGTATGAAACCTCAGGCTGCTCTCTTTTTTTATCTCCTATCCTATTTTACGGTTTTTTTTGTTTAAAATGCCAGTATAAAAATTTAGATTCAAATGCCAGCTTTTTTTATACTTCTCTGTATCTATTAATATACTAGATAGTTATTATAAATATGTAGATTTAGCCAAGCCTAAAAGCTGGAGTATGGCCTCCTCTATGAGTTCTAAACTTGAGCCTGTGATATGGTCACGTAATACTGGTCACATTGGCATACATGGAGGGGTGGTCGTACGTTGACCAAAACCAAACTTTCAGATGGGTTACCATATTTTCTTAACTATGGTGCCCCGCGCGCGCGCGGTTTTGACATGCACAGAGCTCCGCTCCTAACCAGAGATAGAACCTCTGAGTCATGTGCATTCATGACCTAACCTCAAAATTTTGGTTTTGTACAGTGGAATGGTGATAACAGCAATAAGAATGAGAGATTTGAAGGAGGAAAATATGCTGGAACACTCAAGGTTAGTCTGCGAGCGATACCCACTATGCTATGTGCGCTCCAAGTAAGTAATTAAGAAACTATCAATAAGGCTTATTAAACTTAGATGGATAAATCATCTTGGAACACAGCCTTTGCAAGCTACTTTAAGCACATTATTTTCAAAGTGGTGGTTGGTGCCAAGTGAAGGAGCTGTAATGTGGGAGAACTGTAAACTATAAAACTTCTTATGTTCTTCTATGTGCTGCCCATAATGCTTTACATCTCTGTATAAGCTTACTGAGAGTGAACATATCTTATTACGATAAATAAATGAAAAAAATCAATCCTGTGTAAAATAGACCCAGCAGCAAAAATGGTTGCCATGGAAACAGTATGGAGGGTATAATTTTGTGCCTTACCGGTATTTTGAAAGGTCTTTAAAATAAGCAAAAGATATTTTTCACTTCATAGGCACTTTAAGATTCATACTAATTATTTTTATTGTTTGTTGTCTTGTAGTCTGAACGAGGAGGGAAACCAAATGTTGAGGTTCTAGGTAACTATCATTGGCATAAATACAGTATACTTGTAATGCAATATATACTTAATACATACTACATTGGGCTTAAGGTGATTCCCTGGTTTTGCATTGCGCATTCCTACTGCGCACGATTTTTGCGTCATCAGCACGCGCACATGAGCGCGCGCGCGTACAAAACATAAGGGATTTCCCTCAAACTAAGCTCGATAGCGAGATAAAAGCTCCTTTTCTCTTAAACGAGCACGGTGACCCCCACTTTTTATTTTATAAATTCAATGAGAACAATATCCGCAATAACTGAGAAAAAATTTGGCAGAAATCTATAGCTACTTTTTTGGCAAATGAAATAAATGCTACAGATAGAGACGTAACGGGCCCAGCAGAGCAAGTCCAAATTATGTTTCCTTTAAAGGATAAAAATATCAATTAATAATGCAGGGTATTTGAAGCCATTTTTTCTGGGACGTAGATGAATGAGCAATCAAAGAAAGTCGAACTCTGTGTGATATAGCACGCCGCATTGAAAAATAATCGATCTTGTTTGTTGTGCACTGAGATAACCAAAAGTCACCTAAATAACCATATTTGTCAGCATCGTGGCATGAAAACAAGCACGGTGACCCCCTCTTTTTATTACCTTTTTAACATCTCCTTGTACTGTAATGTCATCATACCAAGTTTCATCGGAAATCTATGACGGGTTCTTTTACCCGGGAATCACCTTAAGCCTTTTCATGGATAAACTTCAGTAATTTTCGTCACAGCAACATTTTCACCTTGCAAAAGCTGCCCAAACCACAGAAGTCTGAAGTGTGTGATGGAATTATTGTTATTGTTATTGGAATAGCCCTCGTACTCACACAAGCATCCAAGATGGCTAAACCATATTCACATTGATTTTGTTTAGTGATATCACATGCAATCACACAACCATAACCATAGAATCCAAACTGTCTTCTTTTCATGGACATGCACTACTTCTAACTCGTTGGAGAGAGAATCACAGTGGAATGAGCAACTGAAGAAAGTTGCGAAGGAAAAACGTCTTGGCTTAAACAGGATTTTATCCCATTATCGTGCCAACACTGCCTTAGTCCGGGCTATGATATGGGAACCTGTCAAGTATGAGTCTATCATACATTCACTTCGTACGAAGTGAATGTATGATAGAGGGGGTCATAGAGAATATGCATGAAGACGGCTTGAAATACATTTAATTGGTTCATGATCTTTCTTACAACAATCACTGAATAAAACTGTATGGGACATTTTCCTCCTCATTTTGTCAGATAATTGCAAGGTCTCTTCCTTACCTGAAGAGTTAGAAGATGTCTTTCCTGACCATGGAACGCCGGGCAACAAGCGACCTAAAGATAAGGTAATTGGTAATTTCATGTGACACGCAAAATACCCTTAACGCTGAAAAAAGCTTTAGGACAAGTACGCTGTGCAACATCCTACACGAGCACTAAAAAGAACCGAGAATAGATCGAGCTGCCATATTTTTAACTTTATGTCGATCCCGTAGCTTCTGTTTCACAAAAAAAAAAAAACCTTAACCATGTAATAAAAAATATGTGCTCTCCGTTCGTTAAGTTCTTACCTTTCTGCTATGTATTCATCTTTCAAACCATGAATTTGATAAGCTAAATTTTTAAACTTCCCGAGTGACGTGATAAAGATGTAATGGCTTGCGACGGCTGATTTGGCGGGAAAATCACTGCACACATCTATATGAGATGGCGGGAACAATTTTTGTGTCGTTGTGACAGACATGGTTGTTTACCGTTTAGAAAAAAGTCCCGAATTCCGGTTCGTTTGTAAATGGAACACGACTTTTTGGTTTGTTCCAATGGAAACTTTCCGGGAAAAAAAGAATTTCTGAAAAGGTAGTTATGGGGCGCTTTCCATTGGGCGGAAATTTCCGGTAGAACGTACCGAAAATTTCATGGGCCCAATGGAACGGTACTTACCGGGATGATCACGTGACGATGTAGCACAGGAGGCCCATGGATTGTTTTGCTGTCAAAATCCGCCATGTTTCTTCACCACCGACTCGATATAGTCGAATTCGCGGGAAAACAGACACGGCCAGGGATCTGGAACTAGGAACTTGTCCCAATGGAACACAAATTTCCGGTTCGTAGCGAAAATTCCCACTTTTGGATCACCTCCAGCCGAGAGGTGACCCAAAAATTACCGGAAATTTTTTCGGATTATGGCGTGTTCCATTGGGGTTCTGACCGGAATTCCCGGAAATTTCCGCCGAATGGAAAGCGCCCCTGTTTTCCTTTTGGAAACTTTCCGATGGAACTTTTGGCGCGTAAAATCGCACACGCCGGGCGGCGAATGGACTTGCGTTGAATGGAACACGTTTATTTCCACCGAAAGTTCCAAGATTTTCTGGTAAATGGAAAACGCCCATTAACTTTATAACCTATCCTACTATGAGGGAGGACGGAAGGCTAAAGGGATATTTGCCTTAGCCAGAAGCCTCTGGAACCCGTAAAGTGATGGCCTGCATCGCTAGCTCTTTATGCGCGCGCAGATGCTGCGTAAGAAAAACCAAAACGGCGTGGGAGTGGGACTGGGCAGGGTCGGAGGAATTAAGAAGGACGGCAGGGAGGGGAGGAAAGTTTCATTTACCGGTAGTATTACCTAAATAGGCTCCCGACAATGCGAAAAGGAACTCGCTCAGCAATAGGTTACACACACAATCTGCACGTCGAGGGTTGCCCAACAGCAAAGCTTCTCACCAGCCCTGCCACAGTTTTGTTGACTTGCGCAACTTGTGCAGCGCAATGAAGGCAAAAATTCGAACGATATTTTAGTCGCTGTTATCTAACTTTTGCCTTTAATCCGTTTTAACTTCTCTACAGACTGATGCTGGTGAGAAATCTGAAAAGATCCTGTTCAGGTCAGTGTTTCACCTCTCGTTTGCGAGACAGCATTTCTGTTATCAGTAAGTTGCATTTAACGACAAGAGGTAATCAATCCTTTGACATGAAATCTTGTAAAGGAATATCCAGTTTTATTTTTTTCTGAAGCATCTTAGCTGGTTGGAATCCTAAATCCGCTAATCTGATCGGCCAATGTCGTGTTCGTAACCAGTTCAGCTTATTGAGATACGCTTCCTTTTGTCTGAAAAATTTCCGCGCCAATCGCAGCAAATTGGAATTGTTGCGAAAGTTTGCAAACAAAGGCAAAAGTTGCTTATAAACAACCTCCCGAAAAGATCAATATATATGTAAGAAAAGGAATTCAGTCGACGAGAATGTACACAGTGAAAGTGAATTTTACTTTTGCGGAGGAAGAAACCTTCAACAAAACGACGGCTTTCCAACAGGTCTTTGGTCTCAGGCACCGGCTTTTTCCCATACGAACTTCCCCTCCGATAAATAACATATATTTACTTAAAACGGACCGGAGTGTCACGCAATCTGTATTGCTATATCTAAACACAAATGGCAGCCACAGAGTTGTTAAAAAATAACCTTTGAAGAATTGTCAGATTAAAATAGGGCTGTTGGTCATATACGAGACTTTACCCCTTGAACTGAAGTAATCATTAGGGTCACCTCGCAGCTCTTACAAGGTCTCACCTGATTGGAGACCACCCTAACCCTTAACAAAAGAACAAATAACAGAAACAATGGACCCTAGGCCTAAAACAAAAGGGTTAGGTTTTAGGCCTAGGGTCCATTGTTTCTGTTATTTGTTCTTTTGTTTAGGGTTAGGGTGGTCTCCAATCAGGTGAGACCTTGTAAGAGCTGCGAGGCTACCGAATCATTATTGGGAGCCGGAGGGGAAGGGTTTGATACCAAGAGCATTCCGTGTGAAATGTTTTAACACCGAAAACAGTCAGTCGTACCTTAAAAAAGAGCAGCTTTAAAATTAATTACTATAAGATTGGAGGCTGTCTTCGACTTTCTTTCTGAGCATGCGCTCATAAAAACTCTATCTCCAAAATCAGTGCGTGTACTTGTGGTGGAACTCATATTTCATTCCAAAGAAGGACATGCCCCACCACCCTCAGTCCCCCCTACCCAGAAAGAAACTCCAATTTTCAGGCTTCTGGTAGGTCTTCGTCCTATCTCACCACGGCTTTTTGATTTGCAGGTTGTCAGATGCATCAGATGAGATGGTCTTTGAAGAAGTTGCGCGAGGACAGGGTGTGACCAAGGGTGCACTGGACTCCGATGATGGTAAGAACTCTGGAGCAGGCAGACGATTTCTTGACAAGTACAACCTAAATATAGTGCCCAGGGGATAAATACAAGCGGGTAACATAGGTGGAGGGAAATTGTCAAAAACTGTCTTGTTTTTTTTCTGGAGCAAGCTTCAGATGAATCGTAATTTACCAAACAGTGAAGTTAATTAACCCAATAACCTGACCAGGAAGTCGTACTTGTAACACCAAGATGTCTCTCGTTATCCCTGGCGGTCTCTTATGTTAGCAGTTTTCGTCATTTTTGAA
The DNA here is from genome assembly GCA_949126865.1 of Montipora capitata. NCBI lineage: Eukaryota > Metazoa > Cnidaria > Anthozoa > Scleractinia > Acroporidae > Montipora > Montipora capitata. Next base: position 44,106,806 of record OX421452.1, on the reverse strand, counting down.
CAGTGCCACCGTTATCATCATCATCACTATCACCGTCATCATTGTCAAAACGGAACTGTCATGTATAAGTGGGCCCAATTCCATTAGTAGGGCTACCGCTCGCAAGGTTTTCGCGCGTGGGTAAAAAAGAGCATTTCACATTAATAGTTAATTCTGTCATTTATAAGTGTTGGATTCAGCCAAAAAAAAAAGCGATTTGTTTTTGTTTATATTTAAACTTCGTGTGAAGTTTTTTTGGGAAGGTTATAGGTTTTATTTTTCGAAAAGTAAACTTCATAATTTTTATGCTAAAGTGAATTCAACCCAAGCGACCGTGAGTAGCCGTATTTTTACTCGACAACCAAAAACACAAAGATGAATTGTTGGGCTGAATTTTTGCTTCTTACAGCTACAGCTCTATAGTTATCTGTGGTCAAACTATGGATAGCGTATCCACAGGATAAATCACTATCCAGTGGATAAACACTAGCAAAACCAATTGTGCTATCCAATGGATAGTGATTTATCCGGTGGATAGCGTTATCCACCTTTTGAACAACTGGGGCCTGGTTATTAAAAAGGAGTAAAAAAGTTACAAAACACCAATTCTGTGGGCACGTGACGTGACGTGTGGGACGTAAAAGAACCCACACATTTGTCGCTAAGAGTAGGGCACGTAGTTCCCGGTGTTGTGGTCTGTCTTCTGTTGTGTATCATGGTTGGGAGGGTAAAAAAGGGGCCACAGTAATTGGCGCAAGCTGTTGTGGCGCTCTGCCAGCTTGACTGGCAAAGTTAATAAAATACAAACAGAGGCTAACTGTTTGCCTTTGGTCCCTCACACCAACCATTTTCGATTCGTTGGATTGTTTGGGGTTCTTTTATTCGGAGAAAATCGTTTTTGGTTTCATTATGTGACCAATTTATGCTGCCATTTTTTGGGTACATTGTTGGTTGGCCGCGCATCGTCGGGCGCAGGCTCCAGATGAGTGCGCGCTGGTGATGATCACTATAAAGCCAGGGAGCAACTATTCCCAGGCGTTACCGCTTTTCAACTGAAAACTGTTTGTCAACCGCCTGTGGTTGAAATACTTGATTACCAAATACAACGCAGGCTTCGTACGGGTCATGGAAAACCTGGAAAGTCGTGGAATTTAAGAATTTCATTTTCCGGGCCTGGAAAGTCATGGAATTTTATGGTCGGTCATGGAAAGTCATGGAATTTTGTAATTATAAATGGTAAATAAATCATTGCAGTGTCAAAGCAAAGATAAAATGAAATAAAGACGAGTTTCTATCAAATAATCGGAAGTTTTCGTCTGTTGGGCGGAAAGAGGTTAAGTTATTCAAATTTGATCTGAGTATTATCCTAAAATTAGCATAGTTTTCAAAATTTTCTTACGTGACAGCTAAACGTAAGGTCATGGAAAAAGTCATGGAAAGTCATGGAATTTGAAGTGCTTAAAAGAGTACGAACCCTGCAACGTAAAAGCTCTTAAATTATACTGTTTTTGTCGACGTGAGAATTTCTTTTTCAGTGTTTATTTTGGATACCGGAAAACACTGTTTTGTCTGGATTGGAAACGGTGCAAGCCAGGCAGAGTCACAGAATGGCCTATCTCGGGCCCATGTAAGTGAGGTCAAGTTTCAATAGTATTCACAAGATAATACAAATACCTTAATATTCGGATTCTAATTAATAACTTCGGGGGGAAAAAAGGCGACCATCTTACAGAATCCCCACCCCTCCGTTTTTAATTTCACTATTACACATTGAAGAAATAATTTATTATATAGATACTGATGAAATACCAGGATTTTTGCTTTTACTAAAAAATCATATCTTCACCGCGCGAAGTGAACATATCATTTTTATCATTCACATCTGAGAATATAGGTGTCGTCATGATAACGAACACGATTAGCCAATAAAACGCGAGCATCCTTTTCATTGTAAGATACTTTTGTGCTTTAATATAATTCTTCTCTATTACATTTATTTATTTATTTATTTATTTATTTATTTATTGCAAAAATTTACATTATTTGTTTTTCATAAATTTCAAATCTTGTTTTATGTTACACAACATGCGTGTTTTAGCGCGCGGTTGGTGACCACTTTTTCATCATTTCGAAAACGAGTAAAACAAGTTGTTTTAAATCTGGACATTTCATCAATATCTATATAATAAACAGAACATTACATGGCCGCTTGGGGATACGAATTTTATCTTCACGTGCTGAAAGTATCTCTCACGAGTGAGCGAAGCGAACGAATAAGAGATACTTTCAGCACTCGAAGATAAAATTCGTATCCCCAAGCGGCCATGTAATATTATCCTCTATCTCTCCATATATAGGATGTTGTCACTTACAGACTTGCGTTTCTATCGTACTTGTCAGGTTTAAATTCTGTGTTCAGTTTGTAACCGTAAGCACCACCAGATAGTAAGCATTCAAGGGCTGTCACGTTCCTCCAGAAGATTCCTCGCTAGTATTTCTGTTTTCTGCTTAAAACTACACATGCATGTTACACAATCTTGTGTAAATAAGCTGCATCATATTTTTGTTTTTTTTTTGGGGTAGGGGATCTTTCCAAAAAGTCATCTTATAGAATTTTACAGAGCCCAAGTTTGAATTGCAGAATTGCACACCAATTCAACACAATCTCCTTTCGTTTTTAACCATCAACTATCGTCCGAAATTATATTTGTTCTCTGAAAGCAGATGTTCAAGATTTTTCTAAAGTTTAGAAAGTAGAGAAGTACATTTAACCGCGTTGTTTTTATTATTTCAAAGTTAAACTGTGTGTATGGAGTGACTGTTTTTTTGTTATCTCCGTTGTTTTCGATGTTGATTTAACAGAAATACCTTCAGGGAACTGATCATTTTTACGTACCAATTTCGGTTGTACACGAAGGAAGAGAAAACAAAGAGTTCCACTGTGCTTTTTGAGGTAATTGTTACTTCAACCATAACTTTTCCTCTTTATCTTTTGCTTTTGTTTGCATGGGTGAATGTCTTTCAGTTTAGCTTCCCGGCAGTCTACATATGGGAACAGTGCTTTGTTTTCAATCCTTCCGAATTTTATAGGGATTTGTATGGGAAACATAAAAATACTGAAAAATCGGCTAATCAAAGAAAATAAATAAAGTGAACTTACTTTAATTTGCGTTATCTTGTGTCGTTTTGTCTATTTGAGGCGGTTGATCACAATTGACAAACCAGCCCAAATCGCTTTAAATTGACAAATAGACAAAAAGTTAAGGTTAGCCGATTTTTTCGGCATTTTTATGTTTCCCACACAAATCCTTACAAACTCAGAAGGATTGTAAAGAGAGCACTCAAATTCCGAGTCTAGGCTTCCTGTGCAATCATAAGCTAAGCAAAGATCGACACAGCAGGGGCCGCGGAGAGGGAGGGGCTGGGGGGAACTATACCTCCCACCCTCCCCCCCCCCCACTTTGTTCCTTATACTGTGTTGTTTTCTTCTAAACCTCTCCCCCCTTTCCTATCCTCACAATTCAATAATCCAGACCAAAACCTAGGCCCCCACACCCCAGTTTCAAACGTACTCCGCGGCCCCTGTGCAGAGGGCATTTAAAAATAAAACATCAAGTTATTGTAATCACTTTGCGATCTTTTCCAGTTCTTCGGTGTTTCAATTCTTGAACACAGCTCTTCATGTATTTATTTTGGCTGGGAAATTCTATTCCTATATTTGGCCATTTTCTGACAAAGGTGAAGGCAGTTGTTGAAATGGAGCGTCGAGTAGCACAAGAGAGGAATAAACTCTCCTTTCATCATAAAAAAAATGGAATAAGCTTCTCACAGAGGAACATCATCTTTAACTCCCGTAACATCATATTATCACTGCATTATATTTTTCTTACTACCAAATATCTTGTTACACCGAGTATGCTTTTTGTTCCATGCCGCAGTATTTAGAGCATGTGATGAGCCAGATTTTCTTTTCACGTTGACCGTCCACTTTAGTGTATGTTGTGTGTGTCTAGTAGTTTTCAGTGGTATTAAGTTACCTAGCAAATGTATGTAAAACTTATCTGTTAGTCTTTAGACTCGAAATAATTGTGTTACTCTAAATTTGTGTAAATATTAGTTCAGGTTGGGAAAAAATCGCCTTTTTGGATGAAGAGAACGGCCAAAACAGCGGCCGAGATTACCAAAGTAACGGTAAAAACACCTGCATAGAGCGCTTTCCTTTGGCCAGAACTAGCCGGCCAGACCCATCAGTTTTGCAAGAAAATTAAACAATTTGAAGGAACCCTTGCATGATAATCCCTCGCATTCTTCTGGAGGAGTATATATCATCGTCGAAACGGGTCTAGTCGGTCAGTTCTTTCAAATGGAAAGCGCCATTAGTGTTCTCAGGTATTGTTTTTGTTTCTGCAGTGTTTTTTCTAAGGGCCTTAATTCCCTCATGCCTTTTAATAGGTTGTCTGTTTTTAGGGGATGTGGCTTATTCAGTGGGAGACAGACGGCAGTGCTGGTCAATGCATAATCTATAAGGATTAACTACCCAATAACTGTCAAATAAAATTGTAGTATTTTTTTGTTTAGAGTGAAATTCTTGATATCCTCAATCTATCGATTGTAAAAATGCCGTTCAACATTTTTGGTTTTCTGTTCTCTTTTGGAGATTTAATGTCGTTAACAACGAATTTTAAAAATCTCGGTGTTATTTGTAAGAGATAACCATTCTCAATAAAATAAAGTTTAAAAACAATTTTACTCCTTTTTGATTTAGAGTTTTGAACGCTTGTATGGCCTATAGAAGTGGCATTTGTCAACACACTGTTGTATTACAGGGCCCGGTTGTTCGAAAGCCGATTAGCTTAATCCAGGATTAGCGTAAACTTTTGTTTCATGTTTTCAACTTTTTGGTGAAAGGTTGTTTTGCTTATTTTTGTTTTTCAAGATTGACTTCTTCTAATGTAAAGTTTTGCCAAATATCAACGTTGAACAGCATTTAGTAGTGGAGTAATAAACTCCTTGGTTAATCTTTAATCTGGGATTAGCGTTAATCGGCTTTTGAACAACCGGGCCCTGTATTACATGTTAAAATCAGATCGTGCTGATCTCATTTTGGTAGCATGACGTACCTACATTTTGAAGAGAACCGCTGGGTAGAAATATTACGGACACTTAGTTCTTCTTGTTGTGTTGATCCAGTTCTTCTTACCTCTTTTCGCCAAATGTCGTATTATAATTGTCTCTTTCAAATGAGTCGAAAGACCGTTCACTTTTGAGTCTGCGCACTGTGACTCGTATGCAAAGTAGAACGAATTACCATCACAAAAAATCTACCCGCATACGGTTTTGAAGGCATAATATAGTGCTGACACTTAAGTTTTTAACGAAAATGAGACAAAACGCGTTTCATTCTTACTTTATTTTTGCTTTTAATCGTGGTAGTGAATACTTTTTCTTCGTATGGTCAATTGGAAAACTTTCCTTTAATTTGCGCGGTAGAAAAAAAATTCAGTCACCCAGGCGAGAGAAATCATTCGATTTGACTGTCATTGTGAACGTGAAAAATGGCTGCTGCGGGCAAGAGACCGATATATATACATATATAGCTTCGAGATTACCAGTGTCAAAGCTATTAAACCGTTGGGCATTGGTGCGGCTAATAGTAACATATACATTTTAATAATACAATAATTTACAAATGCGTTAACATTCTTTTATCATAACTTTGTCACCTCGTATTTTTGTTTGTTGCCTTGGTCTTTGCACTGTTCCAACCGGGTGAGGCTAAATCGCGTGGGTGGGTGGGTCGTATTTTTTTGAAGATAAAAAATGATATATATTAGCTCCCTCAGTGCTCGGTCCAAATTTGTCTTAGGTCTTAGGTCTTGTCTGTTTCGAGATTTCCAGTCGTTGATAAAAAAAAGGGTAAGGGTTAGGGACCCAAGACCAACGACCAACGACCCACGACCCACCCACCCACTCCCGTTCCAACCTCGTTTTCACTTGGTCGCCGTGTGCGCATCATTGCGTGACATAGTTAATAAAGGGAAAATAATCTTCTGGTGTGCTTAGGGAATCTGCAAAGATTGTAAGGAAACTTGAAGGAAACCATTCGACAAAAATCAGCCCGGAGGTCAAATTTTATACTGCAATCGAATCTGTTTCGATGGTTTTGTTCACGTTTTTATAAAGCCCCAACACAGCACCCATCGCTTTGGTTGGATTTTCATCGAATTCTTTCAGACGAGAGGCTGTTTGTAGCCTCTCGCTAGCGGAAATCTCATTGGTGACTGTGTTTATTAGTTATTATTAGGGAGCTTAAACACGCGCGTTTTTGAGACGCGGACGGCAACCGGAAGAGAAAATTTCGTGTGCCAGAACAGTGGTGTCTCCCAGATTTTTATACTAATCATCTCTAATGGAGAAAAGATACTTAGCAATATAAAGGTGGTAGTGACAAGACAAGTTAAAAGGGAAAACAGCTCACTTCCGGTTGCCGTCCGCATCTCAAAAACGCGCGTGCTTAAGCTCCCTATTATCAGTTGTTTTGTCACAGAGAAGTCAAATGTATTGCTCGAAGGGGTGTAGTGCATTGCTTTTAGCCAATGAAATCATCGCCTCGTAATTCTATTGTCCATTTGCCACACAGAAACCTAAATTCTACCCAGATTATAACTCTGATACCTTTCAGGTATTCCGAGTAACTAGACGCTCTGTGAGCGTAAACTGGGTTGCCTGTGGTACAAAAACAGAGGGCAGTGATTTTTTCATCATCCCAAGGGCTGCTCAGTCCGGAAACGAAAACTATCTATTTTGACTTCAGGGTGAACTATTTATACACTTCGCCAATCAAAACAGAGTGGCCAGTCAAAACAGAATTTGTAATTAAAAATCTAAACATCTATGAGATGCAAAGACAATCTTGCTAACACGTGAACCTGAATAATCGCAAACCATATTGCTGAAAAACACAAAAGCGAAGGAAATGGTTAATAGATATAAAGTTTTTTACCACCTGAATGATTTTGGGTTAGATTAAAGCGATAACTTGTTGAAAAATCTTCGTGTTTAAGAGTAATGTAAACAATCTTCGCACCAGAAAGTGGTAGCACTATTGGGTTAACCAGGAACCAGTTAAAGAAAAACAAAAGGAAATGTTACTCCCTCTTGAAACGATGTTGAAAAGATGGTGCGGCTTAAATCCTCATTTCAGGGACCCCAGTGTAGGGAACTTTTCTTGAATTAGTACAAAACAGCTGACCGGATTCATGGTGTGAAATTTTTCTGACATTCAAAAAAACATTTTTAGAGAAAAAAAATATTCAAGTTCTTGAACGTGAACGCTTCCACATCAATCTTCCACCTTTACTGAGTGGGGGCAAGCTTAATTTCGTCACATCGTGATCGACCCATTTTTGCTGTCCGTGAAGCGTGATGTACCGAAAAACCGTGATGTGAATCGTGATTTAACTGAACTTCGTGAAACGCAAACTCGGCTCAACTCCTTAATTGTGAGTCGTAAATACACTTCCATTAAAGAAAATGAATCTTTTATTAAACTGAAACGACCGAAACTGGAATCTTGAGGCGTAATTTAACTTCACTGTGACACTCCTCTGTCTCAATGGCTTCTTTTTAACCTTTTAGTGCCTGTTCCCAAGGAAATTTTATTGACTCGTGGAGATCGCGCCCACGCAATTTTCCCTTTCGTAAACAAGCGATGCCATATGGACGAGACTATTAAGTTTGTCGTTTGCAAATGAGGAAAAAAATACTTATTCTAGGCCTACAATTGTAGGTTAGCAGCGCATGTCACTTGAAATTAAAAGAAAAAGTAAGAAAAAACCATAGAAATTTTTTTTACAAAAATTAGGAAAAGTTGATCGAACGAAATTTCGAACTCGGGACAATGGATTAACAGCAGATGCACTTCACCTCTACACTCACGAAACAACTACATCACATTTGTAGTTTTAAAGTATTTAAATAAAGCTAACCCTAACAATTTATTGAAAGATAACCTAATAAAAAGGTTTGGTTACTAAAAATGGCATCGCTTGTTTACGAAAGGGAAATAAGTGACGGACACGTGGTTGAGGTCAAAGATCAATTGCACATGTTATAGAAATTAGAACTTCCTTCAGTTCTTAACTCTGAGCGCAATCTGGGAAAGTACGAAAGTATCAAAAGGATAACCAACTGGGCCTCATTATGTCATACAAACCACCACCTATTATCCGGTTCCAGAAACTACCATTTCATTGAAGGAAATTTCAAAACTTCCCCATCTTGGTAAAACGAGGCGCTTGGATTTAAATCAAAAGCAATTGATGTTCGGGAAGGGGCAGACCAGCATGGCAAATGTGTTTGTCAGCGCACTGTCGGGCAAGAGATCACCAAGTTCAAAGCAGACAATTTACCCCTAAATATGTATCGTTCATCGCCTTCAGACTACCCCAAGGAAAAAGTTGATCTGTTCCAGACTCATTCATGAGCAAGACGAAACAATTTTCGCCAAAGACGTTCAAGGGGACGGAGAGGAGCAACAGAAAGTTACTACCAACCTCCAAGAGGAAGAATATGACAGTGAACGTGAACATTCCGTGGAAGATGATGTTGATGATGATACTCTCACATTTGTGAGGGCAGTAACTACTCGTAGTGGGTGAGCTGTGCGAGTCAAATGTTTTTCATAAGGTTCGCACACAACTAGTGAAATAAAGCAAAGCACTCTGTTTTACAAAATGGGACTAGAAGTCGCTTGCGTAACTTTTTTCAACTGTTTTTTTATGACTTCTATTTTCGAGAAGCGTGAAAACGTAAATTTTTGCTTCGTGATTCGTGAAACGCGAAGTTGTGGTTCGTGAACTCGCGACTAGACCCCCCCCCCCCCCCCCCTCCCCTCTTCCTTGCCCTCCTCTTTACTATGGATTGTGTTTCAATTCACCACGACAAAAGAGCTTAATCCGCCGTAATAAACGTCAAATAAAACTGCTTCGAGCGTACAATACTCTCACTGTAAATTGAGGTAGTTTCGCTTGAAAGAAGCTTCCGGGAATTTTGTGACAATAGAGGCCGGATATTTTGCAGTTACTCCATTTTGTTACATTGTGTTATCCCACTTTTTTAATCATTTCTTCGGTATAATGACGAGTTTAAGCTGCCTTTCGATTGGTTATACACAGTGATGTGCTCCACGAAGTAACTCAAGGCGTAACGTCTTAAAACAATTTTAACATAAATTAAAATTTAAAATGAAAATACGCGTTCAAAAATTTCAAACAGACGTCAATCATGATTAATTATGATGTAGATAGCTGAAATGCTATATCATTACGAGCGAAATTTTTCATTTCTAATCAGTCTAAAGCGAGCGAGCATTTATTGATATCATAGTAGAATATAGTAGTTTTGAAGTTGCAGTCATTAATTTATTCGCGGGCTAGAATTAAACAAGAGGTTCGTCCAGGATTCTAAATCGCAAGTCTCTCCGGAGATGAAAAAAAAAAAAACTCGAAGATGATTACATTTTTAAAATACTGCTATGAAATGTTTCGCAAACGTTTAAGAAAAATTATTGTTATTTTTCCGAGCTATAGAGAGCTGAAGAAACCCTGGGTTTTGATAAAGATCGTAAGATTGGATTTTCCAAATTATTTTTTACTTCGTAAATATTTTATATCAATAACATTTGAAAGGAACTATGAATTGTTAAATTAAAAAAAGAAGACTTTTGGCAAGTGAATTAAGTTCTAGCAAAGCCCACCTGCGATGTGTTCTAATGGCGAAAAAATACGACGGAGGCGGCTCCCTCAATATTTTTATTGCATGTTTTCGTTTCAAATTTTGCCTTTCCAGTTTCATTTCTACTTCACATTTAGGTCGTATCAAGTTTCTGTCGCCGTTCAAATTACTATACGCAGCCGCTTAAGATACGTATTTTCAAAGAATCTTGCCCATGCGAAATAATTTTCCTCACATTTTCTAAACATCTTCAACGTTTGAATTCACGGTAACTTACAATCAGCTTACCAATGAACAGATCAGCAATTACACTTATTATATATTCAAGTATTCTTTCGTTCATTTCGTGGGTAGCTTTCATTTATAACACTTCTTTTCCTTGCGTTTGCTAAATCTTTGTATTTTTATTTATCATCATGTGTCTCATTCTCGCTCAATTTTATGCTTGTTAACAATATACGTGGGAAATCGCCTTGTTGTGCATACATTACAGTCAAACCAAGTGAAGCGTACCCCTTAAGATTGCATTAATGAAGTGATTATTTGAAACTTGAACCCGCTAGTCGTTTCAAGAATGCAATAATGAATTGATTATTCGAATATTGAACTCGCTCGCTCGATCCAAGAATACGGCTAAATTCGCTAACGGCTTCCGTTTTCGAAAAATCAATTCACTGTTGCGACTAGTAGGTTTCAAACCTACTAGTCTTTTCTAGAATGCAATACTGAATCGATTTTTCGGAAACGGAACCCGTTAGCCGTATTCTTGGATCGAGCGAGCGAGTTCAATATTCGAATAATCAATTCATTATTGCATTCTTGAAACGACTAGCGGGTTCAAGTTTCAAATAATCAGTTCATTAATGCAATCTTGAGGGGTACGCTTCACTTGGTTTGACTGTAATCTTTTGAAATTATTCATGTACAGAAGTTTTTCTGTAAATTTACAATTCTAAAATGACAGCGCTGGGCCGAACAATAAAAACTGTATTCAGTGAGCCACCTGTCAGGGTTGTGTAAGTCGCTCTCTTTGCCAGAAGAAACAAAATTCTAAACGAAACATCGAAATTTTTCGACAAAGAGTCTTAATTTAACTTCCACTGTAATTCGAGTGCAAGAGAAGTTTTTTTTTTCTGTGCGTTGAATTGTACAGCTTACACAAAGTGGAAAGGTCATCAATTACTCGCTTTCTTGCTGGACTAAGCCGAATGGATGGTTCTCGGCGAATATTGAATCACATTGGCGGTGATCAAGAGACCAACCATCTAAACATCTTCAACGTTTGAATTCACGGTAACTTACAATCAGCTTACCAATGAACAGATCAGCAATTACACTTATTATGTATTCAAGTATTCTTTCGTTCATTTTTTATTTATCTATTTTATTTATTTATTTATTTTTTGCCACAGAAAGAAGAAATTAAAATACAAATATGAACAATCAAAAAAGAGAAGGTGGAAAAAAAAATTATTGAATTACATTGGTGGCGAGGAGGCCTAAAAGAAACTACTAAGCTTATGTAAATTAGGCCTCCCCAAGTAAAAGCATCTATCTATCGTTGACATGCAAGTTGGCAACGGAGAATACAATTATTACAAACATTTAGTTATTTAACGTGTTGAAATATAAAGTAATGAACGGAAATTAAAAACAGTTTGAACTTACAAGTTGGTAATGAAGCATACAATTACAAACACTTAGTCATTTAATTAAGGTGTTGAAATATGTAAACAGTTGTGAAAGTAAAATTACAGGGTGAAAACAATTTGACACAGGAAGAACAAAATACTTAATTTTCAGAATAGTTGTTAAAAAAGAATGACTTAAGTGCTTTCTTGAAGGAAGCTGTTGAGGAAGAATTGATTATATCAATGTCAAGAGAATTGTAAAATTTAGGTCCCTGATAGAAAACAGAAAATTGTTTAACGTTAGTCCGACAGAAAGGCAGACGAAATGCATGAGAGTTTCTCGAATAATATGTGTGAATTTGACTGTTTAGAGTGAATTTGCTAGCTAACTTGGGAGGAAGAGGGTAGCTTTCATTTATAACACTTCTTTTCCTTGCGTTTGCTAAATCTTTCTATTTTTATTTATCATCATGTGTCTCATTCTCGCTCAATTTTATGCTTGTTAACAATATACCTGGGAAATCGCCTTGTTGTGCATACATTAATCGTTTGAAATTATTCATGTACAGAAGTTTTTCTGTAAATTTACAATTCTAAAATGACAGCGCTGGGCCGAACAATAAAAACTGTATTCAGTGAGCCACCTGTCAGGGTTGTGTGAGTCGCTCTCTTTGCCAGAAGAAACAAAATTCTAAACGAAACATCGAAATTTTTCGACAAAGAGTCTTAATTTAACTTCCACTATAATTCGAGTGCAAGAGAAGTTTTTTTTTTTCTGTGCGTTGAATTGTACAGCTTACACATGATTACTCGCATTCTTGCTGGGCTAAGCCGAATGGATGGCTCTCGGCGAATATTGAATCACATTGGCGGTGATCAAGAGACCAACGAGATGTGGACTGAAACCCACAATTCCACTACCTCAACACCAAATCGAATGGTCGGAAACGGTGAAAAAGGGCGAAGAATTATTATAAATGTAAGTGGACTGCGCTTTGAGACGTACGATAAAACGCTTGGTCAATTCCCTGAGACTCTTCTTGGTTGTGCGGCAAAGAGGGACTTCTACTATGACAGCGAAAACAATGAGTATTTTTTTGACAGAAATCGATGGTCGTTCGAGGCAATTTTATTTTTTTATCAGTCCAATGGGAAACTTGTGCGGCCAAGGGGAGTTCCCTTTTACATTTTCGCCGAGGAAGTCAAATTCTTTGAGCTCGGCAAAGAACATCTTCAAAGGCTAGAAATGGAAGAAGGGTATATAACTGATGATAAACCAATTTTACCAACAAACCTAACTCAGAGAAGAGTATGGGAGTTTTTTGAATATCCCGATAGCTCTTTAGCAGCGAGGGTATTAGCATTGTGGTCCGTCTCCGTAATTTTGTTATCCACTGTCGTTTTCTGCCTGGAGACATTACCGAGCGTACGATGTAGCAAGGATTCAGACGGGCCAGGATGCAACAAAATTTCTGGCGACAAAAATTCGTCCTCGACCAATGATGATGTAACTGACGCAAAGAAAGATCACGATGTTTGGTTTGTGATTGAAATGTTGTGCATAACTTGGTTCACTTTTGAATATGTGGTACGGTTACTGTCTGCACCACAAAAGCTGGTCTTTATTCGCTCCTTTCTAAACATTATTGACTTAGTGGCAATTCTGCCTTACTACATTACGCTGCCGATGAATGAGGCGCGTGTTACAAATAGATCGTTTGAAGAGAAAATGAGGGGACAGGTTACATTGTTAGCGGTGCTTCGCGTCATCCGTCTTGTTCGAGTTTTTCGCATCTTCAAGTTGTCGCGTCACTCTAAAGGCCTGCAAGTACTGGGCTATACTTTGCGCTCAAGTTCCAGGGAATTAGCCATGCTAATGTTTTTTCTCTTCATTGGCGTGGTTTTGTTCGCCAGCGCTGTTTACTACGCCGAGCAAGGGAGCCAGAAGAGTGACTTTGAAAGCATACCGGATGCATTTTGGTGGGCTGTAGTTACCATGACAACTGTAGGGTAAGTCAGTAATTTCTTCTTTATTTGCTCTAGAAGATGGTTTAATAATCATCTTTTTGTACGTAGACAAAATGGTCAATTCTGACCCTCATATAAATGTTAACTTAAGACCAACATTTGTAGATTGTCCATAGAGCATCTCTTTTGGGAGAAGATTTGAGCGAACCACCACCAATTTTGACTGTAGGATTGCGTTGTACAAGGAAGTAAAAGTTTTCGTCGCGCTTTTGTAACTCTCGACCTCGATAGAGCTTAGAAGAGCCGGTTTTACCTTCGCGAAGCGGCGAGCAAAACAATCAAATCTACAAACATTTTAACCATGTGCTTTTCGTTTTATTTTCTGACCACAAGGGCTTATGGGGGAATTACACCCGTTTGGGGTCTGGGAGCTAACTATCACACTCTCCCCCCTTAAAAAAAACGGATTCATCAACATTTGAACCTCTGTTTACAACATGCTGATTTTCACACTTGACTGGCGTACGTAGGTCTACATCTGTGGGTTGCGCGGGCCCACAGTGTCCTTTATGCGACTAGTTTCAATATTTTTACTCGGCGGTAACGGTTACTGCCTCTTGGTTTTGAAAGAATAGATCCTTAAGAGCCTAGTGCTCATTTGTTAATATAAAACATGTTCACTTGGTCAAGTCTTTTTTTTTAAGTGTAAAACAAACATATTAGTCATATCCTTGTATTCCTGGTGCGCACCTCGTCAAGGTGTATTTAAGCACAGAAATAATACATGGGTTGGATGGGTAGTCCATACTGCGGCCAATGACATGACGGTAGATATGGAGGTGTCAACCCGAAGGATACAGGAGCTGGGTATGTTGACCCTGAAACAGAATGTATGTTAGTAGTTACGGCAGGGTAGTACACGGGCTGGCCTGGAACATCGTATGTCAGACGGACAGGGCCTCTCCGAAGCCTTTGTGGACGTCGTTCCTCAGACTCATTGGTTTCCAGGACGCTGGATTGCTCTGACTCATTGGCTGCCTCAAACGTCACATGGACACTCTCGGTTGGTGCATCATCATTAGGTGGCTCTGAGACATCCTCCTGTTCACAGTGATAGCTGTTGCCAATAACTGGAGAGTCTTGGTTGACCCGCAATTCTTCGGAAGGGTGCGCACTATTACCGGGCCGGACACACGGTTGCAGTTGGCTTGGTACAAGTGATGGGATATCTTCATTGCTGTTGTCTTCGTCTTGGCTAGCCGTGAACGAGTCTTGGGCAAACTGCTTGTCCTTTGGCACATGCATCCGCTTACGTTGTCTACGACCACTTCGGGAGGTTTGAGAAACTGGTAGATTGGATTCGCCCACAGGTAAGTAAGTACATGGTAGCAGTAAGTTGCGGTGTAGTACTCTGGATGGCTTGGCTCCCGATTCTGGTCGGACTTCGTAGACTGGCATGCCATTGCCCTTTTGCTCCACAACTATGTGCACCTCGTTTTCCCAGTATGACCTCAGTTTTCCTGGTCCGCCTCGCTCACTCAGGTTTCGAACAAGCACTCTGTCTCCAGGCATATGCACGATGTGTCGTACCTTCTTGTCATACTGTTTCTTTCCCCGCTGAGCATTCCGCTGAGCAGTTTCTGAAGCTATCTTGTAAGCTTCTGACATAGCATTTCGCCACTTTCTAACATATTCTGGGTAGGAACTGAATCCAGTGGGTGGTTTAAGGTTAAACATTAGGTCAACAGGGAGACGCAGGGGTCTGCCAAATAGAAGGGAAAATGGGGCGTAACCTGTCGAGTCATTCTTCGTGCAATTATATGCATGTACCACTTTGTGTTTTTCTGGCAGAGTCCGGAGCATTGAAAGTAATGTCCTGTTGAAGCGTTCAACCTGACCATTCCCCTGGGGTTGGTACGGCGTAGTTCTTGAATGACGAGTTCCAAGAAGTTTATCCAGATTGTAAAACAGTTTGTTCTCAAATTCACCGCCTTGATCATGGTGGATTGTTTCAGGGACTCCAAAACGCAAGATGAAATCGTTGTATACCCTCTCTGCTGCAGTCTTTGCAGACTTATCTTTGGTTGCGTAAACTTGAGCATAACGGGTGAAGTGATCCATCACTACCAAGATGTACTGATAGCCTCCTGCGCTTGCTTCAACATGGAGGAAATCCAGTGAGACCATTTGAAAGGGCGCTGTGGTGACAATTGGGTTAAGTGGCTCTCGCTGCTTGATCACAGGTGGTTTTTGTTTGATGCATCTGCATACTTTGGTAACAAAGTGTGTGATATCGTTTTTCATGTGTGGCCAGTAAAATCTTGCTTTTGTCAAATCAAACACTCTTTCACCACCCAAGTGGCCCATGTCCTCATGGAGTTCTTTAAGAATAATCCTACAAAGTTTCCGGGGTAATACAACCTGTTCGTTTGTGCTTGTTTTACGGTACAATATATTGTCGTTTCCTAGGATCAGTTTGTTCCACTCGAACAGCAGCCGCTGTACGTCCCTGGATTCAGCTTTACTTTCTCTGACTGAAGGTCTCTTCCCTGACTGTATGAAGTGCATAACCCTGCTAATCACTGGATCTAATTCTTGCGCTTGCTTAAGGTCAATTTGCTGGTCTGTTGTAATAATGTTGTCATCGTCTAGGGCTGTAATCGAATCAGTTAAAGCTGTTAGCCACGGAAAGTCACCTCGACTTTGAAACTGCACGGAACAGATAGTTGCCTGTACGACCTCTAAGCTGCTTCTTTCACTGCACGTGGCCATGTAATCTTCAATGTTCAGAGGCATTCGTGACAGCGTGTCAGCATCACTATTGGACTTGCCCGGACGGTATTTCACTTGGAACCTGAAATCTGCTAGTTCGCCAACCCAGCGTAAGCTGGTCGCATTCAGCTTTGCGGAAGTCAGTATACATGTCAGCGGATTGTTATCGGTATACACTGTGAATTCGGGTGCATAATATAGATAATCCCGGAATTGGTCCGACACTGCCCATTTCAAGGCCAGAAATTTTCCGGCATGGTTATAGTTCTTCTCTGCGGGTGTAAGAGTGCGGGACGCATATGCGATGACTCTGGTTTTCCCATCCTGTCGCTGATAGAGGACCGCACCAAGGCCATCATTACATGCATCCGTGTGAACAATAAATGGTTTTTCATAATCTGGATAGGCCATAATCGGTGGATTAGTCAGATATCCAATGAGTTCTCTCAATGACTGTTGATGGGTTTTTGTCCTCGTAACTGGTGTTGCAGATGGTAACTGGCCATTCCTTTTGTCGAAGGCCCTCCTCACAGTATGCTTGGGTGTACTTTCAGGCTTTGGTGTGTTTAACAGTCCATACAAGGGCTTGGCCAGACAGGCAAAATTGGGAATATAACGACGACAGTAACTCAGAAATCCAATTAACTGTCTCACTTCCCCGACAGTCCTTGGTTTCTTTTCTGCAAGGGTAGTCACAGCAGTTATTCCGCTGGGATCCACTCTATATCCATCTTTGGAAACAATACGTCCCAGGAAACAAACTTCTCTTCGAAACAGTTTACATTTGGACGGCTTGAGTTTGATACCTTGCTGCCGGAGGCGCTTGAGTACTTTTCGCATGTGTTCCACGTGTTCCTCGAAGGACTGGCTAAAAACGATGACATCATCTAAATAGGGAATGGCTATTTCATCCCTCAATTCGCCAAGGCAATGTTCCATGTATCGTTGAAAATTTGCGGGCGCATTTGTCAACCCGAAGGGTATACGAACCCATTCATATAAACCCCAGGGTGTGATGAACGCGGTGTATGGTCGGCTTTTTGGTGCTATGAAGCCCTGATGGTAAGCCTTGCCCTGATCTAGGACGCTAAACCACGAATTACCACCTAAGCTATCCAGGGTTTCTTGTATTCTTGGAATAGGGTGTCTGTCAGGAACGGTACGACGGTTTAATTCGCGATAGTCCACACACAGTCGAAGAGTGCCATCCTTCTTCCTAACACACACTACTGGCGACGAATAAGATGATCGTGATTTGGTTATGAACCGTTTGTTCATTAGGTCTTCGATGTAGCTCTTGACTTCTTTATAAAGGGGCCTTGGGATTGACACGTAATTCCGCTAACGGGTGTACTGTCTGACAATTCAATATCCATCTGAAGACCTTCCATGCACCCTATATCATCTTCATTTGACGCGAATGAGGCGGCTTCTTCTTTCAACATCCGTTGCACTACTTCCTTTTGTTCCGTTGTCAGACCAGTCATGTCAACCTCAGGCACAGCATTATTTGGTTCCTTGCAAAGTCCTTCATCGTCTACTCCAGTAGGGGTACATGAGTCGTCTTTACGCCAAGTTTCGGGCACCTTCTCTTTGGCTAATCGGGCTTCCATGGGTGTAACAGACTTAACTAACTGCAATCTTCTCAGTGGGGTGCGGTTGGGAAGTGTAATGTCATGTTGACTTGTATTATGGACTTCAATATCAATTCGTGACACAGATCCCTTCTTAACAGTCTTTAGCGTTTCATAAATCTGGAGACCAGTTGGCCATTGAGCCATTTCATCAGGTTCGAACAGAACTGGTATCGTTGCTGACACAGGCCCAGTATTTGCCCTGTATGAAACATTAACAACCTGGCCCCTCGGGATGATAATGTCTCTCTTTGATGTTCGGACAGTGCAAAGGTAATCATCACTTGGGGCTTGAATCAAGTTAATCAAAGTTTCCAGCTGCCTCTCATCACTATCTGCGAATCCTTTTTTGAAAGCACTTAAAATGTTGAATCCTGATATAGACTCTCCTTCTTGTGTAGACATCTTTACTAATTCTTCAATGACATTGTAGCCCAATATTGGCATTTCTAGCCGATCAACTGTAATCAGAAATGGAACATGCACGTCTCGCACCTCCTCCGCCGATGAAGGAAGTCGCACCCTCACGTCAGCCCATCCAATGAAAGGAATCTTGTTTCCATTAGCTGCGGTTAGGTCAAGTCCTACACTGATCAGTTCTGATATATCCCTCACCACTGTTCCTAGAAGTTTTTCCTCCAGCATGCCTCTTGTCATTATCGAGACCTGGGCACCAGTGTCCCATAAGGCAGTAACTTCATTGTCATTAAGTAAACACTTAACTGTACATTTTCTCAATCAATCAATCAATCAATCATTTATTTTAACACGTTACGCCAAAGAGCTATAAAACTCGTTCAAAATACGAACGTGTATAAATAAAATCTATAATAATTACAGCCATATAATGTAAATCGATTTTAAAAACAACAAAAAGCCACATACTAAAAACGTGACTTGGAAAACTCTAAAACTCGTTCTAAAAGCAGTTAAAAGCTACAATTGTACACTATAAGACACGTTCTAAAAAACTGCAATCCTGCAATTTACTTCTGAAGTCACTAGAATCACTTGAAAGACGCACATGAGAAGGCAAACTGTTCCATAACTTAGTTAATGAATAAGTGACAGAATTCTTCTTAAATTTACAATTAAATTTAGGTAATTCCAAATTCAAGCCCTCGCCTCTTAGCCTATACGGTGTATGCCTGTATTTAAAAAGGTTAGCAATATATGTAGGACCCGTACCATTTAGACATTTAAAAAGAAGTATTAACGCCTGATGTAAGCGCCTACAATATAAAGATGTTATGCTAGCCGCAGTGAGCAGTTCGTCGTATGACATTGACTTGTTGTGCCCGATTAATGTTCTCAAAATATAACAGTTGCCATCTTCGAGACGGTTGCGTTGACCCGTACCTATGCCTACAAACAAAGGACCACAGTATTCGAGATGAGGTAATATAGATTGACAACTTTTGCATGCTGTGTGGGTGTCAGGTGGCTGATAAATGCGGTTTCAAGGATTACTAGATTCTCTCTTTGTGACAGCTCCTTAATTGCTTGACAAATCGTCTTATGGGCGGACCACTGTTCTTTCTGACATCTTTTAGAGCAATACCACACTGCCTGGCACTGGGAACAGCGTTGATAAGGGACTTGTGTTTCGGTTTTGGCGCAGCAGTTGCATTGGTGGGACACATGTGGGGGCTCGGCTACTTCTGGTCCAGCACAAGTAGCCGTCTCTCGTTTAGCGATCTCTGTCCTGGTGACTGACCCTGTCGGCAACGAATGGCATAGTGGCTATCGCTCCCACATTTAAAACAGTGGTTACACCGTTCTTCCCCTTTCTCAAAGCAGGACTGGCATTTGGATGATCGGGGTCTTGCTTCCCGTCGTTCCCAACCCCTTCCATAACTCCAATTGTTTCCTCCCTGTCGGACTGGTTGGGCGTTCGCTTCTGATCTACACTTAACCTCCGTCTTCAATGCTTCCACCTCAGCCTTGAGTTCTTGAAGTTCTGTTTTTGCCCGGTTTGGTAGGTTAGGATCCTTCTTCACGGTGGGGACTTTACTAGAAGGTACTTTTGGTGACTCTGCCTCTTGACCAATCTGCGTCACATAGGCTAGCTTAGTTTTGGTCTGGCTCTTCAGTTTGCGAAGCCGTTCCTCTTCAGACGAAACGGCAACATTCACCTGGTGAATGAGTTCTTCATCTTCAACCAGTGGGTTGGCCAAGTAAGGCTGAAGTTTGACTCTGATACTCTCATCTTGTAGCCCAGTCTCAACGGTTCTACGAAAGAGTTGCTGAATGTGCGAAGCATCATACTTCAAGGAGTCTTCCCCTTCTTGGCTTGCAAAGAGTATCTTTTGCCTTAAGTCAAGGGCTCTCATTAGGAATGCTTGTGGTGTTTCTTTCCCACTTTGGCAAATAGATGCTAAACTTTGGTACAGTTCCGTAGTGTTCTTAACCCCATAATGGCTACGAAGGATTTTCTTGAGACGCTCAAGAGACAAGGTCTTAAAGGATTCTAGATAACTTCTTAAAACAAGCCCTGGGCTGAAGGCGCGAATAACCCCATCCACAATCTCATGCTCCTTGTACTTCTGCTCAACACCTGTATCAATCTGTCTCCGTAATGAGTTGTAATTCAACTTATCCTTTTGATCTGGGTCTCCAATCTGGCCTACTATCTTGAACTGACGTCTAAGTACACTTGTGGACTCAATGAGGGACTGGAAGGGGGACACACTATCACCTGACTGTAAATTAACCTGCTCTTGTTTAACCTGGGTAATACTCTCTTTGACCCCAACCTCCTTGGATATCTGCTCATGCATAAGTTTAAGCGCTTCAATCTCTTTCTTTAGAATAAGTAACTCGCTCTTGTTTTTATCACGTTCCTCAAGAGGTGGCGGCAAATCAATTAAAATTTCGGCAATAGGCTGAAGAAAGCCAACTTTGTCCTCATCGGCCAATCCAGTTAATTGCTCTTCAATAACATTTCCAATTTTATTGATAATCGAGAATTTCCCTTTGTCTTTTACCTCGGAGTCGCTTATTTTTAATTGTTTTGCCACTAAAATTGTACTTTCGACGGTTGCTTTACAGAGTTCAGTGTGAATTCGTAATTGAAGCTCCTCCGCCATCTTGAATTTCTAATAATCGCGTTTGAATCAACTCAGTCTTCCACAGTAAATCTCGTCGCAATAATCCACTCAAACTTACAGACTTTAGGACTCTTACCTCGAAAATGCCAAAGTCACTCTCAGTTTGCCGCTTTGAAATTAATTCCCAAACAGTTAGCCATCCGAACGGGACGTGTTATCAATGCTGCAAAGTCCACTCGATGGAAACCAACAAGTTTACTCGATGACATCTGGTGACATTCCCACGTAAAACCAGGAGCTCCTTCGCATCTATCGCCGGAACTGCCTCTCACGGACCACCAATTTTGTAACTCTCGACCGCGATAGAGCTTAGGAGAGCCGGTTTTACCTTCGCGAAGCGGCGAGCAAAACAACAAATCTACAAACATTTTAACCATGTGCTTTTCGTTTTATTTTCTGACTACAAGGGCCTATGGGGAAATTACACCCGTTTGGGGTCTGGGAGCTAACTATCACACTTTTAGATATTTTTTCCCTTAAATGTGGTGACTCATTTAAATAGGCATTTAACTTTGTTCATATAGGATTTCTATTTTTGAGATATTTCAACTTGTCTCTTTATATTTACATATTTAACATGATACTTGACAAGTACTTGACAATTTTTTATTGCATTTAACATGAATGACAATTGAAAAGGTGTCGTGGCAAAGAAAAAATACCGGATTCGATTTGGCAGAGTTATTGACTGCCTTATTTGCACTCGTGCAATTTTTAATTTTCTAACTTGTGAGTCAGATAATATGTCCTGACTTTGATCAAATGCTCGGCTGCAAATAGCTGACAGAAGTTCAAACCAAACAGTTGATTTGTTTAAGCTACCCACATATTTAACTGAAGCTCTTCGTTTCCTTACTGCACACGAAAACATGCCCTGAACCAACATGTCTTACCCTAAAAACATCTTATCAGTACAACCCATTGCTTGGCTTCATTATGTCCGCCGACGATTCAGGCTTGCACTTCAGGTATTCAACAGGGGCAATTGTAAAACGACCATTTAATTAGTGAGGCTCTTTTGAGTTGATTTTAAAAAAAAAGTTATAATGCAGTTTAAGAAAAGTGACTTAGGTTTGTTCAATGCAAATGGAAGAATATATAATCACTTCATTGTGACGAAAAAAAATATACTGATATCATTGTTGAAAACTGCGCGAATGCAATTTAATAAATAAAAGTAGACTAAATTTTAATAATTGCTGGCATGAAATAATTCAGTTTCCCGAGGGTCCCCTATA
Organism: Montipora capitata; assembly: GCA_949126865.1. Taxonomy (NCBI): domain Eukaryota; kingdom Metazoa; phylum Cnidaria; class Anthozoa; order Scleractinia; family Acroporidae; genus Montipora; species Montipora capitata. Next base: position 44,084,739 of record OX421452.1, on the reverse strand, counting down.
CCAATTTCTAAAAGTCAGTCACGCAAAAATATTTCGCCTTTTCACGCGTCACGATTAATATCCAAAATTCTTTCACGTTCACGCGAAATTCGAGACGATCACGTTTCACATAAAAATAAAAATGAAATTCACGAATAAATATTTTCACTTTTTGTAACCTTTGTACATAGGTGTTTATCCTCCGAGTTTGGATCTTCGATCAAGCGGTCATCTAAATCGCAAACAGGTGTGTGGGTCTGTCTGACCTGCAGAGATTCCAACCCCTTTTGATATTTGAAGGAAATTAGGGAGTATTTTTCAGTTTCTCTCAAGTGGCATTTCCTGCATTTGACACCATTTTTGTGATATTCTATAAGGTCTTTATTCTTACCACTGGAGTCCTGCCATTTTTAGAGCTGCTAAATGGAGGAAGAGGAAGAATATGACAGTTAACGTGAACATACCGTGGAAGATGATGTTGATGATGATACTCTCACATTTGTGGGGGCAGTAACTACTCGTAGTGGGTGAGCTGTGCGAGTCAAATGTTTTCATAAGGTTCGCACACAACTAGTGAAATAAAGCAAAGCACTCTGTTTTACAAAATGGGACTAGAAGTCGCTTCCGTAACTTTTTTTTTTTATGACTTCTATTTTCGAGAAGCGTGAAAACGTAAATTTTTGCTTCGTGATGCGTGAAACGCGAATTTTTGCTTCGTGAACTCGCGACTAGACCCCCCCCCCCCCCCCCCCCACCCCACCCTCTTCCTTGCCCTCCTCTTTACTATGGATTACGGGTGTTTCAATTCACCACGACAAAAGAGCTTAATCCGCCGTAATAAACGTCAAATAAAACTGCTTCAAGCGTACAATACTCTCACTGTAAATTGAGGTAGTTTCGCTTGAAAGAAGCTTCAGGGAATTTTGTGACAATAGAGGCCGGATATTTTGCAGTTACTCCATTTTGTTACATTGTGTTATCCCACTTTTTTAGTCATTTCTTCGGTATAATGACGAGTTTAAGCTACCTTTCGATTGGTTATACACAGTGATATGCTCCACGAAGTAACTCAAGCCGTAACGTCTTAAAACAATTTTAACATAAATTAAAATTAAAATACACGTTCAAAAATTTCAAACAGAAGTCAATTATGATTAATTATGATGTAGATAGCTGAAATGCTATATCATTACGAGCGAAATTTTTCATTTCTAATCAGTCTAAAGCGAGCGAGCATTTATTGATATCATAGTAGTATATAGTAGTTTTGAAGTTGCAGTCATTAATTTATTCGCGGGCTAGAATTAAACAAGAGGTTCGTCCAGGATTCTAAATCGCAAGTCTCTCCGGAGATGAAATAAAAAAAAAAAAAACTCGAAGATGATTACATTTTTAAAATACTGCTATGAAATGTTTCGCAAACGTTAAAGAAAAATTATTGTTATTTTTCCGAGCTATAGAGAGCTGAAGAAACCCTGGGTTTTGATAAAGATCGTAAGATTGGATTTTCCAAATTATTTTTCACTTCGTAAATATTTTATATCAATAACATTTGAAAGGAACTATGAATTGTTAAATTAAAAGAAGAAGACTTTTGGCAAGTGAATTAAGTTCTAGCAAAGCCCACCTGCGATGTGTTCTAATGGCGAAAAAATACGACGGAGGCGGCTCCCTCAATATTTTTATTGCATGTTTTCGTTTCAAATTTTGCCTTTCCAGTTTCATTTCTACTTCACATTTAGGTCGTATCAAGTTTCTGTCGTCGTTCAAATTACTATACGCAGCAGCTAAAGATACGTATTTTCAAAGAACCTTGCCCATGCGAAATAATTTTCCTCACATTTTCTAAACATCTTCAACGTTTGAATTCACGGTAACTTACAATCAGCTTACCAATGAACAGATCAGCAATTACACTTATTATGTATTCAAGTATTCTTTCGTTCATTTCGTGGGTAGCTTTCATTTATAACACTTCTTTTCCTTGCGTTTGCTAAATCTTTCTATTTTTATGTATCATCATGTGTGGGAAATCGCCTTGTTGTGCATACACTAATCTTTTGAAATTATTCATGTACAGAAGTTTTTCTGTAAATTTACAATTCTAAAATG
>OX421452.1:44067648-44070148 GCA_949126865.1 Montipora capitata | reverse complement strand
GGTAACTTACAATCAGCTTACCAATGAACAGATCAGCAATTACACTTATTATGTATTCAAGTATTCTTTCGTTCATTTCGTGGGTAGCTTTCATTTATAACACTTCTTTTCCTTTCGTTTGCTAAATCTTTCTATTTTTATTTATCATCATGGGTCTTATTCTCGCTCAATTTTATGCTTGTTAACAATATACAAGGGGAAATCGCCTTGTTGTGCATACATTAATCTTTTAAAATTATTCATGTACAGAAGTTTTTCTGTAAATTTACAATTCTAAAATGACAGCGCTGGGCCGAACAATAAAAACTGTATTCAGTGAGCCACCTGTCAGGGTTGTGTGAGTCGCTCTCTTTGCCAGAAGAAACAAAATTCTAAACGAAACATCGAAATTTTTCGACAAAGAGTCTTAAATTAACTTCCACTATAATTCGAGTGCAAGAGAAGTTTTTTTTTTCTGTGCGTTGAATTGTACAGCTTACACAAAGTGGAAAGGTCATCAATTACTCGCTTTCTTGCTGGGCTAAGCCGAATGGATGGCTCTCGGCGAATATTGAATCACATTGGCGGTGATCAAGAGACCAACGAGATGTCGACTGAAACTCACAATTCCACTACCTCAACACCAAATCGAATGGTCGGAAACGGTGAAAAAGGGCGAAGAATTATTATAAATGTAAGTGGACTGCGCTTTGAGACGTACGATAAAACGCTTGGTCAATTCCCTGAGACTCTTCTTGGCTGTGCGGCAAAGAGGGACTTCTACTATGACAGCGAAAACAATGAGTATTTTTTTGACAGAAATCGATCGTCGTTCGAGGCAATTTTATTTTTTTATCAGTCCAATGGGAAACTTGTGCGGCCAAGTGGAGTTCCCTTTTACGTTTTCGCCGAGGAAGTCAAATTCTTTGAGCTCGGCAAAGAACATCTTCAAAGGCTAGAAATAGAAGAAGGGTATATAACTGATGATAAACCAATTTTACCAACAAACCTAACTCAGAGAAGGGTATGGGAGTTTTTTGAATATCCCGATAGCTCTTTAGCAGCGAGGGTATTAGCATTGTGGTCCGTCTCCGTAATTTTGTTATCCATTGTCGTTTTCTGCCTGGAGACATTACCGAGCATACGATGTCGCAAGGATTCAGACGGGCCAGGATGCAACAAAATTTCTGGCGACAAAAATTCGTCCTCGACCAATGATGATGACGCAAATAAAGATCACGATGTTTGGTTTGTGATTGAAATTTTGTGCATAACTTGGTTCACTTTTGAATATGTGGTACGGTTACTGTCTGCACCACAAAAGCTGGTCTTTATTCGCTCCTTTCTAAACATTATTGACTTAGTGGCAATTCTGCCTTACTACATTACGCTGCCGATGAATGAGGCGCGTGTTACATCGTTAGCGGTGCTTCGCGTTATCCGTCTTGTTCGAGTTTTTCGCATCTTCAAGTTGTCGCGTCACTCTAAAGGCCTGCAAGTACTGGGCTATACTTTGCGCTCAAGTTCCAGGGAATTAGCCATGCTAATGTTTTTTCTCTTCATTGGCGTGGTTTTGTTCGCCAGCGCTGTTTACTACGCCGAGCAAGGGAGCCAGAAGAGTAACTTTGAAAGCATACCGGATGCATTTTGGTGGGCTGTAGTTACCATGACAACTGTCGGGTAAGTCAGGAATTTCTTCAGGATTTGCTCTAGAAGATGGTTTAATAATCATCTTTTTGTACGTAGACAAAATGGTCAATTCTGACCCTCATATAAATGTTAACTTAAGACCAACATTTGTAGATTGTCCATAGAGCAACTGTTTTGGAAGGAGATTTGAGCGAAGCACCACCAATTTTGACTGTAGGATTGCGTTGTACAAGGAAATAAAAGTTTTCGTCACGGTTTTAGATATTTTTCCCTTAAACATGGTGAGTCATTTAAATAGGCATTTAACTTTGTTTATATTGGATTTCTATTTTTGAAATATTTCAACTTGTCGCTTTATATTTACATATTTAACATGAATGACAATTGAAAAGGTGTCGTGGCAAAGAAAAAATACCGGATTCGATTTGGCAGAATTATTGACTGCCTTATTTGCACTCGTGCAATTTTTAATTTTCTAACTTGTGTGTCAGATAAAATATCCTGACTTTGATCAAATGCTCGGCTGCAAATAGCTGACAGAAGTTCAAACCAAACAGTTGATTTGTTTAAGCTACCCACATATTAAATTGAAGCTCTTCATTTCCTTACTGCACATGAAAACATGCCCTGAACCAACATGTCTTGCCCTAAAAACATCTTATCAGTACAAGCCATTGCTTGGCTTCATTATGTCCGCCGATTCAGGCTTGCACTTCAGATATTCAACAGGGGCAATTGTAAAACGACCATTTAATTAGTGGGGCTCTTTTGAGTTGATTTTTAAAAAATGTTATAATGCAGTTTTAAGAAAAGTGACTTAGGTTTTTTCAATGAAACTGGAAGAATATATAATCACTTCATTGTGACGACA
>OX421452.1:44042648-44065148 GCA_949126865.1 Montipora capitata | reverse complement strand
TTTCTAAAATCCAAAACTAAAGAGCCAGTTTTTATCCTCATCAGGCATAAGAGGCAGTAAATTTGTATCCATTTGCAATTTTAAAGCTCAATAGCGTGCTTCGTTTGCAAACCAGAGCATTTTGAATTTCTGAGTTATAGCGGTGCGTGACACGAGGCGACGATCAAATTTATTGAGAAATATATATTTATCTCATGGTTTTGAGCCTTTTTAGAATTTAAAGCATTAGGAAAAGTGCTTAAGTAAATAGCTGTCTGTTCAGTACAGATGATCACTCGCCTAGATAGCCAAAGTAAGTAACAGATGTTGACACTATTTTCCGGCCGCCATATTGGTGCACCACAGATGTGCACCAACATGGCGTTTTCGTACTGGGCTTTGTAAATTTCTGCGAAACATTTCGACGAATATCTGAAGTTTGGGGAAACGCACGGGCCTAAAACTTGGCGAAGTGTCTTCTTCATTTATCTTCTACAACATCACGAATTCTTGACTTTTTCCACTGGATGGTTTTCGATTTATTTTTTTATTGCGTGACAGTGAAAACGATCTATAGCGATTTGACAGTTTCTTATAAAATCTCTCTTTTAATTTTTTTTTCGCATTTATTGACAGCACAAACGGTAGAAACACATGTGGAAAGAAGTAATTAAAATCAGTTCTATATCGGCAAAGCTAGAATTTATAGTGTTAACTTTGAGAAGCCGGGAACAGCAAACACTATGAAACATACGTACCTCATCAAAATTCGAAAATCAAAATCAAAGCGTTAAGATTCCCGTAATACCGGTAATTCCTTAGTATTGCATTGCGCATCCCTACTGCGCACAATTTTCGCGTCATTAGCGCGCGCACATGAGCACGTGCGCATACAAAACGTAAGAGATTTTGCTCAAACTAAACCCGATAGCGAAATAAATGCTCCTTTTCTCTCAAACGAGCACGGTGACCCCCGATTTTTTTTTTCAGGTATTTGCTAAGAACAGTCTAATAAAAAACATATTTGAAGAAGAAAAAAAGTTTGATAGTAGAACATGAATTTTTTTTGGAAAACAGTTCCGTACTGGGTGTATTTTACCCAAGGCGAGGACTTCAAGCTAACCACGGAACTGTCCCAAAAAGTGCACTATTCCCACAACCAGGGAATCAAAGTCGGCGTAAATGAAGCATTACTGCTTATGTAAATAAAAGAAGCTTTATTTTCAAAATAAAATTTTGTGTCTTTGAAGTAACCAAGACTTAATTCTGTATGAAGGTGATTCGAATTTTTAACGCAAAAACACTAAAAATACCCCATTTTAAAAGCCTGCTGACGCGTAAACAAGCACGGTGACCCCATTTTTTATTGCATTTTTTTAATGTTCATATCATGAATGTTAATTATGCCAAGTTTCCAAAAAAGTTTGATAGTAGAACAATTTCAAGGGAATTACCTTAAGCTCCATATTAGCTTTGTTATTTGGGTCATGTTGATGTTTCATTCGGGCATTTCAATTTTCATCCTGGCATCAATGAACAGTTAACTAAAATAAATAGCATCATATACAAACATATAGCGATTTCACAGCGCGTAGACTGCAAAATACCATGCACTAAGGGAGTCACTAGGGACGAATACGTGAGCCTTTTTCATTTTTATAAGCGAAATTATGCTAATTAACTGAGGCCCGTCCACACTAATACGTTTTCGAAAACTTCCGTTTATATGTGGGCGTCCACACTAAAACGATCGAAAAAGGAGATCCACGTCAGTGAAAATGGACGTCTATTGTTCTATTGTAGACGGTGAAAACGGAGATTTTCGAAAACGCATTGGTGTGGACGAGCCCTGACAAACGTAGCAGTTTGCGATTCTCTTGCGTATATGTGGTGCAAAGTAGAACCTTATTGCATAATTAGAGAGCGAGTTACTTACACCCAAAAGAATTGTGAAACTATATGATTTTCAAATGCGAGAGAACCTTACAGGAATGGAACCAACGAACGTTTGATCAATACTTCGGGTGGGAGCTCGGACATTGAGCCGCGGCAATAACTTCTGTCAGCATATAACCCGGGTGTAGAGGGGTGAGTGCATTTCGCTGAACCCTCGTGCATGGACTATCGAGATGGATCCCTTCCTTGGCTACTGAAATATGGACCACCTTAAACCAGGAGCCCATCATCCAAAAAGGAATGATTGATTCCTGATTACACTAGAAGAAAGGCACTCAAACACCCGAAAGAGAAAACCGGTAAAGAAGGTGCTGAACGTTTCTAAATAAGCCCAAGTCACCAACCATATACCGCGATTAAAACTCCTTAACAAGAATGCAATAACTAAAATATGTTGAAAAAGAAATGCATTTTGTCAACATTAAGTTCGTTCAAGTGCTGTTTAACTGTTAAATTCGACTTGCTTGTTAAAACATGTCCCGTCTTTTAGCCTTGAGTCTTTTTTGGAACAAGTGATTTGTAAACAGTTCTGATCAGGAATGAAAATGACGATTGATTATGCTTAAATTTTTTATCTATCAAGTGCAGCTATGATCCTCGCAGTTATGAACGCAATCTTAGCAACTGCGTAGAAAAGCATGAAAAATTCAGGACTTCAACGGGGTTTGAGCCCGTGACCTCGCGATGCCGATGCGACGCTCTAACCTACTGAGCTATGAAGCCACTGATGTTGGTCATTTGTGGGTTTCAATGTTCCTCTGATGAATGAATAAACTTGAATTATCTACTTGCCGATAAATCTTTTTCCATTGGCGCACAATTTAAAAATTTTGGTAATTGGTTTATATTACCATGATTTGACTGTTGTTGTTTTACGTACATTAGAGAAGAAAGAGGCATTCTTCACTAGCGGAAAAGCCCACACAGGCATTTCTGTGGGTTTGCCTGCCCCGTGTCTTGTCCGGGTTGGAGGCCTTTTTAGTTCGATCGTTTTTTTCTTTTGTTTAATTGAAAAATAAATGAACTAAAATCGTATGCTTTGTGGTACATCACTATAAGAAAAAGTATTAGTAATTTTGTGGAATACGTGGAAATAAACAAATCTATCTACTTATCTATCTACTTATCTATCTACTTATCTATCTATCTATCTATCTATCTATCTATCTATCTATCTATCTATCTATCTATCTAATCTTCGTCAAGACGGCCTATACTCCTATAAAGTGGAGTGAATATGTCACTGTTCCTTCCGTCTTTTGATATATTTTTTTATTACCAGGTACGGTGACATGACACCACAGACCCTCGGTGGTAAAGTCGTGGGCTCAATCTGTGCTATCTCAGGGGTGCTGACCATTGCACTTCCGGTTCCAGTAATCGTGTCCAATTTCAATTACTTCTACAAACGCGAGGAGTTGAATCAATCACTTGAAATGGCTGAGAATGGAGAGTACGGAATGGATGAAAATGATGCGTTTAACGGACCGATGGTCAGTCCATCGGGGCGCATGGCGGTCAACACATATGATTCGTTAGAGGAGGTCAAGGAAAAAGCCGAAACTCTTGTGTGATCATGTGACCCAATGACGAACATAGTTTGTTCAATTGGGTTGCATTTTGCTCAGCTCAAATCAAACAAAGCTTTGGCTTACCAAGTTTTCATTCCCAGTCTCTGTGAAATTTGGTATTTGCCGATCAAACTTCACGAAAAGACAACGAAGGTTGGAAAAGCAAACGAGACTGGCAGAGAAAGAATGAAAAAACAATTCAGCGTTCACGAATTTTGTCAACATTAATTGGCTCAAACAGGGTCAACAGCCTTTATTTCAGCTTTAAAAAGTAATGCTTTTCATTACTATGCTGTAAAAGAAGGCATGCGTCATAGAATACATATTTGCATGAAGGTTACTTAAAGTATGCTGAATACCTGCCACAGTAAGACAATGTTTTCATAAATTCAAAATATCATTATTTGATTATTGTGAAATGAAAAGTTAATCTAGGGAGGCCAAGCGTATTAAAAGTTCATCCTATCGATGAAAGACAAGATATTTAGTCCTTGCACAATTTGCCTTGGTTGCTGACTTTACAAATTTACTTAAAACAGATATAAAAGCTTTTCATAACGGTCTTATTAAATATTATATTTGTATATGAGAATTATGTCACAAGCCGCATAATTTTGTCTTTTTTGTGGTTAGGTTACCATTAAGTGGCCACTGGCATTTATTCTACAAATTCACTCTTTTAAGGACTGGAGAGGAGCATGTCGAATCCCTCTAGCTCTTAACAATTACAGTTTAATCATTAGATATATAATAATTTGTTAAATGTGTCGCGCATTTTCCATGACACGATCATCAAATGCGCTTTTACAACTGATAAATTCTAATTTAAAACATTTACTGTTGATTCTTTAATATAAATATATGAATATCCTCAAAGGTTACTTGTTTCACAAGATTATTCAAAAGTGTGCATATAATAACAGATTAAATCGATTACTAATGTATACAATTCGCCAATAAGCCGATTGGTGACGATATTAAAATTTACTTTCCTGTAATTAACAATTATTGTTAATTGTTTTAGTATAAATACACAGGTGATTATTTCAAAAAAGAGAAAAAAAAAAAAACATTTCAACGCGAAATCATCTTCACTTACAGTGGCAAAACGACTACTGGCAGCCATTTTGTCCGTCGAGGTGATTATCGGCTGATAATCCGAGATAGCGAGCCAATGAGAGCGCGCAATTTTGTATAATCACCTGTGTATTTATACTAATAGGTCATATTCGCATTCTCAATATTGGACTGGAACTAGCTTGCAATGGAGGCTAAGGGTGGGGGGGGGGGGGGGAATGTATTTAAAAGTATTTAATTTAGTAATGGTAAATTTTCTTTAACTTGATCAATGTCAATGAAATGTCACTCAACTGGTTGCGGTTCGGGAGGCCTTGGAATAGCTAGCTAAACGTCAGAACTGGAATGTAGGTTTTCGATAGCCAAATAAATTCCTATTGTGAGTGAGAAAAGATTTGCAAGCTTTTCAAAGAGGGACAAACAAGGTTGTTCATTAGTTTTCTAGCTGAAAAATCCACAACGGTGGGGTACTGAGTCGCCAACGCCGCTTTTTTAAAAACTCATTTGCTGGTTCTTTCGCGGATTTGTTCACAGTTGAGAGCCAAGGTGTCTGGGTAGCCGAACATGTCTGGCTCAATTTGCTCTACTTTGTTGTTAAATACAGATACTTTTAACCCACCTTGACTGGATCAATGTGTTTTTAAACTTCTCTAGTGTACTGCATATGATATGTAATCTTCGCTTGCGCAGACCAAACGTTTAAGACACGGAATAACTAAACTGGGACAAGTATGGAAACGTTATCACATCGTAGTACCAGGACAATGCACCTGGAGATGTCGATTCAAGGATCGTTCAGGAAGACCAGCGTAACAAACAGAACAAGCGGATCCTGCATGGTGAAGCATCTTATCAGACTGATAGGGTTAGGCTCCCTAGTGCTCTTCTCTTGATTGAGGGAGAGAAGAGCTCTGGGGAACCCTGAAACAAAGTGTCTTCTCATTTGTTTTCGTGAAGAGCAATCAAAAGCGTCTCTAATTGGTGCATTCATGTTAGCACGAGGAGTGCTAAGGTTTAAATAGCCAATTTTTGCCTATAACAATTCTACGGCGCATGTTCTCCTACATAGAGTTTCCCAGAGCCTTGGGTCGATCCGAGGCTCTGGTGACGAGAATGGGCTCTTTTTGACTTCTTATAGACGACCCATTGAGCATGCGTGACAGCTTTCTTTTGGCGTAGTTTTCCATGCGTGCTCCCGGAGCTTTCGATTATTTGAGTCAGCGATGAAATCGAAGGAAAGTCTTTCAAATGTAATGGTAATGGTATGCTACATTTACTAATCTTCCTGTTGAAAAAGGATGTAGTGTTCACTAAAACCGTTTACCAAAAGGACAAGAACTGGAAAATGTATACGGTAAGATTTTCAAATCGTTTTGGTGATTCCCTGAACGCATAAATGTTATCACCGTCAATGACCAAAGATATTTTAGGCTGATATCAGTGCCCTGCGTGCCACAATTTAAAACTTCGCGAGGGCTCTAGGAACGAGATCGTCGCCTTTAAAGCAGCGACGTTAAAAGCATCTTCACACAAGACTAGAACAGTTGGTTGCTCAATATTTGAAACGTATCTAAGGCCAAATTAACACAATTCGACGATGATATACACTCCTCCAAAAGAATTCGAAGGATTGTCATGTTAAGTGTTCCTTCAAATTGTTGCACTTTCTTCGCAAACTGATGGCTCTGGCCGGCCAGTTCTGACAAAAGGAAAGCACCCTAAGCCAACATCCCAAAGAATCACTAAAGTGCATTCGAGCGTTGTTAATTTGACACACAACGTCAACAAAAAGAACGGGCCAACCCCCTCCCCCACACCGAAAAAATAATCCGGCATAAGAGAGGTCGAGCGAGGACAAGGCATTTGGCACGCTACACAATTGTCTTTACACTTTGCAAAGTGCCTGAAGGAACAAGACCTTACTGTCGGAATAAGACAAGTACTTCAGTTAAACAAAGCACCGAGAAAACGCTGATAACTAATGCAGATCCGTAATAAGGTTTATTAAGTAAATAGCGATCCCCGACACGTGGAGAATAAAAAGAAAATTATTCAAGTCGTTTTTAACAAAATATAGTTGTATTTCGAGGTCTTGATATTTGGATACACAATTGTACATTTTAGATGTCGAAGTTCCTTTTCTATATTACAAATTGACATACATTAAACAAAAAAGAGACCCAAAAGAACGTTCTCAGTTGGGAATAAATAAACATAAGCAAGTCAACCATCATTCGATATGGTGAGCCATTTCAGCAAATTTTGCAAACGTCGTTGGTGGTCTGTCAACGCTTGGGAGTAAAGCGCTAAACGAGGACCCGACTGCGACGGATTTTAACGCCAGTGTAAGCGATAAAACTGTCAACGGAATATTAAGTACTTAAACTTGAAGATTTTTTCTTTTCCAGAGAGGAAAAAAATACTTGAGTTAAACTATTTGCCAGGAAACTGAATGGTGGTTATTTCAATTCACAAATTCACTATTCCAATATTGTGAGCAAAAGTTTTACAAAACAGTACAACGATGATCCTCTGGTACAAAAATGGAGGCAAAGCTTACGTTATCTCATCGTTTTGGCTTTGACAGCGCTAAGGTACAAGTTTTATCAGACTGCAAGGTTCTGTGTAAAAGTTAGACTCGAGTCCATAAACCTGTGTGAGTTCCAGTCAATTGCATTATATATGTCATCAAATACAGAGCCAAGGAAAATACTCAAACGACGTTGAAATAATGATCTTAGCGGCAGGCTAGTCGTGGAAAACAGTTCATGAGAGTATTTTACAAGATGTATTTCCCGAAGGCTTAGTGAATATTCTTAAACGATATTGGACTGAATAAGAAGCCTTGAATAAAATCTCCCCTGCATTAGCTTAAAGAAGTCCTGATGTGGAGCTAAGAATGCAAACCCCAAACTATTTCCAGTGATCGATTCATGAAAAAGCAGACTATCGAAGACGAATATTTAACTAAATTGCATTCTTATAAGAATTCCTTTTTATTATAAAATTTCTGTACAAATTGGAAGCTTGACCACAATTGTCTGGACACGGAAATACTAAGAAATCACGACAAAAAAACAAGCAAAATACCTATGAAAACGAAGGAAGTAAATGCAAAAAGATGACCTATAAATATCACAAAAGTTCAACACCCACTATCGCCAGTTACTACTACCGTAACTGAACGTAAACGACGTGTCCAGCCAAATATGGTCAAACCTCGTGACGTAATAATTTGACTCTTCCTATACAGGAAGTTCTTCAATTGAATTTGAAACATTGATTTTCAATTTCTTACAAAATTTTCTCATAAACGTTAACGCTAACCCTTATGGCGACTATTACGAGGGCCGAAGCTCAGGGTGGACCTGGTTTTCCACAGCATTTGCCTTCGAGTAAACTCATTTAACCCTTTCAGCCCCGATAGTGCCAAATGGCACTTATAGATTTTACTCTGTCTAACGCCAGACGATTTTACTCGTCAATGGGGAACCCCTCGGGGCTTAAAGGGTTAAGTCTACGAATGCGCCTAATTTTGCGGATTGACATCCCGAAGAGTCCCGTTAAGTCTATTTCCAACAACAGCATTAACGATTGGGTTCCGCGTTCTTTTCAAGAAACGACGACGGCTACGGCAATGACAACGTCACAAAACAAATCGAGATTCTACCAAAGAAAATAGGCCTTAACCGAGAGCTCGGCAAACCGGGCTGGCTTGTCTTATAAACAGGCCCTAAGTTACAAGCTGACGTGAAGTTTTCGTCGACGTCGCCGTCGTCTCTGTTAAGGACGGTGCCTACTATTGTTATTGCGCATACGTTCTGCGCATCTCGAGACACTCGGATTTCCTATCAGCGGTGCTTATTAATACAGGGATATTTTTGCGCGGTTCAAAACTATGCGGAGAAAGTAGAACTTAGCAAGTGATCGTGGTATCCAAAAAGAAAATTGGGGGTAACCACGCATTTTTCAGAGATAATTTAGCTTCAATTTGAAAAGGAACCTCATACATTGCTTTGTATTTTAAAGCTTTTTACAAATATTGTTGCTTAATTCTCTTCGAAAAATGCGTGGTTAAGATCTGCTTTTCCCGCATATTCATAAACCGCGCAAAAATACCTTTGAATTAGTAGGCACCGTCCTTAAGACAAAAGCTATGTTTAAAGGGGATATGTTACGCGCGGTCTTTCGGGGAAACTTTACATCATCACGAATTTAAAACTCGAAAATGGTAATGCAAAATTTCTTTACTGATAAAATTATCGTTTCATCACCAACAAGATGATTCTGAGCAAAAACGGCCTTTATCCAAGCGATTTGCCATAAACATGAAAACCTCTGGCCGACATTTTTCAAGATTATCCAAATGCAATCCGTTTCAATCTTGTTCATCCCCACGCTTCTCTTTCCTTTAGCTGTATTTTTTTATGTTGTTCAAAAGTTTCAAGTGGTTATTGCAATGTTTCATTCTACTTTTTGGGGATTTTGGGTGCCATTAAATTACATCACTTTGCGTAGCATAACCCCTTTACTTTCAGGAGAACGGTAAGAGGACATTTCGAGACGCTTATTAAAACCGGAATTGTAATCTGGCCAAATTGTAAAACTTACAGTCTTTTAAAGCCAGTTGGCAATGAAAAAATCCCAGGGAAAAAATCAATTGTTTAAACCAACACGACTTGTGTGTGATGAACTCTTCGAAGTTTTTTCATGAAATTTTCCATCATTTATGAAATTGGCCAATCATGAACGCCTGCATCAACCAAGCGCGGGAAAACGCAGGCGATCAAGTTTGAGTTGATTTCGTTTTGGATCATCTCCGATTGCAAAAAATGGCGCCAAAATATGACGCCTACAAAATCCAAATAATACTCAAATATTTAAAGTTGCTTCGAAGGCAGGTGAACTTGGAAAACCAGTAGCATCGATCAGCAACATGGGAACTGTGTACCCGTAATATTCTATAATTAAATTAATATCCCAACAACACTAAATCAAATTCACAAAGTAATGCAAGGAAATCAGCCATCGCCCTGGATGCCTGAAATATCATGCTAAGCATCAATCCCCCACAAATTCCTTTCCATAATAAATTCTCTGTAGCAATTCCATAAAATTTAGGAATAAAAATGTTGCCAAGCATAACGAGTGATGCTTACGAACAGGACTAAATGAAAAAATAATCTGTATTTATAATTTAGGCATAGTTGATATAACAAATGACTTCAATAAAGCACTGAAATTTAACACCTGCAAAGGAAAAATAACAATAATCAATCAAATACAATTCAAGAGGGTTGCTAGTGCTTTTTCAAATTAAACGGCGTTGGGCACTTATTTATTTGTTTATTTACTCGAAGCATCCCAACCCTCACATATAAGGAACTTCGTCATTGTGCACCTTAATGCAAAATGGCTGCCATTTTAGTATTCTTTTGTTTCTTTGCAAATTGGCTCTTTTGGCCTCGCTTTCAAACGTAAAACTCAGCCTTGAACGAGGCCAAAACGGCCAATTTGCCATCAAACAAAGGAATACTAAAATGGCGGCCATTTTGGAAAAGGTTTTACATCAAGAAGTAAAGTCAAATCTAAGTCTCACCAAATTGGTCCAGTGGCAGAACCTAACTCAGTGCTACGCAAGGTTGCCACTTGTTACCACGGCATCTACAACAGCAAAAAAAAAAAAAAATTCTTCGTCAATACTTTCCACCATAAGAATCACAAACCTATTTAAAGATAAATCGGGAAATGCATTGCATTGACCACAAGCCTAACTAATAAAACATTGCTCATTGAACACAATGTGTTAGCAAGGGTGAGTTTGTTTTTTAAGAATGGACACTTACCGAGTAAGAAAGCCTTTCCACTTTAAGCGAATTCTTCAGCGTCTATTCTTAAACATGACTGTACGGAATATTCTGAGTGGCATCAGACAATGTCCAACTGTCAACACGATTGTGGTGTGAACCCACCTTTGATCCTTTTTTTTAATTTTAAAATGTGGACGCCAATCAAGGAAGTAAAAAGCTTACTCCAGTCACTAGAATGAGTGATCACGTTTGAATTCCCACCGCAGCAATTCCAAATTATAGTAAAATTGAACTGTTCAAGTTACTCTTGCCCCGGTGAGTGCTGTTAGGTATTCTTTCTTATGTCCCGACCCCTCGCTTAAAGAAGTGATGATTAACCCAGTTACGAAAATCCCCACCCCTCCCCCCATGCACCGAGGTAAATTCATCCATACCTTTATTGTCGCCGAGACTATTGTGTTTGGTATTTTTCGCTGATGGCTTCGGTGATGAGCTCACACTTGACTGGCTAAGGGAAGACTCGGATCCCGAGGAGTTCCTTCGAGCCAGCTCCCGATCTCCTCTATTCCTGTCTTTTCCTTTGTCACGTTGCTTAAACATCTTCCGCCATGATTTGGAGCGCTTAAATTCTCCCCCATTACCAAGCTGCAAAGAGTGTTATAAACCTTGGTATGTATGAATATTGCTCTCTTGGTGCTTAGTGATCATTCTTTTAAAAAGAATGCGGTAAGACCGTAAGCTGAAAACTGTTTCGAAATCTCTTTTAGTTTTTGTTCGAAATTTTGGGAAACTTTTAAAGCTTTTTGTCCGACTCGAACAAACGAGCCCCCGTTCAGTAGACTGGAAGATACAACAAACCTCGCGTGGTACTTGGCAGAAAATTACATTCCTTTTTCGAGGAGAAGGATGGAGGTCTCTCTTTAATAGTATAATCAAATTTAATTCAAGTGAAAAGCAAAACCGATTATACCATCGACTAACTTTGCACTAAACTGAACCAGCATTGAATGATATGGACGACGACGACACTGCTGTGATCTGTGAAATGGACCATTAACTTAAGACAAAAAAAACGGTGACTTTTTACCTCATCTACTATTTCTCTGTCAGTAGCGTTTGCCAGCAGCCAGTTGAAGTCACGATCGAGATTTTGACGCATCTACAACAAACAAAAAAACAAACACTTATCAACACAAAACGTCCTTGCACCAGCCCCACATCTCACTTTCGATGACATTTTTTGCTTGAGTTGGGCAACCTCAAATTATTGAAAATTGATAAAAGAGTACCCACCTTCCCCACACCCCCCCCCCCAAAAAAAAAAAAAAAAATTGAAAGAAAAAAAGAGGATTTGGACGTATGAGCAGGGGTAGACCAGCTGTCACTTATATAGATAATCCATAGTCGTCGTCGTCGTCGTCGTCGTAGTAGTAGTAGTAAGTTTGCGAATGCACCTCATACTGAATGCTTCAAGTGACGGTAACTTTGGCCGCGTTGGCAGTCATTCCGTCGGCTTTGGAGTTCTTCATAAACCAATGGCCTTGCAACATAACATCAAGATCATCGATCATTTTGGCAAAGTACAGAAGGGAGGGCACGAGGGTTCCAAAGCATGCCTTACAAAAATCGATGTTAATATTTTTACCCAAGAACCCGACCTGTCATCAAACCTTGTGGCTGGCAGGAAAAAAATCCCTAACTATTTGGTAAATGGTGCAGAAACTCATATTTTCGCCTGTAAGTCTTCGGCTTCTCGCCTTCTTCGCATTTCATTCATGTTTAACTCGTCATGTTTTGTGAGAAAAGATTGCGTAACGAGCCAAAGGGGATTTCAATCTCGTTCCCAGGGTCTCCCGTCGATGAGGAGAGAGACAATGGCGACCCTGGGAACGAGGTTGAGGTGATTTGTGCGAAGGAGGCCAATAAGCCTCTTTATAAAATCGGTTCTGATGTTCCAACATTGTAATGAGTTCTGTTTAAAATATGAATGAACATGATGATGTTCACAGGATGACGCACTTTGAATCGCTTGGAAAACGAGGCTGAAGGCCTTCCCAGACTTTATAAATATTAATTTTTCTCGACTTTTCCGTCCAGGGGAAAGTTTGTTGAGAGTATTAAAACATTTCGGGTTCATTTCAGGGATCATAATCAGGGACGTCAAAAGGTTTCATCAGAAGACAGCTGTGGTTGAAAAGGAGTAAAGAAGAGTAAATATGGAAAATGACAGTGCTGAAGAGGGACTGCCCAACAAAGCAAAGACGTTGGGCATATTTGCTGGCAACTTTTGCTGGATAACCCAGTACAACTCCCAGTGTATTGAATAAAACTGACGCTACAGTGCAAATATATCATATCATATATCTTTATTTACCCTCGGATTTTTAGAGTAGCTTGGTGTAGCTAAATTTCTCCGAGCATTTACCCTCCCAACCATGATACATCACAGAAGACAGACCACAACACCGGGAACTACATGCCCTACTCTTTGCGACAAGTGTGCGGGTTCTTTTACGTCCCACAGGATTATGAACATTGAAGGGTTGTGAGACGGGACCTCCGGCTTATCGTCCTTATCCGAGAAGACTAGAGAGTCTAACCATTTGCAGATGTAATTACAAAGGCAGCACTTTCTCCTCAGTTATTTAAAGACCCTGAGTGTTGGTCCGGCCGAAGTTGAACTCACGACCTCCCGCGTGACAGCCCGGTGCTCAACCAACTGAGCACCGGTGCGCAAAACAATGTACCAGCATCGTTACCTGTGTGTTTTGACTGGGTATTTGAAGCGCATAAGCCAGCGTACTGAAGTCAAACGTTTCATCCAAAGCGATGATAGCGCCGTGAACTCCTGTACCGCGAAGATTTTCCGCGTATTCTGTCACTCCAATATTTTTCAGCCACTTGATAATGCGCTCGTTACTCCAAACTAGTACATCTGAAACATAAACCATTGCTAAGCCGGATGCAAAAATCAAGCAATGACACCAAAATGAAGAAACTGCCCCGCACAAATAATACGGAGCTCAAAGACCTTTGAAGATGGATGCCGTGTGGTCATGTGACCTGGGTATCAGATTTTCCGCCCACTGGTTACTAACTGGTTATTTCAGTAGTACGAAAATCACCTCCCTCACACTTGATAAGTAGCCAGCCTTTCTCTCTCCAGTTAGATTTCTTAATTTCTTTCTTAATTTAAACTGGTATCTTTACTCTTTTACAACATTCATACCTTTTGGCTCGTCTTCGCACATCTGCCGTCTTTTTTCTAGCAACTAAACAAATACAGAGTACTTGAGCTTTAACTTATCTCATAAATCAATTCTCTGACTTTTTACAGGCCACATTACTTGGCTTCGGGCAAGCAAAAACTGGCACATTCGCATGTGAAGTTATAGCCGACAAAGAAACCTCTGGTTTTTGAAAATTTGCCCCATGTGATGAATTACAACATATTTACAATTGGCTGGTTTAGTTTTTTAGCCACAACGTTCACAGAGTCGTCTGCCGTCGACTTGTCCATCTCCTAAGTTATAAAAATGCTTTGGAAGAGTCACAAGAAGTAAAGCAGATAGATCTATCGTATATCGACCGGCAGAAGGTCGACTTCTTTCATAGCCGCTCCTTGTAAAGAAAATGTCAAGCTTTCACCGCCTTCACCATTTTCACTAGTCTCCTACGCAGCCGTCATTTGTGTGGTCACGCAACGCTCCTCACACAAGTGTGTGTGAGGAGCGTTGCGTGACCACACAAATGACGGCTGCGTAGGAGACTACATTTTCACATAATGGAACATTCAAGAAACCGTTCATTAATCTAGAAACCCCCAAAAAAGGTAACGACTACATTTGTATCAACGTAAAGAGGAAAATAAGATAACTAAGCCTTACATTCTTATGAGAACTCACCCGTCTGTCATAATTCATAAATCCTAAACATTTGACGCCACACTGTAAACTGTGTCTGCAAACATAACCATACGAGACAAGAAATAAATTTGTCGTGGTCAATTTAGGGTGGATTTCGTTGGATGAGAAGAGTAATTAAGTACTCAGTGATTGCGGGCACCAAAACTTTCGCGCCACATCGTCAACAAATAACGTATTAAAGGGACTATGTCACGCAAAATGATGTAATGGCGTGACACCCAAAATGCCCAAAAAGTAGAATGAAACATTGCAATAACCACTTAAAACCGTTGAACAACATAAAAGAAATACAGCTGAAGGAAAAAGAAGAATTAATGGACATGAATGGACAGGATTGAAACCATTCTCGTCAAAAGAGCCTCGGATCGACCCAAGGCTCTAGGAAACTCTGTATGTAGGAGACCATGCGAAGTAGGGTTGTTATAACTAAAAAATGCCTCTTTGAACCTTACGGCGCCTGCTCACTCCTCGTGCTAAGATGAATGCACCAATTAGAGACGCTTTTGATTGCTCTTCACGAAAACCAATGAGAAGACACTTTGTTTCAGGGCTCCCCAGAGCTCTTCTCTCCCTCCGTCAAGAGAAAAGCTCTGGGATCGAGATTGGATTGAAACGGATTGCATTTGGGTGCTCTTGAAAAACTTTGGCCCGACGTTTAGTTAAGTTAATCTAGCAAATCGCCTGGATAAACGCCGTTTTTGCTGAGAATCATCTTATCATATTTCTTTATTTACCCTCGGATTTTTAGAGTAGCTTGGTGTAGCTAATATCTCCGAGCATTTACCCTCCCAACCATGATACACCACACAAGACAGACCACAACACCTCAAAAACCAACATTTGATGTGATTCGCGTTAATTTGTCAATTTCAATTTAGAGTGTCTCCAATTTGTGCTCCAGCGCTAGAAGATTCGACACTTAAATAAAGTTCCTTTCTTTTCCTTTCCTTTCCTCCTACCAGGTATGTTCTCTCCCGCGCTCAGCCCCGGCTACATACCATGACTCGTTTTGCATGATGCTCAGATTAAATGCGTGGGGAATATCCCCACTCCCAGACACTTTCCAGGATAATTGTGAATAATGATGCAATGAACAAGTTGCTGAAAATAGTCCAGACCGAAACTTAAACACCTAGACAAACCGAACTACATATCTTTTTTCAGTGATTGGATATCGTTCATTGCTTATCTGTTTTTCACTTCAGATCAGGTTTTGTGTCAACAGTTAAGCTGTAAGCTTTTACGCTTACTGCAAAAGAGAGAACTTCATTTAATGGAAGAACAAGTTTGCTACAGCAATCAGCGACATTTCAGAGCCACGGACCGGAACCCGAAGATAGCTGTTTCCCTTCTAAACTTGTCTTCATACTACCTCGTTTAAATTTCTTGATACTTTTTCCATTAGAGACGATTAGGTTTAAAAATCGGGGAGGAACCACTGTCCTGGTCTGCGAAATGTTCACTTCCGGTTTCCGTCCACGGCTCAAAACGTCCCGCGCTTAATTAAGTTCCCTATTTGCAAGTGTTCACGGAAATAATTCAGACATACGCACCTATGAAAACCGTCCACTACTTTCAAGTACTTTTGATATTCTTTCTTGCTAATGTGTTCCAGCATCCGCGCATCTACTAAACATTCCTGGAAGGTACTCTTAAAGGGGCAAAACAGAAAAACACAAACAAAAATGTATATTGCTATAGCCGTGAAAGGGAGGCACGAGTTACAGACGTTCATTGCGTAGCAGGATTGGTATATTTCTGCAAAGTGACTCACCTTTCAGCATTCCTGCTTCGATTCAAGCGACTTCAGCGAGCTATCTCTATCGGCCCTAATCTGAGAGCTAAACTTCAGATACATGGGCAGTAAATTTTCCACGCCACAAGTGGCTTACGAGTGTCGCTTTTCTGAACTCTGCTCTGAGAAGTACTTCCGTTGTCCTTTCTGATACTATAAAATGCCAGTTAAAAGGTCTTCTTACCTTGTACTGAGGAAGTCCTAGACTTGGCAGCCATTCATTAGCGATCCAGTCGTGATTCATTTCGCCATAAACTAGAGACTGAAAAGACAATGCAACAGAGGCGTGAATTCACTGACAATCCACAAAGAACTGTGAACGTGCTATCTTTGGTTTTCGCGCTTTTTGATCTCATTCAAGGCAGAAAACTTTTTCCAATTTCCGCTGGCATAAGAGACCAAGATAAAGGTTTAGAACGGGAAGGGAGAAAATGGCCGCCAGACTGAGATTTTTAGTCCCACTCCACACTATTCTTTGTTCACAATTTATCTGTTGGACGTTAAAGAACCCACACACCTCTTTCATAATGGCGGCCAGATAAACTATTCCTCTGTTTTAATGCAAATAAGCTTTTCTAGCCTTGCTACGAAGAGCAAATTTCAAAAAAATATTTAATGCAAATACTTTCTTTTGTTTCAGTAATCCAATATGGCTGCTGGTCACGTGAGTGAAAACGCCCTATACAGACAATTCATGTCACAAAATGTTCCCTAAAATCTGTTCTCCTCAAGTAGCAGTAAAAAGCTGTATTTACCAAAACCTAAAAATATCGCCAACCGTAACTTTTACCTTACGTTTGGAAATAGGTAACAAACGTTTCGCCTTCACCTAGCCTCCAGGCAGGCTTGGTTAGTAGTTTCGGAACTTCTAACCCAGCCCCTAAATTTCGACCGTGCACCACTTTCAACGGATGAGCCTGATTGCACGCTAGCCTTCATCGCACTTTGTGGTGGATATTAAGAGTTATGTGCGCAACTAATAACGTGCATTTCTGAACAAAAGTGACTCCAGAAAGAAAAAAACCTGGGAGAGAAATTAACAGGATGCCGATAACTCCTGCAGTATACGTACATTCCTGTTGGTTGTTGGCGAGGATGGACTTGTAAGAGTAACAATCTCTTGAATGGCAAGTCGTAACTTGAGTCGATGCAGAGGGTTTGAAATCCCAATTTCATGCTGAATCTCCGTATCTGACAGTGCCTGCAGTAGACAAATAATTCAACTTAACCCTTTGCCCTCTTCAGTAAGGCCATAACCCAGAGGTTTTCTATACCGCCACGGTTTTTCCCCCGCAAAAATCTAGCCGTAGCCGTTCTTAAATAGATATTAGGGACCTTAAGATCTAAGACGGCGACGGCCACGAAAACGTCATTTCATATTGCTAGTTTAGTTTCTTAAAGTTTTTCGTGATTATTCCAGTTTGTTCTACTTCCACTAACCATCCGAAATATCCAGGAACTGAATTTGGAGGAACATTGTTGAAACTAAGAAGGAAAAGATTTGCCCTGGTGCGCTCTCGTCTTTCATAGAACTTGAGATTTGGTCATTTCACGTGGCAAATTGGCAGAGAAAAGAAAGAAATGCGCACGTGCAGAGCCATTGTTTTGCTCATTAATGTCTATAGATCGTTTTCACGTGAGGTCACAGCGGCCATGCTGGCCATGTTGGTGTACAAGAACAATAGACGTTCTCTCCTTTGGGAACCAAACTCTATTTTTATGCATATTCCATGCATACCTTTTGTATTGTTTTGTATACCAATATGGCCGCCAAGTCACGTGAGTAAAAACCATCTATTGTTTGGTGGTGTGTTCTCGCTGAGGTTGCCGTCCGCGATCTTAAGGTCCGTAATACCAAAAACTGAGGACCGCATTCCATCGCAGATCGAGACTTCTGGGTTATGGACTATTGGCCACTTAAATAGCTTTTATGCTCTCTAGCGCCAGACGATGTTATTACTCAGGCACCTTTTTAAAACAAAACCATAATACTCTTCTTTGTTTGAACTCCAAAAATTGATATAAAAATTGTTTCCAGTTTCTTTTGGGACTTGCAACAGTCCCAGGAGAAAATAAAAACAATGCTTATGCAAATTTTGGAAGGCAAATAAAGTGGCCGGGTTTAATAGGCCATTTCCGAGTTCATGTCTGCCTCCTCTTCAAAGCGAGTCTAAGTGCGAAGTTTTTGTGATGGTAATTAATTCTACTTTACATATGAATGAAAACTAATTTTCACAACAAAAACTTAGCACATAGACTCGCTTTGAAGAAGAGATAGACATGAACTCGGAAATGGCCTATTCAGGACTTGAAGCCATACGTGGAGGATGAGTTTGTTGGTTCCGTTGCTACCGTTTCCAAATATCATCCCAAACGAACATTTGATCTGCCACTTTGCAATCTCCGAAATCATGCTGCAGAGCACTTTTTGACTACATAACGGTGAGACTAACAAAATGATGATGATGATGATGACGATGATGACAAGAACGGTGATTATTATTACTATAATATCTTACCGACATGATGGCTCCACTCTTGACATTGGCTTTACAAGCTGCAACATACCACGCAGGCATACCGACCCACAACTAAAACAAAAGAAGATCAATGTCAGAAAAATTCTTTATCACTTTCACCTTGAATTTAGGAGTCCAAGGGTCTTGGCCACAAATTTCGAATCAGCTGAAAAAAAATCCGGGAATTGGTCATCGCCGACTAAGGACTTCATAATCTCTTGGTTTTCAAAAAAAAATTCAATAACGAGGAATCTCAAACCTACAATTGAAGTTCCCACACTTCCTCTTTTGACGAAAACAAGCCATATAAAATGTCTTAACGTTCAAAGTTCAATGTCAGCGAAACTGAGTCAAGCTTTCAACACCGGAAAACAAGATAATAACGCAACTCCTATTCACGACAAAAGCACATCCGCAAGAATTAATGCAAGGGTTAAAGTTAATGCTACTCTGATTCTTAATTAAGCCGAACATTACACGGCAAAAACAACGTCTTGCGTGCATTCTACAAGAGCAGAGTAAGTGACAAATAAGACTAAAAATAGGAATGACATTGGTAACAATTAGGGCAAAATAGGAATTTTCATTTCAAAAATAGGAAAACATGAAACGTTTTTACTGGTATGTATATGTTGCGGCTCAAATTCTTTAAACCAGTTCAATTTTGATTTTTTTTTTGTCTCGTATTCATTATCATAATCTAAAACAAAGGAGAAATCAAAATTGAAAAATTGAATAAAAATAATAATAATTAAAAAAAACAAAACAAAAAAAACAAAAAAAATTGAACTAGTTTAAAAACTTTCGAACCAAATATGAAATAGTCCAGTTTCAAGTTTTCCATGACCGCGCCTTTGCTATCTGCGGGTCAACAGAAACTTAAATATTTTTTTGTCATGAGAAATAGAAATAAAGTGTGAATAAAGTGTACAGTGTGACCGCTGAATAAAAACACTGAAGACGCATTTTTACAAGGTAAGACGAATATATTCACAAATACCGGTAGGAAGGTGCCTGAAATTTGAAACTAAACAATAGGCAGAGCACAGGTAACCCAGGCTCACTGTGTGTGCCACATAGGTAAATATAGAGAACATATGAGGCAAAGTTTAGGTCTGGAAATTTACTAGAAAATGGAAATAAAAATTGATGAAACTTACCATGTGGTGAGCTGTTGTTGTCTTTAATACGTACACGAAGTTTCGGGAAAAATGGTCCCTGTTCACCTTCCTTCATAGTATAGTGACAAGGTAGGAGACGGAAGCCAGCGTCGGGACTCCAATCGACCCAAAACAAGCACGATTTTTTTCGTGAAAATCAAATCCAGTCGCTAAATAAACACGCCAGGATCGTGGAACATGAATTTCTCTAAACCATGAATCCACTGAAGCATCTCCAGGTAGCAACGCGAAGCCACCAGGCTCCGTAGAACTTGTAAGTTAACCTGCTAAAATGGCGGCCAGAAGCCGTTGTCCTCGCAAAGTGTTCAATTCAAAATGGCACTGAACTCGGGACGCCTGGTGACGAGTATAATAAGTCCCCCTGGAGGGAGGGGAGTCCCAGATTGCTCAGTGAGTTTTGTTTTAAGCAATTTGGGACTCCCCACCCTCTCCTACCTTGTCACTATACTATGAAGGAAGGTGAACGGGGACCATTTTTCCCGAAACTTCGTGTACGTATTAAAGACAACAACAGGTCACCACATGGTAAATTTCATCGATTTTTGTTTCCATTTTCTAGCAAATTTCCAGACCTAAACTTCGCCTCATGTGTTCTCTATAGTTACCTATGTGGCACACACAGTGAGCCTGGGTCACCTGTGGACAGAGTAGTAAACAAGTCATCATCTCGCTGGAATTTGTGAATATATTCGATTCAGATGGAGGCTAACCCTGTAAAAATGCGCCCGCAGCGTTTTTATTCAGCGGTCATGGAGAACTTGAAACTGGACTATTGCACCACAACATAATTATACATATGTTACCAGAAGCTCGTGCTTTTGATCTTACATGACATAAAAGCCAAGAGCAATGCATGTGCTCTTCGCTATTTTGTTTGCTATCTTAGCAGATTGCGTAGTAAACCTTAGCTTTGCCCTATTTCTATTTGCCACGCTTGTTGTTGATGACATGTCCTTATCCAGAGGTTTGAGCTGTTTGTCAGAAAGCATTATTTTCTCTGGCTTTTCTCCTAGCCTTTCCATGGTTTGCATTGCATAGCTGACAAAGATGCCAACAACTTACCTCCAGCCAAGCTAAAACTGTAGGTGCATTCCACAGAGCAAAAGGAGTTCCAGCTGCTAATGCCTCAGCTAACAGATGCGACTTATTTTTATATTTTCTATCCAACTCACGCTGCCCTGTGCCACCTTGCTCAGGTTCATTGGGCAGTGAGTAAGTGTCTGTGGGGACTCCGTACGAGTCCTTTTGTTTCGTCTTTGTTTTGTTTCCAAAAATGCGTCCAATGGATCCCTTGATTCCCTTTTTGCGTGAACTGTTCTTTGATAATGATTCCGCACTACTGGTTGTGCTTGTGACACTTGGTAAAGAGTCCTCTGAATTATCCCTAGAAAAATGGATCAACCTATAAGTTGGAACTGAATACCACTTTCTCTAAAATAGTTATCTTTCAAAATGATTAACCAATTCCTTTTTTTTTCCTCAAAATAACCAATAAATAAAAAACAATTAAAAATTTGAGAGTACACTTAAGATAGCTTGTGTATAGCCACCTGGGGCCCGTTTCTCGAAAGTCCCGAAAACTTTTCGGGCCCGAAAAGCCATTTGCGAAAGTGGCAGCCGCTTGATTTGGAAAGCCGATCTCTTACTGTAACATGTTTTCAAGGTAACAAAAAGAAAAGTGACTGCGAAGTTTGACGACTTTTAAAATCCTATCCGTTCTTGAGATACAAAGGGAATTGTGACACCCGAAAATGGCCCGTAAAGTTTCGGGACTTTCGAGAAACAGGCCCCTGCTCTCTCAAAACAAATCGGGGGCGGCTGTACACAGGCTAACTTAAGCTGGTTTGACTGCAAGCCATACAAGGCACCTTATTATCCTGTGACAATTTAGAACCAAGTACTATTTGCCAATATCATAAAACCATAATACTCTTTGTTTGTCCGTCCAAAATTTTGCATAAGCATTGTTTTTATTATCTCTTGGGACTTCTGATGGTCCCAAGAGAAACTGGAAACAACGCTTATGAAAAATTTTAGAGGGAGAAACAAAGAGTACAATGGTATTTTAGACATTGGCTAATAAGAAAGATATCTGTTCACAAACAATGCTTTTGTTATTTGACAGCCAATGACAATAGGTGATGTCAACGATGTTTTCCCCGTAAAGCTGGATGCAAAAGAAAGCATCACTGTATTACCTTGTTTTAACCATGCCATTGGTAGAAGGACCTCCATTTGCTGTATCCTCAGGAACAGAGTTGTTGTTGACTCCTGACTGACTTGGTTTAGAGCTCTCTGTCGAATCAGAGGCACTTGAACGGGGCGTGGGAGGTGTATGGGCATCACCAACAGTGTTAAGCGACCCTTCCTTGCTCGACTTCACCTGAAAATGAACACAATTGCATGATCTCTGTTTCCTTCCATAAAGAGAACCATTCCAATGCACATTCTGTCACCTCTTACTGTTTATTTATCAGTACAACTTTGGTTTACTTCTTTACTTGAAAATGATGCCATAATGACGTCAAACATTGTTTTTTCCCTCATCCTCAATGTTTGTCATTCATACGCGTATATAGTGAAAATTTAAAAGTAAAGGAATTTCATGTATATGTTACCATTTTCAAGTTTAGAAAGGTTTGAAAAATGGATGGGTCTTCAAGTGATGCCCATGTAACTGCACTCC
>OX421452.1:44020148-44037648 GCA_949126865.1 Montipora capitata | reverse complement strand
TTTGAGTAGAGTAAACGACTGTTGTCATCATCAAAATGAACTTTAATCTCAGGTTTGAAAGAACCTGTCCTTAGACTCAAAAATTTGGTTTTATCAACTCCGTTGATAATGTAAATTAGCCACCGTACAGAGATTCTAAGGAGAGTTTTTAAAATCTCTGTACGGTGGCCAATTTAAATTATCAACTCCGTTGATAAAACCAAATTTTTGTATACTACTTCCCCACCGACGCAGCACCACAGTTTCTTTAGAAACTACCCCTTCTTTCCTTAGACTCAGTCATTAACCCATTGACCCCTGAGAGTGAGTCTATAGATTTTACTCTATCTAACGCCTGACGATTTTACTTGTCAATGGGGGAAGTCCTAGGGCGTAAGAGGTGTGAATGGGTTAACGTCGTCATTAATTACTTCAATTTAGGGAAAAAAGTAGCCAACTGCTCTGAGTGAAGGAGCTGATGCCTTTTGTTGGATGTTGGTACTTATTGAAAGCTCGACTGATTCAGACATTAAAACAGTTATGGTAGTAGATAAAAAACATTCCATAACAAAAGGCAGTCAGCTTTGTGATCTTTTGGAGCCAATAAAGACTGCCTGTCACATTAGAAGTAAAGTTTGTTTTCAACCTTAGGGTGCATTTGATTGACCCTATTCCGGAATAAGAATACGTGGAGTGATGATTAAAACGGTATGTTTGGCGTTTTTTGAAGTGCTCAGCAAGGATAATAAAATTTTGAAAACGAAGGATTTCTACCTTATATTCCATGTATTCCTATTTCGGAATATGGTCAATCAAACACACCCTTAATGTAAAAAGACAGAATTGTGACAAAAGCAATACCTGTGTTTTCTGCTTTTCAAATTCTTCATGAAGCCTTCCAAGCTCCAAAGCAAGTATTTCCTAAACAGGAACACACAATTAAATTGGTTTTTATTGAAAATCAATGACAAAGGGAAAAAATGGACAGTACGTTCTAAACAAATCCCACTGTTATAGTTGGTAAAATTTTGGTTTGCAATTTATTTTATTGGTGTAATTCCACATTAAAGATAATTGAGATAACATCAACGTTCATCATAATGCAAGGACGATCATTAACAACTTCCCTCATACAACTTCCCTATCCAGCTAGATCTTACGCTTAAACAACAGCTTTCATTGCTGAGGTCATGGATTTGAATCCCGTTGAAGCTATGTAAATTTTTCAGGTACATATCTAAGAGAGGTAATTGCTTGAATTGTCCAGATACATGTACATGGGAAGATCATTTCTCCGTTTCAGTTAACTGTACTTCCTTCATCAATTTTATTATGAAACTATATGATGTGCTGCTACCTTTTCCCTTTGAAGATCCTCTACTTCCAACTTTGCAGAACTCAGTTCTTGAGTCAGCGCAGTCTGTTAAAGAAAAACCACATTAATGTGGGGCATACGTACACTGTAAATAAAATAAACAAAATGCATTATTCCAGAAAATAGTCTGATAAATCTGAAAATTATATCATTTTGATACTGAACACCAGTCTAAAAGTCAAACACGTAAATTTCATCTGATTTTAGTGAAACTGTTAGGACCAGCCCCGTAGATAAACCTTGAAGACATTTTGAAACTGTCTTTGAACCTTTTTTGTAGAAATACAGCACAATGATTTTAGAAGATTTCTTCAATAATTATTATTGTTTCAAAGAGGAAATTTCCAACAAGATGTAACAATCTGAAATAATGAATGAAGGAGAACAGGAATGATGCAGCAACAATAGCCCTTCCAACAATGAAGCAGTGGATCAATGCTTCATGTACAGGTGTCACACATCTTAAAAGGTTTACCATCATAGGAGATTAATGACAACAATATCAAACTGGTTGGATAGCCAAATGCAAAATGTGAGCCACTTTTAAACAATTCTTGATGCACCACCTACATTATCTTACATTACAATTTTATCCTGGTCCAGATCAGTAAGTTTCACTGGACCGCTTCTGCCGGGGTACACTGTCAGAAAGGCTACACTGCAGCAATGTTTAATTCACATCAAAAATTTGCACCAAAATAAACAATATGAAAATGTCATACCTTTTCTTCTAGAGCAGCCATTCTCTCCTTCAGATGAGTTTGCAATCTTTCATTTGATTCACCCAAAAGTTTGTCAATTGTACTGGAAAGTCTGGCATTGTGATCTTCATTCATCTTTTCCCTTTCACGTGCCTTGTTACAATAAAACACTCATTATAATAAGTGAAGCAAGGAGGACAAAGGGAAAATGTGAAGTAAGTGAGGAGCAAGGATGGTACGGTTGGCTAGTGCGCTGCCTTTGTGCAAGAGGTCCTGAGTTCGATTCCCGGATCTCACATCCTTGTTTCGACTTCTTTCCCTTCTGTGTAGTTTAAAAAGCTTTAAATACTCATAAAACGGAGCACTGACGGAGAGGAGGAAGTAAAATGAGTGCACCGTTGACCCCAGGTTTGTCAGTTGAATTACTGTTACGAGTTATTGACGTTAAATATGGTTTTACTTTGAAGTGAGAAGACTGGGTATCAAAATGGTCATTACCGTATCAACCAAGCTGGGTGGGAAGAAGGGGGAAGACTTAGGCCTAATTTTCACTAGCAATGCAAGCACAAGCGCAAGCATAGGAGCGCTTATTTCACCATGAAAACAGAGTTGACAGAAGCATAAGCAGTACAAGCACAAGCACATGCAAGCACAAGGATCAAGATTTTTCCTTTTCCTTGTCCTTGTGCTTATGCTTAAGTGTTTGCTTGCATCGTGTGAAAACGAAACACAGCATAAGCACAAGGAAATTTCCTACATCTGGCCAATTCAAAGCACTCATTCCAGATTCCCCGCATCTGAGCATGTTTCATTTTGATGCTTGTGTCAATTTTCGTTTTCACTAGCGTAAGCTACTTCTGCTTGCGTCACTAGTGAAAACCAGCCTTTAAGGCTGTAGATTTAAACTCAGACTTCTCACCCTATTGAGCTCTGCTTGAAGATCTTGAACCTGATTTTGAAGCTGTTGAACAGTCTCTTCGGCAGTGACATGTTTCTCAGCAGCCTGAAAAATATGATGATATGACTTTCTTAGTTGGGAGCACAATACCAAGGCAAAAGAAAAAAACCCAGCAAAATAACTCAATAATCACCCAATAAGATTATTAGGTTGGCTGAGGATTTTTGGCTTTTATGTTTTTGAGGATGTTAAGGAGCTGCTTTATCACTAATATCAGGTGTTTCTTCTGTTTTTTGCGGAAAATATTGGAATTATGCGGAAGATGCGGATTTCAGTGAATTATGCGGATCCGCATCGCCGCATCCTGTCAGATGCCACATGTGACATATACATGTCTAAAGTATTATTTTTATCAAATTGATTGCAAAAAAAATCATGTCAGGGCAGTGATTTCCACTCATAACATTTCATTGAGGTACCTCATTCAATGCAGCCATTTGCACTGCAAGTTCCTCCTCAATCTTGGGAAGAGCCTCAGCTTTCCTGAGTGATTGGTTAAGATTCTGCTCAGCAATTTCTAGTTTTTCCTGTTGTATTCTAACCTTGTCTTCTGCCTGAAAGAATATACAAATTGCACTGGGATTTATGGTTAGCTCTTTGTGAACACCACAATAAAAATTAAATTTAGGTGGGGAGAGTTCACATGCACTAATGTGACACCAAAAACAAGAAGAAACAGAGGGCATTTTACACCTCATGTGCTTAGTTGCGCATCAGTAATTATTGTTTTTATCATCGTCATCATTGCGACCAACATTGTCATTATTATTGAACTTTTATTTACCTGAATAAGTTCACTCTCTTTAGTTGCTAACTCAGTCTCTAGTCTCTCATTATCATCATTAAGTGCTGTGACTTCATGCTGTAGCCGTACATAGCGTTTCTCAAGAGTTGTTATTCTGTCTTCCATATCGGATTTCTGTGCAGCTGCCTGTTTCCAGGTAGAGAATAAACAACCAGCAATAAATTCTCTGTTGTCCTTTTTATCTTTGAAATAATCCAGGCCCCAGTCGTTCAAGGGCTGGATCACTTTATCCCATGGATACGTCACTATCCAGAGTTTAATATGTATTCTTCTTCTTCTTCTTCTTCAGTAAAAGAGAACTCTTGGACCCTTTATGAATCACTGCACCCACAATAAGTGAGCAGTCTGAACAATTACCATGAGACATGCTTCAGGGTACTATATCCAATTGCATTGCTTTTCTTTCTCCTGTATTTTATGAACCAGTTTGATCTTTGTGATTTTTTCCTTAAATTCCTTTTTGTGTGACAAATGTTTCAAAACAATGCAATGTATTAAGCCACACCCAAAGGAAAGTGACAAGCAACTTCCCAACACAATGGCTGAGGTCTCACTAGCAGGGGCGAATCGAGGGGGAGAGTGCAAGGTGCACCCACCCCCCAGCCCCAAGATGAACTGTGGCTTTCTAATACAATTGGTATTCTAAAAAAAAAAGCCACCAGTCAGCTACGCCATTCCTTAGTGGTACACGCTCTCCTAAGAAAATCCTGGATCTGACTAGTGCTGTTAACAATGGTGTCAAGCTGTTTCAAGTGGGACCAGTTCTTTCCTAGTATCATTGTCAAAGTTTGTTGCCAATGCAACCCAGCAAAATCAAAGCATATTTACAATGAAGTTTTCAACACGGTTTATCTGGTGTGCAATCTAATCTATTTAAGATTGACCAATCATTTAGAAGAACCCAGTCTGATAGCTGGGAGGTTAAATTGTGTTAAAACTACATAGCATGTGCACAAAGGTTACCCAAATCTAGTGTTACACTCAGTCTGGTGTTAACAGTAATATTATTGTAACTACAGTGTCAAGCACTACGTAGTCACTGGGACCTCAGCCAATTTGAATATTACTTCTTCCTGTAAAAAGAATGAGTTGCTTCCAAGGGTATAGCATGTTGTGAAAAACTTAGAATGATACATAGAGTATACTAGGCTTACCTCATCTAAATCTCTTTCCAACCTCTGAATTGACGCATTTCCACGATCCAATTGCTTATTACATATTCTTAATTCCTCTTCAAGAGTTGTGCATCTCTCTTTTAAATCCTTATTTTCACGTGTAAGCTTAAAACAAATAACATAGTTAAAGTTCCTTGGTCTTAATTCACAATGATTACTGAGTATTTCAAGATGCAAAATCCCTGGGTTGCTCTTGTCAGTTTGCAACAGTACTTATAGACTGCAAGCATCACGGCTTTGTGTCGCATTTGGGGGGCAGCATTTAATGTACATGTAATAACTCCATTTAACTAATAAACTACTTGGCTGACTTGAATAGAAATCAATGTAACATTTTCACATCTATACAATTAATTCATCTCTCTGGATTGCAAAAATTAAATGTTTTGATTTTCCTCAGCAAAAAAAATTATAGATTCAAAGTTCTTGTAAACAAGTCAGACCAATGAAAACTAGAGTTTTAACATTTGGGAAGTGGAACATTCAAAATTCTTTCCCATTTGCAATGAACACTCGGATGGAAAAGAAAGCGAATAATAGATAGACATCCATTTGTATTGACCAAGGAATGAAAATGTAAAGGAAAAATATAAACTTGTAGATTACCATAAGCAGAGGTGTAATATTACTTCATTACATACCCGTTCAACTTCCTTAGTTCGTTTGTCAAGGAGAAACTGCATCTCTTCTATTTGCTCCTCATGTGCCGTGATATCAATATCAATGGGTCCATTGGAGAGATGCTGCCAATGCAAACAATGATTTTCACTGGTATGACATACAGCTAATACAACAAGACAGACAAAGTTTACCCTTTCACCCTTGAAACGGCCTTCACTGATGAGTAAAACTGTCTGGCAGTAGCAAGAATATTAGTTTTTCAGTGATTATTGTTGTGTGTTACCCTCTATAAATAAAGTTGGTTATCATTATTATCATTACTAAATATCCCACTTTGGAGGCAAAAGGATTAAAGAGGATAAAGTTTTTGAGTGGGCTGAGATGTTATTACAAGTAACTCTTTCACCCCTAAACTGGCTCCAACTGACGAATAATATTGTGTGGTGTTAAGAAAGTGTAAAATTTATGTGTTCCTCATAGAAGGCTCAGGGTTAAACAGGGAAAGCAATAAAATAAAATATAAATGACAAACGTTTGCTTTACATGGAGAAGATGAGCTATGATTGATGGGATACAGTGCTATTGACCATCAAATACAATAATATTATTATTCAAACCAGAGGTCCAGGTCAATTTATGCATTCATTATCAAGAAAAGGGGAACATAAGAAGAAAACAGAGTGACAGACAGAGTGGAAGAATCTGGAATTCGTGGGGTGATCAAGAAAGCCCACAACCCAACAAATTTATTGCAAGCTTAAATTGGTGTTGGCTTAAATTAGACAAGAAGGCCATGCCCGACTAGTCAAAAAGACTCCTACCTAATGATTGTGAAAACCTGATGACGCTTACAGGCCATTCTGATGATGACTAAGAAAAACTAAAGTGACTTAGAACCCGGATTATGAACTTGAATGAGGAAGTAGCTGCACTTATCGGATATCATGTTTTCTGAATCACTTGATTGTGATGATAACTCATTCACTTAATTTACAGTGTATTGTCCCATATTCACATGTATCGTCTTTCATAAGCTCATTATTAATCCATTTTAGTCAACTAACTTTCTCTCCCTCAGTAGCTTCATCACCATTTTCCAGACAGATGTCGCTTGATGTATGAAGCTTTTCCTCGGTCCTCACCCTTCTGAGATTACGCAGTCGAATATCCTCATTCTCTTGCTCAAGCTCTTTCAACTTAACGAGAAAAAAAAAACTTTACAGATATCAATGAATAAATAACTGACAACGAAGATAAATGCAAAGAACCATAAGAGGCTTGATAACTTCAGCTTCTTATTCACCTTTTCTCTTGTTTCTTCCAGTTCTGCTTCAAGGGAGTTATTCTTGTCCACAGCCTGTCGTAGTCTCTCACGCACCTTCAAAACAAATAAAAATATTCACGAAAACAGGTACCTTGTTAAAGGGGAACTAAAGGCAAAAAAATAAGCATTTTTTATTTACACTTTAGACCATGGACAATAATGTTTTCAACTTTTTTTCTGGCATATTCGTCATTTTTCCACCTAAAAAAATGTTTATATTCCAATTTTTGGGCCATCAGCATTGCCGCTCAGAATACAGTGTAGAGGAGTCAGTGGTCATTTTTGCAGCTAATGACGTATGATATGAGAAAGACATGCGAGAATGCCCCATATAGAAGCAGTCTTTAGACTGATATTTGTCATGAACATTGAGTCCGCGAAGAAACAGCAAAGCAGCGAGGAAAATATCCACAGCAGCACTTATGTTTACCTTGTTTCTCTTGATTATGAAATCTCTGTTCCCCATATAATAAGTCACAGCAGGCTGCTGATTTAGTTTTCGAGCTTGCACTGAAAAGGCCGAAAAAG
The DNA here is from genome assembly GCA_949126865.1 of Montipora capitata. Taxonomy (NCBI): domain Eukaryota; kingdom Metazoa; phylum Cnidaria; class Anthozoa; order Scleractinia; family Acroporidae; genus Montipora; species Montipora capitata. Next base: position 44,030,182 of record OX421452.1, on the reverse strand, counting down.
TGGGAAAAGCCCAACTTCGAACGTAATTTTCTCGCAAAAAACAGGAACCGAGAAGAAATAACTTCAAAAACTTAACTTTACTCATGTTAGGCTTTCCAAAAAAAAAAAGTTGGAAAAATTGATGACTTTGGCCTTCAGTTTCCCTTTAAGTAAAAGAGCACGCCAAAAGTTTTCAGACCAGTAAATGAAAGAAATTAAGACTACACAATCTCAGAAAAAAACGATGGTTGTTCTAAACAGAAGTCAAATGTGACCTCACACGGGAAAACGTACACTAACGTTTTAACGTTTAACGGCCGAAAGCGTCAGTTAGCTGTTAGCCATCGTCAGTCAGCCGTTAGTAATCCGTTAGTCAACGTTAGGTGTCACCAAACCGTTAGACCGTTTCACCAAACCGTTAGTAGTATGGATAAAGCGTTAGTGGTTACCTCGTAACCGTTAGAAAAATTTAGCATTTGTTAGTTCATTCAGCCGTTAGAAGGACCGTAACTGTTACAGTGCTTTTGGATCGAAGGACTCAAATACCACTCATAGTAACATACTTGTGTCATGTGATGCTGCCTTTTAACTGCGTATATTATTCTTTGTCCAGTAACATCAGAAAGAAAACTAGCCAGCATTATCTTCATAAAAGACAAGTGTGAGAATAAACTGAATAAAAGCCAAACACTTGCCGTGATTTCTTCCACCACCCAGGCCCCAGATTGTATTTTCTTTACGAAGCCGCGATTGAGATGAATACGAATGTGTTCTACGAACTGCTACCCTAAAAAGTTATATAAAATCATCTTTGAGGAATAACGGACAAAAATAGATCAATCCTGGCAACAAAAGGTGGAGGGCAAAGACAAAGCATGAAGTTACAAGTCATGTAAACGCTTTAAATAGAAAGAGCGAGTTAATAAGTGCGATAGTGATCTCGCTGCGTGGTTGTCGCCTGAATACAAAAATAAATTTTTATTAATCGCAGTAATGATTCCAGCAGAGCTTGAGTAAAGAAGTCGCTCGTAAAATCATTCGCTGTTTCAGTGCTACAATAATGTTTTCATTGCACCCACTGATTTTTTATGATGAAAAACCAACAAAAGGGATCGCTAGCACAGTATGCAAATAAAATGGTCTCAAGTCCCAGTCCTTTTGTCAAACGAAACATTTCCATGACAACATAACATTGTGAAATATGTTGGAAGTGCGGAGTTCAGTTTTAATTCCCAACGTGATGGCCGAGATTGAACACGAAGGAGAAGATTTTGAGGAAGTAGTGGAAAAAGTGAAGAAATTTCTGCGAGATAGCTGTGGTTGTACTCTTGGTCCAAAGAACGGTCCATGTTCCTTACAGTTTACTGAAGAAACAGTGTTGTTTAATTTAAACAACTGCCTTGAATTGTCGAGTGCTGAGCTTGATCTTGTGATTTTAACCTGTATCCAGGCATTCACCCGAGCTGAGTTCATTGGATGTAAAAGGAGTTCTCGTTGCTCATTACCAGTCGAAACCAATTTGCAAGGACATGTTTTTGTCCTTTTACCGCGTCAGCGACTCTCGATTTCGTCGACATAAGGACGGTGCCTACTATTGCTATTGTGCATACGTTCTGTGCATCTCCAGAAACTCGGATTTCCTATCGCAGATGTGTACTAATACAGGAATATCTTTGCACGGTTTAAAACTATCCGGAGATAGTAGATCTTAGTAAGTACTCTTGGTATCCAAAAAGAAAATTGGGGTAACCATGCATTTTTGAGAGATACTTAAGCTTCAATTTGAGAAAGAATGCCATACATTGCTTTGTATTTTAAAGCTTTTTACAAAGATTATTCATGAATTATCTTTGAAAAATGCGTGGTTACCCCCAATTTTCTTTTGGATTTGAATAACACTTGTTAAGATCTACATTTCCTGCATAATCACACACCGGGGCAAAAATATCTTTAATTAGTAGGTACCGTCCTTAAAGAGCATTACCAGAAACACGGTATCTCCCTACAGCAACATGGCAACACAAGGCGACTCCCAACTGTAGCAACTGTAGTAAATAAATTTTTTTGGATTTTATGCATTCTAGTTACATTCGTCAAACCCTATGAAGGCCTTTAATTTTGAGTGGCTTACTTCATGAAAACGGGCACCGGCAGTGCGCTCGGAGGTATTCAAGAGCTTTTGACGGGCATAAATACTTTCCGGTTACCATTAATTCCCATAGATCATCTCCTATGAAAACTAAGAAAAATATCTAATTCATTACGATTATCTAAAACAAAGTAAACGCCAGTGGCTTCCACGAAATCTGGAACTTGAATATTGTCGAGCTGGTCATTTCCAGCGAGCTTTTTTCTTCAGGATCGGTGTCATCATTTGCGCCTTGGCTGTCACCGTCTTCTTCGCCACTTTTAAAGCCATCTGAATCAAAATTGCTATCACTAGTATCCCCTCTTCATACAGGAAAACCATAAAAGCTCCCTTCATCCTCCGAATCCTGAAAAAAGTAGCGATATTCCCATCGTTTGATGCGTTACCTCACACATCAGCCATTGTTTTCGTGTAATTTGATGTGATCGCGTGATCGAAAGGACAAAAGGCTAGACCTCGTTTGTTGAGTCTCTTATCAGCTGTCAAAATATGCTCACAAGACGACAAATGATTAGTCAATTATCCTCCTAAATCTCCATAACAACAAAAAAATACAGATTCACTAAGGGGGAAGTGAGTGGAGGCCTAAGATCAAGCCGCCATGATTGTTTGTTGCCGGTTACGATAATTCAGGGGTCGTCGCGCGCGGCCAGTTACGGCCGGTTTGGATGTCGATGGGTAAAAATCTGCAACACATAATTATTTATCGTACGCCGGTTAGGATTACGCTTCAACTTTAGTTTAGTTTTTCGGATAAATGGCTTCCTCCAACAGTTAAAAGCTTTCAGGTATTCTATTCACTAACCGTCTAACGCCTCTAGCCATTCACTAGCTGACCATTTTAACGCTTTAAGCTGCTTCCCAAGGGCTTGTTAGTCGAACTAACTTAACCGTTAAACGCTTGCAGCAATGCATTAGCATGACTTTGCAAACCGTTACCGGTGCCTGTAAAAGCGTTAGCTTCCATTACCCGTCGTTAGTTAGCCGTTAGTTTTGTCCGTTTAACGTTAAAACGTTAATGTACGTTTTCCCATGTGAGGTCACAACTGTATGTGCATGCTCATCTGCCTAATACAAGTAAAATAACCATATCTTTGTTTTGTCACTGCAAAATTCACACCATTTAAAATGTGAAACTGCAGAAATTGTTCAACATATACAAAATACTTAAGTCACCTTTTCATCCAGGGCTTTGTGATGTTCAAACAGTGATTTAAGTGCCTTGAGGACTTCTACTTCAGACGACACACCTCCTGTAGTCGCTGCTTGTCTCTTGACAACTGTCATTCGTAACGATCTCTCGTGTCTTGCTACTAAACATTCTAAATGTTCTAGAAGCAGCTGTAAAAAAGAGAATTACTTTAAATGACAAATAGAAAAGGAAGAGAGTGATAATCAGTTAAGGAAGCAATAAGAGAAGCCAGAAAAAAAAACAACATAACTGAACGTTAATTCAACCAATGACCATTATACCATTCAATTGAAAATGCTCTACCACTCAGTTTACCCAAGAGTGAAGACAAATCAGATGCCTGCTGACTTTAGTGACTTTATTCCGACTAACTATCTTAATTCCCTTCAACTATTCTCTACTTTGAAAACTTTCTTCAGTGTCCATCAGGGTGTCAACTCCTTAAGTAAGTATGAACGATTCCAATACCCACCCCCACCCCCCAACGAATGGACGGGCTTCAAAAAGGCAAATTATTTGACTCACTCTTGTATTGCACCTCTCTGATTTCAGTTCACTAATTTCTTCATCTTTTTCTAAGAGCTGTTCTCTCGCTTGGTTTAACTCTTTCAGCATTGTTGCAAAATCCTAAGGGCAAAAAATTATACTGGTTAGTTTGTCAATTTAAAAAAACAAATAGCAAACCAGTCTCCAAATTGACCGCTTGCTTCAAATTTCAATGAAATCCCATTTTCCATTTTCCATTTCCTTAAGAATTTTCATTGCAAGGTAAATGCGAAAAGATAATTATACAGAGTATATTACCTAATTATATTTCAGACTGAAAAATCCCCAATCTTTAGAGACATTGCATTTTCACAAGGGCAGAGTAAAAATCTTTTCTACACAAGCTATAGAGTTTAGCGATACACATCAAACTGTGGAAAAGGACTAGTTCTACAGAGAGAGAGACTACACTGATTGGCTTGTTGTGACCACAGAGGACCAACTATCTCCCAAACAGGGCACACCATTATATTCTTCCTATAGTCTGAATAAGCCGTTTTAAATCGGTTTCTATAAACCAATGCCTTATTATTTATTTCTATTGTTGGTTACACAAGCTCATTGATTACAATAGTATTAACAAAATCCTTGACCTGAAAAGCTTTCTTATCTTAGTGCTAAACAAGGCTGTGCTATAGGAAATGCTTTAGGTATCCCCAACTCTATGAATTTTGAAGCCTAACAGCAAAAGTTAGTTGCCAGGGACCACAGGCGTTGCTAGAGCACAGCCCTGTTAGAAACAGGTAGAAATGCTCAGACTTAACCCTTCCCCGTGGAACTGAGGGTGAGAGTTGTAGCTTTTACTCTGGCTAAGACCAGAAATTTTACTGGCTGATTGGGGGCACTTTAAGGTGTGAATGGGTTGGGGTCACTTTGCGTTGGAAATCAAAGTTGGGTGTGCATCTTATTAAGGACGTTCGCGCCCACAATGTTCCCACGTACAGATTTTTTTAAAACTTGCCACGCAGAAAGGCAATTGATGATCTATTTTTGCCAAAAAGGCCAAAAAAATGGGGGGTAACCGTGCTCTTTTTCGATATCATGAGGTGCACTTTTAGAAGATTGCGTTACTTTAAGACGATCTTAGCTTACAACTGTCAGCAATAAAAAAGCTACATTGGTGAAATTTAGATCAGGTAAACGTACTCAATTCAACTTAACTAATATAACTAAAGTAATGTTTGCAGCTTAAGTCTTTTTCTGAGGTGAAATAGACCTTGGAAAACGATACATATTAGTCTAATAAAGAAAACTTCGGTTGCACCAGAGCATAAAATGCGAAATATTTGTAACTTCTCACACACAGATTTTTTTTCATTTTTTGTTAAAATGGACAAAATCAGAAAAGCAAGTGATCTCTGGAAAGTTCATCTCTGTGCATAAAAGTCAAAATGAGGCTGTAATTAGCACAAAAGGAAAACACTAATTTATAGACAGGGACTATACAAAACAAAGACTCTCTAAATGTGAAATGAAGATTAAAATCTAAAATCAAGAAAAAGAACAAAAAAATCAAAAGGTAAATTAAAAAAAAAAACAGAGACTGTATTTATATTTTAGCAACCAGGGCCCGGTTGTTCAAAAGCCGAGTAACGCTAATCCCAGATTAAAAATTAACCAAGGTGTTTATTTCTCTGCTCCCAAGTGCTGGTCAACACTGACATATTCGGCAAAACTTTACATTAGAAGAAGTCAATCTTGAAAAACAAAAATAAGCAAAAGAAACTTTCACCAAAAAGTTAAAACTTGAAACAAAAGTTTAAGCTAATCCTGGATTAAGTTAATCAGCTTTCAAACAACCGGGCCCAGAGCCTTTGTATAATCTCCTTTAACATTTTAAGCCTCATTTTCAAGAAGAGGCCTGGTCTTTTGTGAACAAAATTCCTTCATAGTTTTGAATAATCAGACAACTTTTCTTTTTATTTTATGAATTTTAGTGTACTTAAAAAAATTGTTCTATCATTAATGTGCATGAGTACGAAAGGTTTACAGTAAATGTTCAAAGCATGCTTGTGTTTATCTTCTTTACCAGAGAAAAGTCAATGTTCATGAATTAGTTTTCGGTATCTAGCCATAGCTGAATTCCAACAAGGATTTACTGGAAATATTCTTCTGAAGATAAATTAACTTGATTGTAAGTAGACATCAATTAAAATACTAGAATCAATACATTATGTCAAAATATTGTGATCATTATTTTTCAGACAGCCACATTTAAAAACCAATCCCAGAACATTTTAACCATCCAAAAAAATAAAATAAAATAAGTAATTCATTAGTGATCATTAGTTGCATATGAAGTTAACATGCTCTCCAAGAAACAAATGCAGTCGTATTTAGCAGTGTATGAATGAACACTACATGCTTTAAGAACAATTCACAAAATTTCCAAAACAATTTACAAATATTGTCTTACAAGATAGTTATTTGTACTTTCAAGTGGTTTTAGCACCTTTGTGAATTCAAACGCCGGAAAAACACATGAATCTTCTTTCAAAGTGTCAACAAGGGCGTCGAAAAAGTATGCCGTGACTGTGTCAGTTCATATTTACATACCGGCAGCTAGAGAATTCCCGGTCCGGAGTGTATTGTGATTGACGCAATGTTTTATTTGTGATTTCCACTACAAAGTGACATGGAATAACATATACACAAGATAACTCGTCTTGTGCAACATTGCACGAAAAAGTGGCTCCGATTACACGGGAACAAACCACAGATAACAGAATGCGAAACATATTTGCGTCGAACAAGGCATGCACTTACTCAACAATTGACGATCACAAATTTATTCTTATGCAAATCAGACGTAAAAGCGATCTGTAAACATAATACTGTCTGAACAAAGAGACTCTTCTCCGATCGCGCGACGCTTTTGTCAGGGAAACATACACTCTTGTATGCAAGTAATTTCCCAAAGAAATAAGACGACCAAGCTAGAAATTAGTCACCACAAATTTTGTTTGTGCTCTAAAGACGTTCAATTATCAAAGTGGCCATGGCCTAACTCATGCAGCCAAATGCAAATCTCCGTTAGCTAAGTGCCAAAGAAGAAAATAATAACAGCTTTGCACATGAAAACCGATTTAATTCCACAATAAAATTGTTGCTGCTTGAATGAGTCCTGCACTGAAATAAAATTAGTAAATTTATTCGCCGGAAATACACACAAAGAACACATTAAAACTTTGCAAAAAAGATAGCTCTTCTTGCACAACAAGTTATTGGCTCAAGCTGGGACGCGAGCTTGATACAAAAAGATAAATAGTGATTTTCGCCAACATGACTGTAAATGATTCGTAAGTTTGAATAAAAATTATCACTGACAAGCTTGAAATTTCAGGATATGCTAAAAGTACTTCTTTGCGACACCAACCAATAAAAGAACGAAATTCCATCTTTGGCAAAACTTCATGAGACAGTCTTGCACCCCAAGAAGAAATTAATTCACACAATACAGACACGAAGTAGTGAAATTCATTATTTTTTCTTAGTCAAATGTGGAGAAAATTAAAGAAGTCTTCCTTTTTAAGACTGAGGACTTGTCTAATGCGCCTTAGCCAGTTAATTTACGTTAAAGGTTTTATTAAGTTCGCCTTAGGCAAAAGATGACGATATTTCAAATTAAAACCTGAAACGCTAGCTTCATTCGGTATAATTCTGCGTAGAATTCTTAAATTAAGATCACGCCTTGTACAATAGAAACCGACATACATTGTTTACAAACAGCCCAGAGTACAAGACATGCTCGATCGCTTACATATATTCTCTGAGGAACACAACTCAAACAAAACCGAGAAAGTACTAATTAAAAGAATGCTTTCAATTTAAGTGGTGTTAATAAATGCAAGTGATGAGAAGCTAAGCAGAAAACTGCACTCACCTCAGCCAAAACTCGAACTCTGTTTTTGTTGGAATCTTCTTTTAAATTATTCCCTGATTCGGTGATAATTCCATCTAAGCCAGCCAGCCTTTCAATAAGTTGATCATCGCCCTAAATAAAAGAGACCGATCACCGAATAAAATCGAAAATGTAAATTAACACGTGTGAGATACAAGACAGAAATTAAGCTTCCAAGACGCCACCATCGAAGTAAAATTTTAGGAAATAGCATAAATATGCATGATCTCCAGCCCACAACACGAACACTTTGGAAAATTATCAGTTCTCCGGTCGCAAACACGGATTATTATTATCATTATTATCCAAGGAAATGTAATGGTACAAGCTGTAAATAAAGGCAAACTTTCCGCCATCGTGTTTAGGAATGCAGCAGCACAGAAACGATAACAGAATTCTTGACCCAATCTGGAATTTCGCCTTCGAATAATCACGACATTTGAGCGACACAGTCGCTAACTGGGGAAACTATTTTTTTTTTATAAAATGAAGCCCAAAGTACAGTTCAATGCGATGTAGGCCGTGTGATATAAATGAACAAACACTCGGATGGTGAAATGACAGTCAATTACAGATCAAACATGGCGTGTTTGAGTGAAACCATATGCATATGAGTGGTCATTCCACATAACATGGACTACGCACAGATAAAGACAAAGCTGGAAGACATCCTTACATCACTAAGCACAGATTCCAAGTGATTCATAAGCGAATCCTTCTCTTTTTGGCATTCGCTAAGCTTGGCTTTCGTCAGCGCAAGCGAATCTTGCGTTTCTCGAAGAGTTTCCATAAGCTTGTCCCGTTCATCGAGCATATTAACCATTAGTTGTTCGAAGTTCGTCTCTTCATTTTGTCCATAATGGAGCTCTGGCGGGTCCTCAGAGATCGTAGGCATTATATCACACATCATCTTGCCGATAGAACAAAGCGCCGAAGCCCAGACGAAACCAGATGACGAGTGTGAGAGATTTACGTACAATTACATGTCCACACAGGGTTCAACTGGTCACACTTCCTCTCGTCCGAAAAAGGTCGACGAGACAAGTCTAGCTTTGCATTCTTCCACCATCTTACAATAAACGAACGTTCGCTTGCTTATCCCTATCTCAGCGTACGCTTTTGCAGTGACTGCGAGGAAAAGTTAAGTATACGATGAGAGAAAATCACTCGACTATCGCAAAAGAACACAGCTCGGGACAAACTTGCATGCTCCATCCCAAGATGCAGAGCGTGCTTGTGTCCGCCACCTGTCAAAATTTTCTTCCCTCGCGATCGCTCCGGGTTGTGAAAGTGATCATCCCAACCAGAAAATAATTCCACCTGCGAATTCTTTTTTTTCTTTTTTGCTTGGATTTTAAAGATTCGGTATAAACGGAGCCTCCCAAAGCATGCAGTGGGCCGGACGAGGGGTCCAAAAGCATTAAAGTTTTTTCCATTCTCACAATGTGCGTTTTACGTTCAGCCGGGCGTATTGATCATGCGAGATTTGTAACGATATCGAAGTTCAAAATAGTTTCTTTTTGCACGCACACCATCGCGGAAAGATAAACTTCATCAACACGGGGAGAATAGGGAGATCTAGAGAAACACGCCAGAAAATATTTATCTTAGTTCGTTACGGGATAGCCAAAAAGCCAATTTTTGCTCACACCCCTGCCCGTGGGGTCTTCCTCGATTGGTTATCTCGTTAGTTATTTGGTCCATGTTTACGTATTAAATTTTTCAAATAGAATAACTATTCTACGCGCATTCTTGGAATATCAAGCCTCTTTATATTGGTTTGATAAACAGGCACGAGCGCGTTATACTCTCTTGTCGACAAAGAACGTTTAGTTTTTCTTCAATTCTCAACAGAACAATGTGTTCTGGAAAAAACAAAGATGAAATCCTTCAGGTGGCCAACAGCTGAGTACAGAAGAGACAGAAGATCCTGCAATCATTCCCTTTGCGGATCATTATTAATTTTCAAGACGTATTCTTTCACGCCCAAAAAACTCCCCCCTTTAAGGAAAATATAACTGTCATTGATCGAGTTACCTTCTTTATATTCAACCGTCGAAAGATTAACCGACTGCATGGGAATGTTACAAACATGTTGAAGTGCTATTTCCTTGTGTTAATGATACTGGTCCTTTATCTTCTTGACCTTGTGAGCTTTGGAATTTTAAGCCAACATGTTCAGTGTCAAGAATTAAGTTAATGGTGCGAACAATTTTTCGTTGGGGACAAAATTGCACTTTAGGTTTCGTGGGGAGCGTAGACTAAAC
>OX421452.1:44012648-44015148 GCA_949126865.1 Montipora capitata | reverse complement strand
TTCCTGTAGTGTCCACAATTAGCTTATATTTAACTAAATACTTTGACACTTAAATAAAGTTCTTCTTCTTTTTTCTTACAATCCTCAAATAAACGACGCATTCTTCTGATTGGGTGCGGCGTTTAATCGAGGGCGCGGCCGTTTTAATCGAGTAAATACGGTAAGGTTGACGACCGTGTAGATATTTGAAAGCTGACGTTTCGACCGTAATCCCTCTAGGGATCAAAACTCAACACGCAGTGGTCATCTATCTTTGTCATTTCATTTGAAACCAAATTTTTTTGTATGTTGGGGTGGTCAGGCGACCACCTACTACCAGGATCGTTTACTGGAAGACAAATTGTCCAGGGGAAATAACGACGGATAGCTTGGGTTTAAGGCCGAGATGACGCCGAAATGGTACTTCAAATTAAACTAATCATTTTCGAAGACTATGCACGGTTACCCGGGACGCAGGAAGGGAACTGGGCTACTGAATTGCCAAGTCTTCTCCGTTTTCTTCGAGTCGTGCATGCAGCTGTCATAACGTCTCCCCGAGTGACCGAATTCAAGCGCCACTTAATCTTCTAAGCTCAACAAATTAGAGCACACCATTCCGCATGTTTCTTGTGTGTCAGTCTTTCGAAGTCCTCAGTTTGCGCTTTTGTAGGGCAGCGGCGGCTGTTCCTGGTCTCGGTTCCCGGAGTGCGGCGTCATGGAGTTTTCGAAGGGGCCTGGGGCCATCCCTAACTGGCATCTCCCTAAAATAAATAAGAACAACAGAGAGTATTTGGCGAAAGCATAAACGAATGTAGAAATAAACTTCCAGACACTTATCGCAAACAACGTTGCAACAAGCCATGTTTCGTTTCAAGCAGTTGCTCTCTTCAATTCGGAATGTCCCTTTCAAGAAAAAACACACACAGGGGCTTGAAACACCGGCCTTAACGATCTTAATCGCAGACAGTGCTGTTCTAGTTGTACTCCGCTCATCACTACCTTGCCTTTTTCCTCTAGTTACGATTAGCAATTTTCCATTCTCACGTTTCGTTTTATTACTGTGTTCCTACCTCGTCCGAGGGTTGACATTCACTGGCGTAAAAGTGGAAAGTGCTCTCGGGTCGTCTCCAGTGGATGAAGAAGGTGAAGACTTGGACTCCACATTTTTGTCCACATCGTGAGACTCGTCCCCCTGCATGGCCTGCAGCCTCAATTGCTCAACAGAAGCTTCACCGGAAAGTTGTCGAAATCTAAGATGCAAATCACATTTAGCTGTTACACCTGAATTTTGCGAGAGATTTACGTCAGCTGTCGAGCTTATGTAGAAACCAATCAATTTGATTTCGGGAAAACAGTTTTCATACAGCAGACTTCGCAGATGGCTTCATTTCGAACTTAAATTAAGGTGGCTCAAACTAGTCTCAACACTTTCAAGAGACCTTAAAATTAGAAGGATTGACACTGCAACACTTTATCACGTAACAGCAATGTTATGGTATCATGTGACACATCAATTATTGCTGAACAAGATGCAGTCATTTTTGTGACGTAACAAGTTACCATGGCAACAGGAAAGCCTTGCAAAAACACCCTATATTTTGGCTTTAGTTGCTCATACCTGAAAAACGAACTCCTTGACCCCAATTTTTTATTGCACAAAAGTGACCAGCAGGCCAAGATGAAACAATCTGCAAAGTTTAAAAAAAGTCTGTGCAGCGGATTCAGAGCTACCTTAAATTTTCAATTATTTAAGATAACGCAGGTTTTTGTACTGAGAGGTTGAAAGCTACAAAACTATGGCCAGATAGCCAAGGAGTGTGCACACAGGTATCATTTACAAGATTCGCATCCTTTTGAGTTATTATGCAATCCAAAGTATGACCAAGTCTGTGAGTTGGTTGATTCACCAGTTGCCTCAGATTTAGGGTATCCAGTAGTTCCAGAAATTCTCTTGTTTGATTGTTTGAGGTATTATCCAAATGAAGATTGACGTCTCCTACAATTAAGATTTGTCCAGAGAGTGATATAATATTAAGTGTTCCAAGAACATTGCAAATTCCAAAAAAAGAAATGTGCTGTTGTAAGGCCATTGGTAGTAGACGGAGGAGGACAGTAGATGGTAATAATGTTAATCCATTCAGAGTTCATATTTAGGAGATGTTGAGCATGTTCAAAGGTATTATATTTCACAGGAGACGTCGGTGGGCAGTTATCAGCAACAAGTATGTCAAGACAGAATTTTTTTAAACTTTGCAGAAAGTTTCATTCTGGCATGCTGATTACATTTCAGAAATAACAAATGGGGATTACAGAGTTCGTTTTTGAGATATGAGCAGCTAAAGCCAAAATATGGGGTGTTCTTGCAGAGCTTTCCTGTTGCTGCAGTAACTATTTACGTCACAAAAATGACCAAATCTTTTTCAGCAATAATTGGTATTTGATATGGTACCATAACATTGCTGTTAAGTGATAAAGTGTTGTAGTGTCAATCCTTCTAATAAGAAAGTTTCTTTCAAGTGTT
>OX421452.1:43975148-44007648 GCA_949126865.1 Montipora capitata | reverse complement strand
AGTACAACAGACGATGAATATTTCTTAACATCAAAAACGACTTTTTTTATTTTTTTACACGACTAATAGACTAGAAAGGAGGATTTGTATTCATTATCCTGTATTTGAAGGGTACAGCTTAGACGAGAAGTGAGAAATCGTACTTTTCGTTTTTTATACAAATGCTTCTAAATTTTCCGTGAACTGCGGATCGGTTTCAAAGATAAATATATGAAAAGTAAAACTTAATTTGCGGCCTTTTCAGTGAGACCAAACTTCTCAAATTTAACAAGTTAACTTTTTTAGCTAGTATCTTTAGTTTGTAACTCATGGAAATTTCAGAATGTCGACCTTTCTTAAGGAGCATCAAACTCCCGACTTTTCCCATACATTACTGTAAGTTTTGGCGTGCAAAACGGCGTCCGAAATCGTGAAAAGGTCTATCGCACACACTGGATCACGCACCTTATAACATCCACACTTTTAACTACAGTTTTATAACGATCCACAAAAATTGCCTATTGTTGAGCGGACCTTGACAGAACTGAAATGATGTGATCACAGCTTAACCGAAAAAGAACGGACAGAACGAAAACGAAATTGAGAATGGCAAAAGTTGCACGGTTCATACGAAATTTATTCAGTTCTTAGGATTTGTGTTGACTCGCAGTCTTTCAAATCTATATAAACAGAAAATCAAATACATTTATGCTCACTCACCAGCATCTGGAAGTGGCCGTGCTTTCTTCGAAAAATATGCCAATATACTAGGATTTCCATCGCCCACGGCACGCTTTCTCTCAGCCATTTTTTTTTTTTTTAAAGCACGTGGAAAACCGGAAGAGAAACAGCGTGTAATCGAGGCATATTTGCCACCAGTCCTTCTCGCCTCTGTAATCAACATGACGGACTGCGAATGCCAAAGTGTCGATCGGCGTTGATATACATTGAAAAGACCTTACTTAAAATCATCCACAGCAAAAAATGAGACCTAATATCAAAGTAAGGAACTTTCATTTACGAGTGCCTTTGTTTTTATAACTTCAATGCAATGTTAAAAGCCTTCAAATGAAAAATTAAACTTTGAGAGTTCGAATGGCAAAAGTCAGCAAAAGTAGGCGGCGCTGATATCGAAAGTAGCCGCCGGAGTTCGCCGGTTGCCGGCTTCTAATGAAAACCCTGAACACAATAATTAAAAAACTGTGTATTATTAATTTTATGGTTTTATTTTTTTGCATAACACTGAAACAATCAACAAACATGCTTATTTACGTGTCTATCCACAGACCTGCATCATCATCATCATCATCATCATTCTCATGCTCTTCAAATATAATTGCCTTGATTCCTTCACTGACTAGCTGAAAGTCGGTTTTGAGATGTTTGGGAACTTTGTTCACCCTATGTGATGCTGGAGGCTCCCGCAGCATTGACTGGCCACCAACTTTTTCTACCAAAAAAGGCTCATCATCCAAGATTTTCACATTCGAAACAGCTCTGTGAATTGCTGCACGATATTCATAGCTTTCAATTTCCTGTAAAATTAAATAATCTGATGTCATATTATCAAAAAAAGCCAAAAATTCCACGACTAAAAATTTAAAAGCACAAAGGTAATACATGTAAAAATAACACTAATAATTAATGATAATTATTTACCCAGAAAGTTCCTCTCACATGAAAGTGGTTTTCAGGGAGGTTCTGCATCTGATCGAACCAACAACAAACTTAACCCACATAATCAAACTGGGGTCACATTGGTGGGAGGTGAATGCAATCACCACTACGCCATCCCTGCCGCCGTACTATTTTTACTTTAGCTTGTAATGATTACATAACAAGCCGGTAAAAAGCCCAAATATCTCATGTACAGTATGAAATTCTTGTTAATATTATTTTGAATCAGTCACTCTGTACAGCTGATAATGTACAGTGTATGTATACCTGTGCAGAAAATGCTGTTGAAATCAATCAATGATCACATGCTTTTATCAATGCAATCATAAAGTAATATTATATTATCAAAACTATGAGACAGTGTACTGAAATTTATTATTACTTTTTTTTAAAGACAAAGGTACAGTAGGTAACATGTTGACAATTCTGTCACCATATTCAAAGCAAAGTGAATGTTTCTGTGTAGTTGAATACAAATTTAATAGAAACAGTAAAATAAAACTTTGGGCTGTGTTTAGTCTTCAGTATATCTCCGTTTTCTCTTGGAATACTGCTTTTCCTCCTCAACAAGATCAACTCCCAGCTAATTACAGCTACATGTAGCTTTGGTGATGTGCTTCTTGATGACACATAAAATGTACATATTAAAGTTGCCAAAGGAGCTTTATTACAGCTGTACATGAATGATTAGACTACAAGAAAGGGAGATAAGCACAGCCAGTTTGTTTCTTATCAATGCAGTCAGTTTGCACTTTCAAACTGCACTTTTTTAGTTCAAAGTCACCTCTACATGTAGCTATGTAAGCAGGTGAAGCTTCCTTACCTCTGACGAAGCTTCAGGGTGTGGGGCTGAACAGATGGGATTGCCTTCTAATGTCAAGATCTTCAGGGACGAGCACAGACACAAAAACTCAACCTGAGCAATGTCATTCACATTATTGCTGCAAAAGAAATTCACTGCTGTCACAGTAACCAAAAGTGAAAAGGTGAAAAATGAAGCTTATTGAGGGATAGGATATAAAAAAACACATGTAATTTCCTGATTACACTTCCCTCTTTCTCCTTTCTGTTGTTTCAAACAAACAATAATTGCTGAAGTCTGAAGTCGGGTGCAGTTCATTGAGAGGATTGCCAAACGTAGGGATGCCACCTTGAATGGGACATAATACTACGACGACGACTACTACTACTACTACTACTAATAATAATAATAATAATAACGAGATGCTTCCGTGAAGCATACACTGGGTTGCATGTGGTACGTGCTACAGAAAATCAGAAGGCACTGAATTGTGTGGTATTGAAATACAGCATTCCAGTCTCTGAAGAATAACAAATAAAAGAGAAGCGAGAAACATTGGCTTCTGGGCTGACATGTTGATAATTTTCAAGTTCCCTCACAACTTCTTTGCACCACAAGTGTGCCCTCTGAGCATCTGACAGCTTTGTAATACTAAACTTCACTGAAGTCAAGCCCTGTTGAGCAGGGTTAGTGTTAGGATGGGAGACCAAAACAATAAACCCCTCGCGAAAAGCAGAAGCATCTGACCGAAAATACTATTAACGCTAACAAATGCGAACTCAGCAAGGTACAGATTTTGTTAGCTTGCTTTATGCAAAACAAATATTGATGAAAAAGCAAATAACTATTGATACACAGTTTCAGGGGGGCCAGTAGAAAGAGCAGAAGGAAGTTTCCGGGACGGTCGATCGAGAATGAAATATTTACGACATGAAAACAACATTAATCTTGAACCGTGAATATAGAATATAAAAAGTTACGATCAGCGACAAACATTTTGGGAGATTTTTGCTACGTTCAAGTAAATTGCAAAAGTGACATGGCCGGAATTCAGCGGGCGCCGTGATTAAGTTACCGCCGCATGTTTACTCGCCAAACATTGAAGCATCTGTGTTAAATGATGGCAAGATACCGGGTTTTTGTAAGTTTCTTTTTTTGTCAAGTGTTATAAAGTTTGACAATGAAATGAGCGAAGTCAAAACAAAGATTCTTGTTTATGGAAAGTCAAAATTTACTCTCCAAGACGCGTACGACGTTATTTATCACCAGGTAATTCCATCATTTTGGAAATAGCAGCTACTTTATTATTCATCTGCGTCACAAGTTTTCACTGCTTTTGGGGCTCATTTTGTTGAAACTCAAGCACGCTTCCAACAGGCCTGTGAACCCTTCCTGCTTACAGAGCAATACTAAAAAACTTCTCCCATATCACATTTCAACCTTAAGCTCGAAAATTCAATACACAACATGATATTATAATTCACAAAGGCAGAAAATACCACAGAATCCTTTTCGTCTCGACGGGCGATAGATTGTTGTCGAAGTCCAGTACTCGTCGCTTTTGAGATTCCTGACTAGTTTATCCAACTGACTTTCCATTACTGAACTCCATAAGGGTATATTTTGTTTAAGGATCCACTAAAACGCCATTCGCGTTACATGACTTTCGACGCCATTGCAGGCTAAGTTAATGATTCTACTGTGTCCACCAGAGAAATCTACGCAGTTCCACTACCCTCTCGATCCTAAGAAAATACTCGCAGAAGGCTCTATGCACAAAGACACCACTTACCAGGGGAGTGACAGGCAAGACTTTTACCGACACGGAAAAAAAAACAAAAACAAAAACAAAAAAAAAGAAAAAAAGAAAAAAAAAACAAACAAACAAAACGCAGACCTCGACTGGGTTTGCCCATAGGCAACCCAGTAATAATAATAATAATAATTGCGGGCCCAAGAGAGGCCCGCAACCCTAATCTTGACAGTGACCAGCGGATTGCGTATTACGCGTGCGCGCCACGTTTATAACAGGGAGGCTGAAACCGGAAATTGAAATTTTTTTCTGCAACTAAGAACGATCAGAATGCGAAAAATGTGTCAATTATAACAGTTTGTCACATGGGATAGAAGCTTCTGTCACATGGATCGAGGACGTTTCGCTGACGTTGTTGAGTTGAGTCGAGCTTCGAGGATTTCGAACGTGCGGATGTTGTTGAGGTGAGCTTCGAGGACTTCGAGCGTAATTGGATTTGCTCCGGGTTATTTTGTAAGGTTTGTTATATTATATTGAATACTGATTATTGTTGTGGGCGGTTAAATCTTCTGGTAAACCACTTTCACTTTTTGAAGGAGCCGTTTACTCCGATCACGGAGCTGAAGTAAAGAACACTCTCTGTACGGAAAACATGACGAAGTTTTCCAAGTCTTCTGCCACAGATGTCTCATTTATCTCAAAGCGTAAAAGGCAAAATGATTTTTTGGCTTCTTGACCCAGTTTGGTCACCTGGTTGTTTTAGCCCACGAGTCGAATCAAACGACGGCACAGTTTTGCCAAGATTAACATTGTAATTCACACTGCCTTGTTCAAAGTAATCCTAAAACTGCGTATATTGGGCAGATTATCACATGTAACTGACTCAAATTTCACTCCTTTCTCTCATGATACACTAAACAAACAACTTTTTGCATGTAAAATGATACATTGTAAAAGTTTATTATAACCATAATTATGTAAATATGACTTTCTCAAAACCGTATCAATATATATCAATTGCTAAAATTTTGTCTTTTTTTTTCCAGTGCTCTCACATTCATAGATCCATGGCATCAAGCGAAAAGGTTTGTACTCTAATTGTTATTTTCCCACTTCACAAGAATATGTAAACTAATTTTCCAAATCTTCCAATTTAATTTACTTCAGTTGTCCTTTTTGTGTGTTTATTTTTGCAGATACTCCACCTGGTTTTGTGCACTCAGTGTCATCAATGAAAAAAACTAATGTTAATGTTAGACTTTTAAGAACATATTGACATTATTTTGTAGTTCTCAAAACTTATCACAGTAATACATATGTTAATTTTCAATCAGAAGCCGTTGACATTCCTTGAAACTTTTATTTCATTGAAACTTATGTAAATGTTGGTGGTTTTAAAACCCACTGGCATTTCGAGTTCTAGAAACTTTTAGGAAAACTTGTGGTTATATAGTTTAAAACCCGTTGACGTTGCAGTTATTAACACTTTTTTTCACTAAGCGTATATCAGACTTTTTGAAAACCATTGACATTTTCAATTCTCCAAAACGTTTATTACAATAACACTTACGTTACTAGTAGATTAGAACCCGTTCATGTTTGCAGTACTTAAAAACTTTACTACAGTAAAACTTAACTTCATATTTGTACTTTTCAATAAATATTGTGTTCTACCAAAAAATTTGGTCACTTACTCAACAGCCACTCAAATACATCTCAAGTACATGTAAAACAGCTATGACAACTTCAGGCAAAATATCTAAAAACATCCAATTTCAAAATACACATGCTCGATCTTCTCTGTCCATTCCCAACATCTTAAAAGCTCTTCAAGTGTATTCAGGCCCGCACTTTCTAACCTGTGGTTACCACTAGTAATAATAGTAATTTTGGGGGATTGCTAGGTGATCATCCTTTTACTTGTAGTTTGTGCTATTCTCCTGTAACCCATTGAACTGCCTTACATTGCTGAAGAAAAATCATGTGACGTCAACCAGAGTAAAATCTATGAAGTGTCATTCCTGTAGAATTCAAGGGCATTACTAAACCACAAAACAGCAAAGTGAAACACTGAAACACCATGTATGACCTCACCATACAGTGCCGCTCGGAGATAAGCGAACAACGCAGACGCAAAATGAACGCACGCGATACGCGTATACGCGTTTTTTTTGACGCGTCTAAAATTGCGTATCGTATACGCGTTTGTGCCTTTGTTATTCATAGCCATAATTTTGCTTTTCCAGTATTGTTTGCGGAACAAAAGAATAAATTGCGTGACTGCCGACAAGTCGAAAATTTGCATACGGTATGTGGCTTTGATTACTGTCAATTTCGATCCGCAAATGCCGCCGATGAAAGCATCTACAGGGCATTATTTCGAAGGTTAATACTCTTTACATGCAACAAAGGTCTCGAGAGACGAGCGAAATTAAATCAGCAAATTATGACCCGAAAAACCGAAGACATGAGTTTTTTTCAGTGTTTGCCGTGACGCGGTATTTACAGTCACCTCACGATGACTTTTTGCCGACACGTGCAAAGTCCAATAATTCCTTGTAGAAAAATCAAATAAATTTGATTGGCATATCATAGAAAGATTTTAAAAAATCTTTTCTTTGTACTGAGAGCATTTTTCCGTTTGAATCAGTGAATTATGTCCCGAATCACATCACGATGGCCTCTCGCCGGCGCGTGCCCAAAATTAACCCAATAATTTTCCTTGCAGAAAAATCAAATAAATGTGATCAGCGCATCATTGAGCCTTTGAAGAAAAAAAATGTGTCAGAAGTGAAAGCATTGTACCCGTTGAAATCAGAAAATCGTACCCAACAGGACCGGAGATGTGGATATTACATGAATTAAAATCGTATTGTCACGTGCCGGCAAAAGTGTGTGATTTCACTGTCGGGCTGAAAATCCACGCCAAAAAATCATTCTTTACTGCTGAATTTACAACAAAACAACTCAAGCTGCAAAATTCTCAGCCTTAAATGATGAATTTCTGTACAAAACTGCTAATGATGAGCCCTTTGCTAAAGAGTTGTGTTGTTAAGACGCAACGGCCTTGGACCCGAAAGTTGTTTGTACATGTATTTTTTCACCTATCGGTGAGCGGCAGGTACAAAACGCAGGTCACAGGGCACAGGGCACAGGTCACAGGTCATTGTTTTACCTATAAAGAAAGTATCCTAAACATTCATAAAAGCTAACCTTAGGCCTAAAAACTTTTCTTTAGGCCTAATTAGGCCTAAAATTAGCTTTTATGAATGTTTAGGGTACTTTTCTTTAGGCCTAATTAGGCCTAATTAGGCCTAAATAGGCCCAATTAGGCCTAAGGTTAGCTTTTATGAATGTTTAGGATACTTTTTGTATAGGTTAAATAATGACCTGTGACCTGTGACCTGTGACCTGTGACCTGTGCCCTGTGACCTGTGCCCTGTGACCTGTGTTTTGTACCTGCCGTATCGGTGAGCGTCACGCTTTACTTAAGTATTCACATCCAAAATGACAGAAGGAGTTAAATACTCAACTTTAAATGATGAATGGCTGTACAAAACTGCTAATGACGAGCCCTTTGCTTACGAGTAGTGTTTTTTAGTTTACGACTAAACGGATGCACCGGCACCAAGTTTGTTTTGATAATATCGCTCTCAACGCTTTCATGTAAATTTCGATGTTAAAAAGGTTCTTGTGTGCAGTTTGTCGCTAGGTTTATATTTCTCCAAAAGGAACTTTGATGAATTTTTTTTTTATTTTTGGCTTTGAAGCACAAATATCCAGCCAGAAGGACTTTGCGCCATTAGAATAAGCATATGGTGAGATTTCTTGCACACCGACCAGAGAACACGCAAATTATTTTCACATTCACCACACCTCAAACGACTGAGACTAAAAACAAAGACAAGGCGACAAAAGAAAGACAAAGGGAGAGCTCATAAATACTAATGAGCCTTTTCGCGTATGTGTTGACGCGCATCCGCGTTTTTTTTTACGCGTTTACGTGTTTTGCGTATGCGCGTTTTTTGCGTATATTTTGGTTCGCTTATCTCCGAGCTGCACTGTACATTCAATACTAACCAAAAATGATTGGATTTGCGATTAAAATCGTTTTAGGCCTAAATTAGGCCTGAAATGTTATTGCCCCTGATCTCAATTTTAATCTGAATCCTAATCTCAATCTTGATGAATTAGGAGCAATAACATTTTAGGCCTAAAACAATATTTAATGTCAAATCCAACCTTCGTTGGTTAGTATTCAATGTATGGTGGGGTCATAGTCATTGTGTTTTGGTGTTTCACTGTTTTGTGGTTTTACTAGTTATGTCCAGGAATCAATGGATTAAAGGGGTTTTTGAGTGGATGTACTGTAGAAGTTCTTAACTTACGTGCATGCAGTTTATCTAGATTGTAGAAGCTAAATAAAATTATAATAAGCCAACATAGTCTGATCCTTTGGTACAATGAATGAATAATACTATCATTATTTATAGAACTTTGGTCTTCTTTTTTTCCCTCACCCTTCTAAATCCAGAATTTCCAGTTGATCCAGCATACTAACAGGACTGACATCCTCTATATGGTTAAAAGATAAGTAGAGTTCCTAAAGAGAAAACCAACATGTAAGCTGAAAAGTCTCTCCAAGATTATACAACATAGTTTTGAAAGTCATATGTGTTAGACATTACAGTCAGTGGTAAATTATAGTAAGTGTTTATGTACCTTCAGAGACGAAACTGAACTTATTCCATCTAAATCAACAAGTCCCGATCTTGACAACCACAGAGTCCTTAAGTTGGACAGCGAGGTGCCAAGATCTCTAAACAAAACACAAGTAAACAAATAAACAATAACTCATGTGATATTAATGGGGCTAAATTGTCACACAAAAATGATGCAATTTCATGACACCCAAAATGCCCAAAAGGTAGAATGTAACATTGCAATTACCGCTTAAAACTATTACACAACATACAAAGAAATACAGGAAAATGAAAGAGAAACACAGATGGACAGAAAATGGACAAGATTGAAACAGATCGCATTTTTTGGTAATCTTGAAAAAAGTCTGCCCGGAGTTTTTCAAGTTATAATGGCATCACCCGGATAAAGGTCGCTTTTGCTTAGGATTGCCTTGTTTGTGATGTAACGATAATTTTATCAACAAAGGAACTCCACATTACCATTTTTGAGTTTTAAACTCGTTATTAACAGGAGATTTCCCTGAAACACCCTAAAATAGCACCTTACATGTAATGCTTACATTCTGGGGTGTGGATGCAGAAAAAATAAGATCAAGGATAGTAGCATACTAACCTTATTGTTGCTATAATGCTATCATTCAACTTTAATTCAACAAGGTTTGGTACCAACATTCCTGGAAATAAAAAAATATTTTACATATTTAAATTAACATACCGGTACATGTATCAGATACTGTAAGAAAAATTTATAATAAAAGTTCAGTCAAACTAGAAACATCAATATTGGTTTTACAATTATAGGAGTATAAAAGGGATAAACATTAATTTTGCAGTTGTCTGTGGTCATCCCAGATGGTTTAAGATGGTTTAAAATTCATAAAAATGATCAAAATAAAAACTCCAAAAGTCGTCCTTTGGATGACTGTGTGATGTGTTCACATTTTTTCAACATTTTCATGGAGTGATATTATGTATTAATTTTTTAGAAACCAGCAGCAGCGAAAAATATTATTATCATGTTTCTGTATGAACTCCACTTTAAACTTCCCTGTTCTCTATGTGTTTACCGAGGAAAGGAATTTGATCAGCGTAAACATCACACTTACCAAAATTTCCAAGGCTATTGTCTCTTGTATCAACTTTCATTTCAAGGTATTCCACTTCCTCCAGATTTTTCATCCCAGTAAGTGATCTCTGTTTACATAAATATAGAAATAAATAGATAAATAAATAAATAAATGAAAGAATGAAGAAACAAATAAAACCAATAAACAATAGCAGTATTAAACTTAAATTTTTAGCTACTCAATGATAGATGACAGTGGAGATGCCTACAAGTATGCTCAAGGAAGTAGCAAGCAAGCATACATGTATGCATCATTGATGACAGTGAATGAGTGAGCAGCAGTCACTAGACATCTTTGCATTTCTATTCCTAAGTGTTAAGCAAATAGTTCAAACTAAATGCCAAGAAAGGGAGGAGAAATGAGAGCAAAAGCTATTTTCACCAGTATTAATAAAAAAGAAATTGGGAAATTGTCGCTTGATTGCAACAGGCCCCTAACCCTAATCCCTTGCTAAATTGTATTGTACATGGATTCTGAGACTGCTAGCCAGCATTACCTCAACATTAATTCATTTTCCTTTAAGACAAGTGCCACAGATGTAAATGTACAATGTATTTAAAACCATTATTACGCAGTCAGACTAAATCTTTTCAGGCAAGACTTTAACCTGGAAGCAGGTACTGTAGATGACATTTTTAATTAGAATTCTGATTCTTTAACATTCTCTATTTACCGTGTTAACCCACTGACCCTAAGGTACCCTTGGATACCCCCAGCTGATGAGTAAAATCGTCTGGCGTTAGACGGAGTAAGATTTCATCAAGTCTTACTCCCAGGAGTCGTCAATGGGTCAATACTAAGGTTACTAGAAGACGTTTATTAACTTCATACCAGTTTTGAAGGTGAAAGAAATTCCTGCAATAACAGATCAGCCTCTTCATCCTGTATTATGGGATCAGGATTAGCAGAGCTGTCATCGATCTCTCTTATTCTCACAGTGGAAATCTCTCTAGGGACAGCAGGCACAGCTTCAATCTCCTCCAGGGTTAGTTGAAACTCGTCCATCCCTAGACTAAACCAAACATGATGACACTGAATGTTCAGCATACAATGCTGCATAGAAAAAATTTACAAACTCCAATCAATGCTCAGTGGTTTCAACTATTAGTGCCAACAGCTGAGGAAAAGTGTCTGCAACTTCACTCAGAGAAGTTGGCTACTTTTTTCCCTAAATTGAAGTAATAGATAATTTTCACAGTCACACAAAAAAATAAAATTGAAACTGTTCAATGAAAAAAGCCAAGAACTTGGAATATTGTAGGAAACAAATAATTTTAAGAAAAACACGACACTCCTGAGTTTTACAACAGACATGTTTCGGCAGTTGCCTCTGCCATCTTCAGTTTGAAATGAAACATGTCTGTTGTAAAACTCAGGAGTGTCATGTTTTTCTTAAAATCAATTTCTTCACTGCTTTTATCTAGACCATTTAGGAGACAAATAATTATTCATAAAGTATCTCTCCAATTTTCAGGTCAGTGTGGACAACGAACACCATTATTATTATTTTGTTGTAGCATTTCATGCAACTTTATAGAGTTTTGTATGGAACCGCCATGTTGGTGTACAACCGTGGTACACCAACTTGGTGGCTAGAAATCAGCAAGAACATCTGGAGTTCACTTTGCGGTGAGAGCACTTACTTCATACATACATGTACATGTATGAACACATCTCCTAAAATTGTACTTGAAATGCTCAAACTGCTGAGATTCATAGTGATAGACATTGTCACGTAAGGTGGCAAAATGTTGTATTTTCAAAATGAAAGACGTCACAGAAATGGAAACTTGAAAAAAAGATTTATTTCTAGGTCATCTTCAACCTCCTAGAGAAACAAATTCAAAACACTTTGGGATTTAGAGTGTAGATTTGATGATATCACTGTGAAAACCATCTATTTAAAAACGTCTTTCAAACCCAAGAATAAAATTCATTTTGTTAAACATAACGACAACAGCCTGTTACTCTACTCACACCCGCTGTCAACTTGAAATTTTATTGACCGCTGAACAACTGAAAGTTAGAAATGAGTCCCTATATTTAGCTTCAAATATTTTCTCTTTTTTCAAGAGGTCTCAGTGAAGGAGAGAGAGGTTCTCTCAGCAAGGAAAACCTGTCTTCATTGATGATGAACCTTGATTGGTTTTTTATGGGGATGACGTAGGGCTGGAGACTAGTGCTATAGTAAAGACTACTACTGGTTGCTGAGACCAGCAACAAAGAGCAACAAAGGGTTTGCCCTTTTCAGTGGTTGACACATTCAAGACAAAAAGAGCTAAACTGCAGAATGATGTGTATTGCTAAATGCCTCACTCATCAAAATAAATGATTTCACAATGAGAATAGCAGGGTATTTTACAGTTACTCCACAAAAAGAATATCTGTAAGCAGCTATCCGTCTTGCACAAGATACATAATAATTTATGTACATTTACAGAGCAATAGTTGACTTGGAGACAAAATGTACTTTGATTTTTGCTGGACAGAGATAATCCTGCGATGCAATGGTAGATTTTGCAAAATGTAGGCTTAAATGTATAAGGATAAAAATAATTATGCACCTACGTTAACAAAAACAAGTTATAATTTCACAGTTGCTACTTAACAAGTAGATCGGCAGCCTGCAAGGGCTACATAACAATTATTCCATGAGTCCGAGTTGGTTATAATCACTTCATATCCAACAAGGGCGAATGGAATAATTGTTTTAGTAAATTCTCAAACCGGGTTTTGCCGCTGATTTTTATTTCCACAATTTTACAAAGCGTCCGGAAAGAGCATCTTGGCGCACTATTTTCCATATGACGTAAAACTTCGACTATTGGCTCATAGTTGGAGTTTTTTAGCCAATCAAAAAGCTAGAAATGCAATAGTCGGCGCTGAAAATTTACTAAACTTCAATAGCCCATGAGGCAAAGCCAAATGGGCTATTGACCTGTGGCCCTTGAGGGCGAAGGGTCTAATTGTTTAAGTATCACCCAACTAGTCGGACAGAAAAGGCAATAATAAAGTTAGCAAATGTAAGTTGGAAAAATATTTATTTGGGAATAAAACGAAAGAAAACGTCACGCTTTTCGCTACTCGAGGACCATTACTAATAGTCCTCTAGTAGCGTAGCCAATTAAAATGCAGGATTTGCACTAGTTGGGTGATACTAATTAACAATTAGACCCGTAGCCCGCAAGGGCTACGGGTCAATAGCCCATGAGGCGAAGCCGAATGGGCTATTGACCCGTGGCCCTTGAGGGCGAAGGGTCTAATTGTTTTAGTATCACCCAACTAGTCGGACAGAAAAGGCAATAATAAAGTTAGCAAATGCAAGTTGAAAATACATTTATTTGGGAATAATACGAAAGAAAGCGTCACGCTTTTCGTTACTCGAGGACTATTACTAATAGTCCTCTAGTAGCGTAGCCAATCAAAATGCCGCATTTGCATTAGTCCACTAGTTGGGTGATACTAATTTAATATAGACCCGTACAGCTATAGTATTAATAACATAAACATATTGCCTCTGCTTAATATATAAATACGCTTATAAAAAATTATTGATGATTTTTCATAGACATACAAGTACTGGTCGACCTTCTTCAAAATAAGAGACCAACTTTTCCAATAGAGGACACCAAATTTGGAGGAAGATCGAGCGAGCAAGATAAATTATAGTAGCGTGTATCGGTTGCCATCGTTTCCAAAGTTGTCATACCTCTTTCTTGAGTATCTAAGATTATCCTCCATCAAAGCCATCAGAGAAAGGTTTCTGTTGGTTTCCTGTCCACTCGCTACTGTAATTGCTCTCCCTAAAAATACATGTTCACATTTTGTTGGTGGATAAATCCTAACATAACACCGTCCCTCAAACCGAGTCTTAACACCGCCATTTTGGTTGAGCAGCAATGCCAAAATGCATGATGGGATTTCTTGTTGCTCTCGGCTGATAACAAAAACAAGACGACAGAGTCGTTCACGTGGGATGCACAAGTCAGAATGTTTAAACACAGCAAGATATTTGCAGATTGGGGAAGTTGTTTTCTGACGATCCCAAAGCTTTGAAATCCTGAGAGAACTGCATACAAAGGCTTGGAATGTCTTTGTGTATATTGTTAAATTAACATAGAGCATAGTAGTTTTGGGCCCTAAGATAAGCTAGAAATAAAAATTCACTCGACAAAATCTTAAATAGTAATGACATCATTAAATCTACGTTCATGAACAAAATTCTTGGGATACATTTGCCCTTGTAACTCCTTATACACATGCACAGGGTTTTCTTTAAGGTTTTTAAGTAGCCGGAGTTTTTTGCAAAGTAGACGGTTGTGGGTCCGGAGGACCCACACGATGGGCTTTATCAATGATCGCTTCTAGGGGGGTCCGGGGGCATGCTCCCCCATAAAATTTTTGAAAACTGAATGCCGGAAAATGCATTTCCCGGCATTTTGGGCCATGAAACTCAGACATTAGAGGGATGAATCAAGCTGCAATTATACTATGAAAACCATGTAAAGACGAAGCGACATTTCAATAATACAACCCTATAAACAAAAAGTTGAGTGATATTTTTTGTATCTTTTTGGTGGTTTTGCTGGAGCTAACGAGCCTGGCAAATATTGCCACTTGACAACTTGTAAACATGGCACATACTTTGAAGGACTAGACCAGCAAAGGCTTCTGATTGGTTGTTAAATAAAGAAGCTGATTGGAGGATACTAATTGGCCAATGGCGTAAAGGATGTTTCGATCCTGTTTAGGTGTGAAGATGACACACATTCGTTCCATTGTCTAATTAGCGGGAAAATATGCTTGCGGAACTTGGTTGCAGTAATTTCGAAAATTGAAAATCACTCGAGCGGTTTAAGAGTGATGTAGTTTTTTTTCCGAAGAGTTTAGGAGTTCCGTAAAGCAGTGAGAGTTGATCAAGAGTGACGTTGGATAAAGATCCGTTGTCATGTTGAAGCGTAGAGATGCCCTCGAGAGGACGAGCACTTACGCGGGCAAGTAGGATTTAACTCCGAGGAGCGTTACGTTCAAGTGTTTAAATAAAGTCTACGAGTCCTCAGCTACTATGTTCGTTATAAATGATCAACTGAAAGGTTCGAAGTGAAAACGAAGGAGCGGTTAGTGAATGATCAGGGGCTAGTTTTGTTCCTCAGTTGAGTTGTGGTAAGAGATGCGTGAACGCAGGCTGCCGGCTCTTATATACAACCCTGTATGCAAGGCAAACATTCATGTGAAATTCTAATTACACATGCCCAGCCCCTCCCCACCCACAATATTGTTAACAGGAACTTACAGTTTTTTTCAGAATGTGTAGTTCCAGAAAATATCCATACTCCAACATGGAAGGAATTGGAAACTCCAAGGAGATGGAAGGGTCAGAGGCCCAGGAAATTCCAGAGAGGAGGGAGGTTGGATGATAAAAATCACTTTCGAAGGGTTAATTTCGAACTCAGTACGAAAATTGCTACTTACCGATCTGGTAGAAAGTTGAATGTTTGACATTTTCACGATCGTATTCACACTGAAATGGTGTTAATTCCATCAACATAGCGGCCGTGGAGACAGCTACCCGCCGTTTGGAAAAAAACGACAGATACAAATTTATCTCTTTCATTTTAATTGAGGGATAAGCAATATTGTGTAGTTGAGATTGCTTTGTAGGTAGTTAACTGTCTTCTCATTCGAGACCACTGAGTGAAATTCCCTCCATGGTGGGGTATGGATATTTTCTGGAACCATACATTATCAACAGTGTACTGCGTGGCATGGAGAAGGGGGTAATGCAAAGGAGTTTTAAAATGTGGCACTGCTTTTGGAAGTAATTCTGAAATCATCAATAATAACATATTATGAGTTTTGCATGACTGTCCCAAGGATTTTTGTCCACAGTTGTAGTCTCCAATGTCTAACCAATCAGATTTTTTATGATGAAATTGGCAGACTCACAAACAATAATAATCATAATAAAATTAATTTATTCTCAAAGTGAAAAGTCTTTCTCAAAAGTAAACTTGGTGATCTCATGAGATCAAAAATGAGCAGTGATTTTTATTATCACAGTAAATTGTTCATTACTAACTTTACAGTCAAATACATTTCCAGCTCATACAAAACCGAAAAGGAAAAACCATAATTATTGGTTTTTAATTATTATCCTTCACAAATTTAAAAGGGAATTAGGGTGGGGGGGGGGGGGGGGGGGACAGAGAATGGGAGTTAACTCCAATGATTCAAAAATACTGATAAAACAAAAAAAAATAATGCCTGCAACCATCACTCTTCCCTGGGTACCAGAGGATATTTTTCTCATTTCCAGATAACAATAAAATTATTAAATTATTATTGTTTAAGTGCACAAATTTACTTAACAATTTAAAATGTACTATATACTTGACAGTTTGGAACCTGCATTGGCTCTGAAGAAATTAAATATACACTGTATGTACTGACTGTTCAAGTACATGTAGAAGTCAATCATACGATATTGTCTTTTCCTGTTCATTCTAAATCTACATCTTTTATTAGTCTTCATCATCAGGTGAAAAGATGTCGTTCTCCTCCAGCCATGCTGCTCCCTCACGTGAGATCATGCCACCAAGATACAAGAATGGAGTGACTATACATGCCACTTTTATGAGACCAAAGCGTGTCTTCTCGGGCTTGGATAAAATGGCACCACTTCTAGTACAAGTAGAGGAATGCTTCACTAAAGAAAAACTTTGGTTGTGAAGAATTTGCACAGCAGGGCGCATACATGTTCTCAACCATGTGACAGACATCTTTCACTTTATTAGAACTGAACTTTGTTTCTGTTAGGCAATGGATATGGAACACACATGAACTGCCAGCAAAGGAAATTTCACATAATTACTGCATAGAATAAAGGAAAAAAAAACAACTTAAGCAACAATCAACTTGGTTCTAACTCTTCTATAATGGCTTTAAAACAAAAACGAGGAATGAATGCATTGTAATATGATAAATGTGGATAGTCCATCTAAAATATGGCATAAAAATCATTCACTCATAGTAAAAAAAATGAATAAAACAGAATGATAATAATGAATTCTGAGGTTGCTGGTTGCCACCTTATTCCATATTTTTGAATAATAAAGAACTTTAGATGCAAGGACAAGAACAAGTACGACTTTACTAGTGTGCACCCTATACATGCCTACAATGTAGTTCTCCATGACATGTCTCGCAAGTGGGAAACTGGTTGTCAGCTGCTTGTTGACGAGATCATGACCAGAAGCTATCCTCTTGGGAACCAGTTTTCAAAGGTGAGTGGATAAAACGGTTTTTGCATTAAATGTAACTATTTTTGCTATTAACAATGTGAGATTGTTATTCTAAAAAAACTAACACTCAGATCAATACCTTTGTTTATATTATTGTCAGCATGACTATGGGAACGGGATACAAGTACCAGATCTCACCTACCTTTACAAGTACCAGATCTATCTAGCCTACCTTTAAACTAGTACTTGTACTCGTTCTCTAATTCTAAAGATTATTATTTAAGTGCTATGGAGCTTTGTCACCCGGCGACCATGCTGTTCAAAGACAATAAAGTTTGTACCCCGAGCCTCTAGTTGATGTGTTTGGAAGAGAGTTCAAGGGCTGCAAAACAAAAGGTTTCAGTCCCTCGGGATTCAAAATGACTGCCATGTGAAAAAAGTCCATTGTTTTCCAAAGCTTCCAATAAATTTGCATGTGGTAGCCCTGTGCAGTCCTGAATTCTGCAGTTGCTCTAGAATAATACTTAAATCTTCACTTTATTATTAGGCACAGCATGTGCATGTGATTTGGGACAGATCACTGGTGACCCGTAAATATCATATCATGACCAAGACTGCCACTAGCAAAACTTCTCAGTATAGGAGAGTTCACTGTTTAGGAGCGATTATAGATATAGAATATCACAGGGCAATCCATTATGCAAATTGTCGGAACCTTCTGAAGCACGAAACACATAACAATAAGCACTTTTGTTATTCAATGATAAGGAAATAAGTGGCTCTGCATTCTATAATTTAGCCTATAGATTACAGGGAACGAGAAAGTCCCTCCACTGTGGCAAAAAAAAATTGCTAAAAAACTCACCCTGCATGAAAGCAAGCTACTCAATGAGTGAAGCTAACATTCGATAAAACCGACGTCTGGACTGGGACAAGGTAACTCGCTCGCTGCAAAATCCATACCTCTACCTTTAAATTCAAGCAAACATTGTTAACACTTACCTGATAAGAAAAACAAGAAATATCTTTCAAAAGGTGAACAACCTAGAAGAACAGCACTTTTCGCTTTTCGCAAATTGCAACTCAACGCATGCTAACTGCAAAGATATTTCCGCTGCAACCACGCAACGAGGGCGCTATGGCGGGTTATTTGCCCAAAAAAGTAAAAATAGACTTGGGAATTTTTTTTTAGCGCCACAGGAACAATCAAGAACATAAATGAGCCACGTATTTTTACGTGATGTGAAGAAGTTTCAATGCTTTTTTACAATATGTAGAAAATAGTATTCGTAAAACATGGATTGAGTTTGGGAGACATGTTTCGATCGATCAACAATCATATTTCGATCGAAACATGTCTTGCAAACTCATAAGCTGTTGTCCAATTTTTTACGAATACTAACTTGTCTGCTTTTATCCAGACTACTTACAAATGTCACTATATTTTATTCTGATTTTATGGCACACACAAGCACAGAGGCTCTCATTGGTCAATAGCTGTGTTTAGATGAACAATTGTTTAGATGAGAGTATGGAAACACGGCTGTGACACGAGTTTTAACTGATTAGAGTGTAATGTGAAGTGCTAAGTATCTACCCCATATGAACCATGTGAGCGTTAGCCCTACTGATGGAAATGGGCCCACACAAGGACAGAGAAAAACTCTGACCAGGTTGGGAATTGAACCCACGACCTTCGGGTTAGATCACCGCTGCTTTACCGACTGAGCTGCAAGGTCAGAAAGGAGCAGGGCGTGGGAAATGACGATGTTAAAGTCACGGCAATGAACATGTACGAGTACAAGGAAGAATTACGGTTTTTTTTTGCAAACGTTGGCCGTGTAGCATTTATATTTGAACAGACTTAACTGATCAGAGTGTAATGTGAAGTGACACGAGTTTTGATTGGTTATATGCTGTCAGACGCGCGTTTTGATTGGCTGGTAACATGAGCGTGTATCAAGAAAATCTGTTTCAATCAAGAATTTTCCTTCATTTGTTTCCTTTATTTGTCGAATTATCTTTGAGAAATATTTTATAAAAACAATAGAGGACTTTTTACCGTGTTTCCATAGCCTCATCTAAACACTCGGGGAAGCGAGACAGATATGCAATCCCTTGACTGCGTCTCGGGTTTGCATAACTGTCTCGAGTTCTCCCAACTCCCCCTCGTGTTTAGATGAGGCTATGGAAACACGGAAAACGTCCTCTATTGCTTAAATGTTTTTTCAGGCTTCTCTACGCAATTGTACTGAAATTGTACTGAAATATAGTACACCACTAAAATCAAATCAAATCTACGTTGTATCGGCTCTTGCTTAAAACATTTAGTTTCTCATCATAACTTCACTTGATTTCATATCTGCAGTTCAATATATGATTCATTTCATATATCATTTCGTTCATTGATTAAGCAACGTTTATTTGTTGTCAAATGTACTGGTCATCCAAAAACTTTCACCTGTGGAGAAGGAACTTAAAGATGCCTCAACAATTTTATCAAGGATTGTAGACACCATTCTACTGTTGGGTTTTCGATTAATTGTCGAAGAAGCGAAATAAACTATATTCAACCTCGTTCCCAGGGCTTTTTCCTTAAGGAAATGGAAAAGCCCTGGGAACGAGGTTGAACTATATTGTGACCAATCATGGAGGTGTCACAGTTGCAAACCGTACACCTCGAACCAATCAGAAATCGCAGCAAGAGCAATTGCATGTTAAGAGCGCGAGAAAATACCTGCCTTTTATTCCGCTAATAGCAGAGGCGGAACCAGGATTTTTCTTAGGAGGGGTGCACCACTATGGAATGGCGTAGCTGACTGGTGACTTTTTTTTTGCAGAATACCAGTTGTATTTAATAGAAAGCCGCAGGTCATCGGAAGGGGGGGGGGGGGGTGCATGCGCACCCCCTGCACCCTTAGGATCCGCCCCCAATTAGGTTTGGTTTGCTTCATTTACTGCTTTAAGAGAGGCTGGATTTTTTAATCCGAACACAAAGTGCCGAAACAACTTGCGGCAAAACGCACTGTTTATGACACCCGCTCCTTATAACAACTCACATTTTACCTTGCTTTGCTTGCTTGTCGTAAAGATCGCATCATGATAATACTTAGGAGATTTGACGCTTCGTCTTGTTCAATAAAATGTACTCGTGTGGATCCTCCGGATAAGAAAATTATCTCTTGCTTTTTTTCATAATATTATGTTTTAGGATTTCTCTAATCATTGCCTACTTTCAACTACCTTTCGGTCATTTATTTATTTATTGCAATTTAACGGCAGAGAAACGTATATACAGGTATGCTAAAGAGATATATATTAAAAACGGCCATAAGGAGAGTCTGCAAAAGAGTCCCAGACCCCATGTAAAAACAGACCACCAAATACATATACTACAATGGAGGTACTTGTTATACAATAATAATAAAAATAAAAAATGAAATAATAATAATAATAATAATAATAATAATAATAATAATAATACTAATAATAATATTAATAATGACAACCAACTAATACAGTACAGTGAAATCACGATTTGCCCATAAGAAATTTCTTCACTTTAACTTTAAAATTCCCAGTACAATATGCAGAACGAATGTTCACGGGCAAAATATTCCATGAATCTACTATTCGATGAAAATAAGAATATTTAAATGTATTAGTCCTAGCATATTTTTTCTTTAACATTAGATGATCGTAATGTCTAAAAGAATAATAGTCAAAGTTGGAGTAAAAATCTGCAAAATGTGAAACATCAATGTCGACAAGTCCATTTAGTGCCTTAAAAAAGAAGGTAACATCAGTTAAAACTTTCCTGTCTTCCAAAGATAATAGATTTAACTCAGTTCTCAAGACGGGTTTCATAGCTGTCCTTAGCCTTCAAAATAAATATAGTGGCTTGTCTCTGACTGACACCCTCAAGCTTGCCAATGTTCTTATGTGAATACGGGGACCATACTACAGAGCAGTATTCAAGGTTTGACCTTACTAAAGAACAGTAGAGGGTCTTAAGAGGTTGGTTCTTTGGTTATCGGTTCATATTTTTTCACTCGCTCTCTCTGAAATCCAGCCGAATTGATAAGCGTTTCGTTCTTGCTTTTCGTGCTACATGAGCTTCACTTACTTGAAACTTTGTCTTAGGATTTACCATTTTCAGTTAATATCATTGCTGGACATCTCTTCGTCCTAAAAGTTGCACTCATTGTAGCCTCAAATGGCCTGTGCCAGTTCGATATGGCCTACGTCATGAAAATAAACAAAATTTTCAAGCGTATAAAGTCAATAAGCGTCAGTCGTGATCGCACTCCAACGATTTACTTAATCCCGTTTATTAAGCCTCTGGTGTTTCCCTAGAACACATTGGCGTTTTTCAATAATTTTCGTTTCTTCTTTTGATAATTCTTTTTGTTCTTTTCAGAAGATGCATGAAAGAAGTAGAATTATGGCAATGGGCCAACACAGGTATAGTAGCCTTGAAGAAAAAGCAGATCAGTTTAGGTTCACTCTGCGAACAGGAAACCTCTTTCTGATCCTGTTTATGGCAATTAAAACCGGTTGCGATGGTTTGCCATTGGCTTTATTATAAAGAGAGCGAGAGTTGGTTTGGTCGTGTAATTAGAACTTCTCTCCCATTGAATTAAAATTTGCTGACCGCATTGTTAAGTATACTACACGAAGCTCCACTGGAATGATAACAAGATCTATCAATACCGTTCTAACTGTGGTCAAAATATTAATTTCCTTTGTTGTTATCATGTTATTGCTATTTTTACACGTGCAGCCCACCTTCGTGAAACCCAAAATAGATTTGTCCTTTATCAATGTCACCTCGCGGTTTTTTGGGACCCGATTTTTCCCAGTTGGCATGATTATTGTGGACATACGATTCTTTTCCTGCTTCCCTTGAGAAGGGCAAGAATTTGATTAACAAGGACTACTGACGGCTTGGAGCTTTTTCCCCTGGAATATTGACATTTTAGAAGAAAGAAAACAATACGAACGGTTGAAACCGAAATTGCAGACCTGAAGACGTACAAACAATTTTTCGGCATGGAATTTTTAATCATATTGATTGACAGCAATTAAAAGAACCACACTTAAAACTCGCGATCTTTTTTCTTGAATTAATTGTTCTTCCGATGAATTGATTCACTGTGGGAATAGAGGCTTTTTTTATCTTGCCAGTATTAAATTGATGAATTCGTATGTTATCATTTGATAGGAGTACCGTGGTTCGCTTGGGGTTGATGAGTCGTGGAGGGACAAACAAAGATCGATTTTTAACAGGATCACGCGGAAGTCACAAAAACCGCACGGATAAAAAGATATCGGTTGATTTTTGATAAAACGCGACGCAGAAGAAATATGGATTGTCCGATCACAGTTTATTCTTCAAGTTTGAAATTCCAATTTTTGACCACATCATGCATTTTATTTAGCGCGAGGTCAAACACACAGAAAATCGCGAGTCTTCTTGGCTTACTTCTGTCATGCGCAGCAAGAATAGTACTTAGAGTAAGAAGGTACTACCATCGTAAAAGTCTGGCCGATTTCTTTTCCTGATTCCCTGTCGTAAACGCTATAAAGTTCCGCAGAGTTTGTTTGTAATCGGGGAAAATGGTTTAGTGGGATCGTGGCCTTGGCCGGGCATAATACGGTATGGGATTAAGGATAGGCAAGTGGTGGGATGACTCTTTTCAGGTTTGGAGCAAAATCTAATGAGATCAGGGCGCCAATGTTTTATCGTTGTTTAATCAATCTTGATTGCCAATTACACTGGGTGAGCATTGGGCTCTAGATTCATAGCTATGTAGGAGGGAATGCAATTTTACTGTATCAGTCATGAAAAAGGTAGAATTCGGAAAAGTAATTAAATCAAATGAGCTACGCCAAAGCAAAAACCCAGCAGGTAAAATGAGAGGAAAAGGTGATGCCGGGTTAGGAACTCAGCGAAAGCCGCAACGGAGTGAGTTCGCGACTCTCAAGACCCGAGACCAACGTTCGAGAAAGAGCCGTTGCTTTTTGCAATGACATCTGCAAATGTTTAGCCTTCATAGACCTCTGGGATAAGATAGATAACTAGAAACCTCACCTCACAACGTCTTTTTGTAAATTTTGTAGAACGTTTCAGCATTCTACAGTTTCTGAAGAGAGTAAGAGGAATTCCACGTTGGGTAGTTTGCAAATGGCACGATTACAAAGAAATAAAAGCTCTATTGTTACTTCTATTTCTATTTTCGTGCACTTACACATTTATAAACTGAATTTAAAAAAATACATGTTTTTCTCGACGGCGGATCTACAACCGACCATCCTAAAATTCCTTCCGATGGTAAAAGTTTGTTTATGTTCAGGCAGACGGCAGGAAACTTAATATACAATGTCACTGATCTCCTTTCTCAGTTATGCCATATTTTTCTTTTATCTCAACCATCCGTTGTTTTGCTTTTATCTCATTGTTATCTGCGGAGTTGTGGCTTGTTTGCATTAGAACTGAAAAAGAGATAAGGTTCAATTCCATGTTGGTGACGCTGTAGCTTGCTCGAGTATTTGGCGTCCACTCCTTTAAAAGGGAAAGAAGACATTAAATTGCTGTAATGCGCCTGCGCGTTGAGATCGGACGGGCGAACTTTTTATCCAAGATCCGAGAGCACGCTGTTCTTCGTCGCTTCCTCGGATCTTAGATAGTTCCCCTGACATATTTTTTTTATAGAAGCAGTGAGAAAAATTAAGGTTAAAAAATCAGAGAGGTGGTTGCAGAGTACGGCTGACTGAAATTCTGGCACGGAAACTGATCAAATTGTCCTATCCCATGATTATTTTTTGTACACCCTGCATATCCAAGAGGTATTGAGTTTAAAAATATAAACTGGCCTGATGTCAAAACGGCATCACAAAGAAAAATAATTATCAGGAAGTTTATGAACTGCAGGACCGCACTCCAACCTGAAAGCCCCAGCTAGCATCGCGTCGGCCCATTGTTTTCACGTCACAAAAGGTGCATATTTTCACCGAGTTAGATGGTAGGTCTTGTGATAAGAAATGGTTAAATCAGGTGTGAACGAGTTTCGTGATGTGTCACTTGTCAACTCATTACTACTGAATTCCAAAGGCGGAAATAAACTTTCACCACATTTCACCGGACGGTGGGTTTCTTGTTTACTTCTTTTCTTAATTAACACAACACGTGTGGAGGAACGGCATTTTAACTATGTTATGTTACGGAAACGATATAATGCAGTTTTTTTTGGCCTCTGATTTCCACCCAGAACATTCGAGTGAGAGCACTTGCTTCTGCTACACTTGGTAGCGTTTAGCTGAACTTGTAGAATTATCCCGTGAGTAACAAGCCTAAACCGGGCTTCGACCATTTTTTTCTTGCTATAACGGTCAACATAAATAGAGGCTTTCACTATATTTAACGTTGTCTGCGAACAAGCTAGCTCTCTCGCGGGGAGCGGATGGGCGCAACCCGCGAGAAACAAATGGAGAGAGCTTGCTCGCAGGCTATATTTAACGTTTTAACGTGTGACTGCCTGTTAAAGTTCATTTGGATTAAAAATGTATATTGATTTAGCCTGTTTACAGCCGGTTTGGACGGGAAAGAGTTGAAAGGTAAATGAAAGAACAAATTTTGGTTTGGACATTTTCCAATCCGCCCGCCTCCATCGCCAAAAAGTCAACAACCTATTCAACAAACCACTATTGAACAAAAAAATGAAGATTAAATATAGCTAGAATCAAATAACTTTATAGAGTTTTACTAAGGCAGCATCGATGGCCCGAATTTTGAGCTAAGTTTGAACAAGACTAACTTTTCAATTCACATTGCAGAATTTCACGTTCGACCGAAACTTTGAATCTATGAATACCATGAACAGTCCTTTAAAAACGAATGCCTGAGTTATTTGTCTGGTTTAACTCCATCTGACAGTTAAACCCTCGATGATTATTTTTAGTTGAACAATTTCCAGGCAACTGTAAAGGAACAATTAGAAAGTTTGCAAAAAAATGTTACAAATGGACAAATTAAATGAAACTGATCACATACCATCAGAGAAAACTCTCGCATCTTCTGTGGTAGTCATAGAAGAATGAAAAAACAACAGCTGGAAAAGTCAGAAAGTAGTGCGACCGGATCAGCTTTGCATTCTATCTGACCTCGAGTCGTATCTCTAAATTTAGCAACAGCTCTGATTGGTTTCTAAATCATTTACTAGCGATTGCGACCTCAGGAAATATGACCCACGTATATGGATATCAAGTGGCAATAGACCTTGTGATGAGAGAACCACAACGCTTTTTGATAGTGTGGTTCGACCATGGCTGCGTTATGGAAGTTGCTCGCAATTTTTCTTGCAGTTCTTAACATCGCAGATCGAGGACAATTCTCGGTACCCACAAGACGCAGCGAACATAGTTGTGGGCCATGTTCTTGTTCGTGGTTTAACGGATTCAAGGATGCTTTATACACTGCCGAGTGCTTTAGTCGAAATCTATCCTCTGTTCCAGCTGAAATTCCCGACAATATTACTGTCTTGTAAGTAGTCAATAATTTCCTTTGTAGTTTTAGGTCTTCATATAAATTATATCTACACTTTCCACACCGCAAATTATACGTTCGTTCTTTCCGATCTTTTGTAAATGTAAGCCTCACTTCGAGCCGTCAAGCCGGACTAAAAATAGAGTTATGCTTTCCTTGATCACGTACTCAAACTGTCGTATTTCTCGATTATCTGCTTGGGTCCTGTCTACAAATATGTAATGTTAAGAGCTGATAACAAACCTTTAGTATTTACCGTGGCGTTGGGATTTTCAATTTCAACTGTAATCTCACTGTTGCCCAGTTACAACCAGTGCAATTGTTTAGAAAAAGCTTCGTTCCAGTTCTCGAATTTTGACACTCATAGATTTAGCTCCTATTAAGTGTTGTTCTCACCTTCTATCTGAAGATTTGCTTTAATTTAAAGAGTGTTTTCCGTGTTAGGGCAAAAACTGGAATACTGCAAAAATTTTTCCGAGCGCATAAAACGTTGTTTTTCGCGGTTATCCCTAAAAGTCTGCTTGACGCATGGACAGAGGGAGTAATGCCCTTTTGAATCTATAGCTTTCTTCAAAACGGTTAATTTAATTAAGATTTTTGTTATAAGATCTATTTCAGTAGTGCATAAAGGAATAGTCGGCTTTTATTGAAATGCCCCGAACTTAAACTTTTAGAAGTTTTGACTGATTCCCCCGTAATTGTATTTTTACTATCCGGCCTTGGGTTTATAAACGTTTTCTACCTTCGGATATCAGCATGTATGAAATGCCACGAAGAACTGTCGATAACCAGTGCTTTCTTTGAAGTTATATTGATCATTAATGCGAAGAAAACCGTTAAAAAGAAGCTTGAAAAAATCCGTGCTTAAATAGGACTAGAATCCTTGATCGTTCAATGTCGCTTGGAAGATGCTCTAATGCAATGCGTTGTGGAACAGTTTGAATATCGACGAGATCGACGACCAGGGCAGTCGCATTGGAAAGGTCTCTCTTGCCGTTTAGCCTAGATTTTTCGGGCTTATTGAAAATTGCTTTAAGATGCTTTCTTCATTGAAAGAAAAAATCAAACATTAAAAATGGCTCTCACATGTTCAAAATTGTAGTAAGTAAGTAATAACTTTATTTAGACACGGTGAATGCAGTAAAACCTCAAAGAGGCTAGTCGCGCTTGAACCTCTATGGAATAACACTGCTGTTGAGCTTACGAATGTTAAGACGTCGCCAATTTGGGAAATTATGAAATTATCCTTGCAAAACATCCTTTGGTATTTGGACATTGTTCATAGAATATATGAAAACTCTCTTAATTAACGTTATTGAAGTGTTAGAAGTTACAAGAAATAGATGGCTGTTGGAGATTTTTGCTGGTAGGGGGCCAAAAGTTGTTCCACATCAGAATTTCGGCGATGGGATTTATTGGTAATGCCTGAGTATGAATTCGCGCTTTTATCACTTGATATCAAACTAGATGCAATACATACTGTGGGACCGCAACTCTGAACTCCTTTCTGTGTTATGCGATAAATTTATTCTTCGCTTACTTGAGCTTGTCAAGATGGCAGAAAATACCGTTGTTTATTTTGTTAATCCATGTTACATATCTTTCATTTCAGAGATTTGAGTGACAACTGGATAGCCGACCTTTCGGAATTAGCATTTGCCAACTTCACCAAACTACGAAAGCTGTAAGTACACTGGTCATTGGTTTTCAATCACTCAGTATAAATATTCTCTTTATGAGTTCATGACTATGGTCTCAATGACATTAATATTGCAGTCAAATTACTTTGCCACTCCTGGTTAAGAAAATAATTGAAAATCACATTTGTTTCGTGATAAGGCGTTTGTTCAAGAACGAAGCCCAATCTATGTAAACAAACAGCCCCTTAAAATGTATTCCCTTGTTTATGTTAGCACCCTAGGAACTCGAATTTGGGCTGCCTCCTTTTTCATCCAAGGCATTTGAATCGTTTGAGAATTACCGCAATTTGTCCGTATTTCCTTTCATTTGTGTCAAAGATATATCTTTCAGGATATGTCCGACTGTGTTCCTTGACGAAACGAGATAGCTTGGGGTCAAAGAAACTGTTATATTACTTGCAGTTTATGGCTTTAAACAAGTGACTACACTTTGACGAGCACGCCATATGTAGCTTTGAAAATTGTCCAAGGTTTCACAAAGGCCCTTTCACTTGGGAACCTCGAGTTCAACAAAGAGGCCTTGTCTATTTCTTTAATTTTGGACCACCTTTGTTGTTTTTACAGATTTAGGTTGTTTTCGTCTCGATAGAGTGTTTTTAATTGGACTCCTTCATAAAAACAAAACAAATAGGCTGGGCCTTGAGAAAATAACTGCTACTGTTTCCCTAAATAGTCAAGTCATTGAGCCTGACGTGCTCTCCCTTGTTTGAAATCCCGGTTTGAAATAAGTGTACTAATTAAAGCACTTGATGTTTTTTGGTTTTGTTAACCTGTCAGAGTCTAATTAAACAAAGCTGAGGCTGGATGGCTCTTCTTACGTATTTATTATAGCTACAAGAAAGGCATTCCAAATGAAAAGCTCCTTCCCGTTTGTTGCTTTAAAGTTTTACGACAGTTGTGTTAAGGAGGCACACTTCACAAAAAACGTAGCTGTAATGCGAATTGTAGACTGACTTTAACTGGTAACCCTTTTTGTAAGCTTAGCTAAAGGTCATTTTGGAAGTGAAGCTAAAACCTACTTCAGTGAGATTTTTTGACAGATCTCCTCCAATGCTGAAAGAAGTTTTGATCGACGAATTTAATTATTTCCTTTTTCAATCGCGAGAGAACTGATTCGTTTTGGAAACACCTTGTTTTTTTTATTTGATACAAATCAACATCACATTATCTATTGTGATTCTAACGTCTCCCAAATATTATTTCCTTGACCAGCAAAGTCTTTTCTTAGCCAAGATAATCACTGCTATCAAATCTTGGCGGGCAGACATTCTGACTGGGTTTTGACAAGTCTTTATCAACCAAATGTCCTTTAATGGAATCTCATAGAAAATGACTTTCTCGTGAAATTAAGGAAGTTTAAGGAAGGTCACACATCACTTGGCTTCAAGTTTTTTAAGCGTAGCCAAGCTCCATTTCCTTAGGAACTATCACGTTTGAGTGGATTATGTTATGCTTTCCACAATCAAAGCGGTAATGAAGTTCAAAAAAGTCCCAAGTTCCACCTGGCTCCTCAGAGATCTTTTCAATATTTTTTAAAACTTGGTTTCTTCCCATATTACCAACACAAGAAAGGGTAAATGTTTGTCAAATTTTCAAGGAATTTGTTTTTGAGATACAGTGGAAACTGAAATTGGCCCGAGTACTGAATTTTCGAGTCTTTGGAGAAACGCATGCGCACTTCGGAACTGAACGAACCAGTTCACAACACTGGAAAGTGCTTTTCAATCATTTTGTTCTACAGATCGATTGCGTTTGAGAATATCATCCAGTTAAGAGGCCGATCCCTCGGAAGATACAATATGGTCTTCTTTATTCACGTTAGAAATGAGAAAAAGCGGGAAGAGTCAATGTTACTACTTAGTAACTAGAAAGTTCCATATTTGGTTTTGGGATATGTTTCACAGACGATTTCAGCCCTCGATCATGATCCTTCAACATGGTGAAAGACTCTGCAGGAAGATACTTCTAAAATAGTCCACGTAGCAGAACAAAAGGATAATGAGGCTTGACCTCATAACCTTTTTTTCTGAAAAAGAAGGAAACCGCAACGGGTTTCTCCCTACAAAACAGACGCTAAAGGTGTTGTTATTTTTGCGGTATGAGAAACTCACACGATTAAGTTCTTTTAAGATCGGGTGCACTTGTTGAAAGTTTGTAAACTTTTTGTTAAGGTCGACAA
This sequence comes from Montipora capitata, assembly GCA_949126865.1. Taxonomy (NCBI): domain Eukaryota; kingdom Metazoa; phylum Cnidaria; class Anthozoa; order Scleractinia; family Acroporidae; genus Montipora; species Montipora capitata. The sequence goes on along the minus strand of OX421452.1, from coordinate 43,977,942 downwards.
TCCTGAAACAAAAAACTCCCAGTTTTGTATCTCTGTTTTCATTGCAAATAAAAGGAAATGAAGTCTGATATCAGCTGAAAATACAGTACATCACGAAAGCTTCCTTTTTTCTAAAAATAAATTGTTGCAGGTGAATTAATCACTCGGACGTTTGTGTACTACTAACCTCGACGCGATCGGCGAGGTATTTGATGTTTATTCCAAATGACACTTCTAAAATAAACTAAATTGTCTTAGTTTAAGAGATTTTCGCGTTTATTCTTTGTGTTACTCACTAGCTTTATCGGTGTATAGTCAAACACGTCTTATTTTTGCTAATGGCTTTTAAGCTTTAATCTGTCTCTCCGTCCAATCGCATGCAGTTAAAAAAGCCTTCAGATGACACCACGAGCAAACTTCGATCATGGAGGCAAAGATATCTGATGATTTCCAGGACTGATCTCTTAAATATGTAATTCTACAAGTTTCGTGGGTGGTTTCATTTTAATTAGTTCTACTGGGCTTTGAGGCCATGCAAAGAAGCTTTCAAAGATTTGCACCACGAATGACAAATTAACTTTTATAAACTAGGTTAATGTTTATAAAATCGCATCTGTGAATCCGCAGTGCATGATTGCCGATTTGGTGACGGCATGGATTGTCCGTAAACCCCCTTTCCCTATAACTTCAGCAGCTGATTCATGTGCACAAGGAAGACTGCGTTGCATTGCCACTGCTTCACACTGTGTCGGATGAGGTGTATTTTTCCAGCTGGATTATTTATTTCAGCAGGAGTCCTTGGAACATCACTGAAATACAGCACTAAACCTTTCGCCTGTCTTTTTGAAGAAAAATAAAAAAAGTAGGCAAATGGGTTCGCGAATAATGATTTAGGAAACCGAGGGAGGATTTTGCCATACAACTCGAGTTAATGTCGTAAAAAAGGTTGCTGTTATTCATCGTGGGTGAAGTACAATAATAATAAAGTATTCTCGTTTGTCTCACGACGTAACCAGTCGACCTCATCGTTTGATGAAGACTAGCAGTATGCAGTCGAAACGTCGCGATCTACATCACAAGTGACCACATCGTGAGACAAACGAGAATACTATTATTACAACTCAGGTTGCAGAGAGAAAATTGTCTTCTGTGGAACAAACTTTTGTTATGATGAATTGTGGCTTTGACAGTGCATATTACAGCAAAATATTCCTTCTTAATGTTCTGTTTACTTTTTTGACGGGTGTGACTTCGCAAGAAAGTTCTCGAACGGGCACTGAACTTTAACCTCCTTTTACTCAATTTTCCTTATCTTGCAAATGACAAAGTGAAAATACTTTACTCTAAACTTTAGTGAGGCTACAATACAGACAGGATACGGTAATATAGCTGTAGAATATGACGTAGTGTAAAATTTGAAGGGTTATGACAGAATGTCATCTGGCGATATTACTTTGTTTTCTTTGAAATCATGGGCGTCAAATAAAACGCCAGAGTTGACTCCTCTTGACCTAAATTTATGTTACAAGTTAAAATAGTGAGAGAAAACGAGTTAAACATTTCAACGAAAGGTATCCTTTACGAAAACAATAATTTTAGCTCTTCGTGTGTTGACAAACGGTGAAACCCGACCAAATGATGTGACAAATGTGGGCTAAATAAATATGTGTTTGACATGTTGTCATAACGGTTCTATTCGACTATTTTTTTGGCTTTCGCGTGACTACAAAGGACAAAGAAAATTACTGGAATTTAATTGACAAGAATTCTCATTTTTTGGCGAAGTGAAGAAGTATGAATAACAAGTTAGGATCCGCAGTGATTTCAACAACCTTTTCAGTTGTAGAAAGTCTGTACTTTGAAATTGATTATGCATGCAGTTGTACAGTATCCGATTTGGAGAAGTAATCTTTCAATTTTGGTAGCCAAGTACCTATTTCAATGAAGATCAGTTTGCGATAAAGTTTATAAATATATATTTCAGCATAGTTAATCTGTCGTCATACCTCTGTTGTATGATAACAAGATCCTAGACTATACTATTGAAGTGCGATTGGTGATAACTTATAGTATTTTTGGCGTTTAATTCTAAATTCGGTACTTTAAGTCTTTTCTCCTGACTCCTTAGATAAAAAACCTTTTTACCACTCCTTAGATAATTAAACGTTATGAAGAGTTTTCCTGATCTAAGACGTTTTTTTCACACCTTCAGCTGTTTTTTTTTAACTCGGGCATTTAACAGATAAAAAGCACTTGCGAAATGTAGAGAAAGCGTTGGTATTTTGAGAATGTCCAAATTCCTGTTTTAAACTTTCATCTTTGATTCTAACATCAAAAAGGCCGGAATTTGAAATCGATCTACTGCGTGAGTTAGCACTAAACGTAATTTTACAGAGACAAAAGTCTATTTGGGCATTCAAAGCAAAGACTGAAAGAGTTATCCAATTCACAGAGCTCTCATAAGCATTTTTTCTGTTTCAGTCAAGTGGTATAAAGAGCTTCTAAAGATTTTGCAGTTATCAAAGCAAAATTCTTGGGCGTAAATCAGTTTTCGGAAATGTATTAAAGAGACTTAGCATCGCGTTGACGTCAAACGGAAAACTATAGGCTTAGTGACATCTACAGTTTGCCAAAAATCAAAGAGCCTCTTGTTCGGTTTCACCTGATTTTTTTCCTTTTTATAGCTACAGACATTGAGCAGCTTTTCTGACAAGTAACCTTTAAAATTTACAGAGAAAAAGTAATTTTTCGTGACTTCACGACAAGGAACAGCCCTCCATGTGTCGTGAACACGAAGATATATCTCTCTAATATC
>OX421452.1:43970148-43972648 GCA_949126865.1 Montipora capitata | reverse complement strand
CACTTTGTGAGATACGGCGGATAATCATATGCAAACAAGGAGACGTTTTGATTACTCGGTACAATCAATTAGTCTTATCTTTTCCGATCAAATTAGCCACAGCAAATGTAACATCCGCAAGTAATGAACCTCTTGTCCCAAGCTTGTCCCAAGATACGATCAACACTTTTCCACGCTAAAAAATTCAACGTATCTCCAACATCTGCTTTTGTTAGAGAAAGACTTCAATCCAGTGAGCTAATTGACTATTGTAGAGAAAATGTTGAGTGATTTAAGAATGGTGTAGAAAATCAGCAAATAGACCAAATTGGATCCAAGATGCTTTAATTTATAAGGAAGCGCGACCTAGATATAAACCGGGGTCAATTTCCAAGCACAAAGATACACTTAAGACCAAATGGCCTGAAAATGGCAAAGATGTTCCACAGCCGGGTTCTGTTTGAATTGTTAGAATTTCTCTGAGATAAACGATCATGTATCATTTGTGGGCAATGCACCGTGCTGGAAACCCAGAACAATACTTGAAACGTCAAAACAAACTGTAAAACAACCGGATAATACAGTACAAGTACTACAGGAAAATAAACACTTGTCATCGTTTACTTGATTTGAACAGAGTTAGTAGTTAGTAACGCTCATCTGATCTTGAGTTTAATTAATGACTATTTTCGCGTTTTTAGTGTCGATAAAAACTTTTCTTTTCAATATTTGCTTTGTTCTGATGTTATTTCCTGACAGTGTAACTTTATAGGCAGTCGACGTGGGTGCTGGAAGAATAATGAAGGGCGAGTTAAGCGGATTGTGATAAGAGGCAATTCGGCACCTGTGGGTGTCATTAAACTTTCCTCTTCGCTTTTTTTACTGGTGTCTTAATTTTCTGAAAGGCAAATAGTGATGATGATTTGACCCAGCTTCTCAGTATCCATGTTTGGTTTTGTAAGGCAGTTTAACGTCTTTTATGGGGTAACTTTTCACCACTTTCATAATTTAATTCCAAGCTGTTTTTTTTTTAATTTTCCAGCTGAGGGAAAATACGCTTCCCTTACAAACAGGTTTACCCGAAAGAAATACATAAAATGATAGCAGTTTGAATTTAAAGCACCTCGAGAAAGGCCATTCATGCATACTTTTCAATAATATGGAGCGATAAAAAAATTGTAGTTGAAAGCACCGAGTGTACAAGAAACCGCAAATGTTCTCCTGAACAGCGAGCAAGGTGAGAGTGCGAGAGTCCTGGGGCAAAACATACTTGCTTTGCACCCAATACCTACTCTCTATATTTAAAACGCGCAGAAAGTGTTTGTGAAGCACTTCTGTCAAATATACTAAAATAGTATGTCATTTTATGGGAACTTTACTAATATTTTGGCGATGGTGTTTCAGTTCTCAAATCCAGCCCATCTCAGCCCTTAAACTGAAGAACCATTACTCCAATAATGGATTAACCCTGCTAATGTCATCATTTTCTGTCGGTGTTCCTTGTTGCTTATGACATTGCAGTTTGACCTGTGATATATATGGTAAAACAATTTATGCTAAGAATCCTTTACGTCAGATGCTAGGCCAATTACTCAGCACGGTGTCCAGATATTTATGAATTGACGCTGAATTTTCTGTCTGTGCGTGTTCCTAACTGTGGTATTTCCGGCTAAGTCAGATATTTTTGTTGGATCACTTAAAAAAGTAGACTCTCTTCCTTGAGTTTCCGATTAGCGGTGCCTGGAGTACATACAAGCGTTTAATTTCCCTGAGGGCAAAATTAGTGTTGTAAAGAAGACATTAAAAAATACATCTGTTTTTCTCTCTGTTTGAGATCTCTGGCCTTATGGGAATGTGCCTTTGTCTTAAACGATTTAGCCAAATAGGCGCATTTCACGTGCCTTTGTACATTCCGCTCTTTTGCAATGCTTACACCGCAGGGTCAAGGAGCCAAAAGCCTCAGGCTATCTCTAAAGCACAGACATTAGTACAGAAGCTTCATGAAAACGATTGCATCCGAAAGTTTTCAAACTCAAGCTGTTTTTTAAGCTCATCAAACACAGGGTTTTTTCTTGTTGTTCTCAGGAGTATTTATGGAAATGTTCTTAGCTAGCATTTTTCTCGCAATCGTCTCCGAGGTTTTCATTTTTAAGAAAGCTATTGCTTCAGAGGATTAATTTGTTAAACTTTTCATGTTTTTGAGATATTCTACTCAGCTCTAAGCCGTTATTTGGCCTGACGAAGTCGAAAACTTAATTCTCTTGCTTAAAATTAAGAACGGCTTAAAATTAATAATGGCTTTTCGTGAAGCTGAACCAAGGAGCTTAACTTGTGGCAAAATAACTCCTGATTTCATCATTAAAGAAACTATCGAGGAAACATGTGTTTTGTACATTTTGAGGGAAGGTCACTGACCTCGTGTGTACAGAAATGCTTTAGCAATCACCTTGAAATATAAGATTATATTGATTTCGAAGCCAACCAACATACCTCATTTTCTAGAAAGAAAATTGAGATATGG
>OX421452.1:43957648-43965148 GCA_949126865.1 Montipora capitata | reverse complement strand
GCAAGGACATTAGAATGACATAGCCATCTCGATGTAATTAATACCTTAACAACACTACACAAACGATTGGCACAAAGACGTGGCTGCTGCATGGATTCGTAGAAAGACCTTCCGTTTGTTAAGATATGCTAAAACCGCATTTCGTGCAGTTCATCCGAGAGGCCACTCCTTCAAAGCTTTGCCGGTAAAGACAGGAATTAAGTTTGCGGGAAGTTTGCTTTCCTCCGGAAGCTCTTAAAGTGGCCTAAATGAGCTCTTCACTTTGACCCAAATGGATTATTATTTGTCTCGCTCTCAACTTCACTTGAAGAGAAGAAAATTTGTTTAAATGAATTAATAAGGGACTCCTTTTTCAAACGCGAATACTAAATTCAGAAAAAAATTCACAAGAATGAATGCATTGTTCCAATTTTTTTCATGCATAAGAAATAGAAGCTAGATTAACGACGATACTTTGTTCTAAATTGTAACCTTTTCCGATGAATTACTTGGTTTCAACAATCTGGGCGCCATTACCTTGATGTAATCTTGTAATTGAATGAGCACGTGAGGGAAAGCTTAATTATTGTAACTAGTTGATCCAGTGGTCCGATTCATAACAAACCTTTTCCGATTTTCATAATGCTTGACGGGGATTAGCGCTTATTTTACCGCCACAATAACTTCCTTCTGGCTCGAATTTTCGTAACGCAGAAATGTTTGGTACTTATTTCGGTTACTGGTCATCGCTTCATGTCTTACTTCTTAGGCGTGAAACTTTGGAAGTCTCTTGATTTTTTCTTTGGTTTAAAGCTGCATCCTTAACGACCACCTTTTCGGAATTTCTGGATTTTTTTGTAAGCCTGAATCTCTTTATCTTTTGGATAACTCTTAAAATTTTGTTTGACTCGGTGAGTGGGAACCATACTGTGTTTGTTCATTTGACTGAGCGGGTAATATTGGCCTATCCTATCCACCAAAGACCGTCCACTTTGTCAAGCAAGAGAAAAAAATGTCTTGAAAATATTTTAAAGATATTATTATTGTTATTATATAGAGGATATTACATGGCCGCGCGGGGATACGAATTTTATCTTCGAGTGCTGAAAGTATCTCTCACGAGTGAGCGAAGCGAACGAGTGAGGAATACTTTCAGTACGAGAAGATAGAATTCGTATCCCCAAGCGGTCATGTAATGTTCTATTTATTATATAGATATTGATGAAATGTCCAGATTTAAAACAACTTGTTTTTTTCTTGTTCAAAATGATGAAAAAGTGGTCAACAACCGCTAAAACACGCATGTTGTGTAACATGAAACAAGATATGAAAGTTATGAAAAGCAAATCATGATAATGTAAAATTTTGCAATAAAAATGTTAATGTAGTAGACAGGCATTATACTGAAGCACAAAAGTATCTTACAGTGAAGACGAAGCTCGCATTTTATTGGCTAATCGTGTTCGTTACCGTGACGACACAGATATCCTCACATTTGAAAGATAAAAATGATATGTTCACTGAGCGCCGTGAAGATATGATTTTTTAGTAAAAGGAGAAATCCTGGTATTTCATCAGTATCTATATAATAAATGTATTTCTCTCATTACTCGCTTGGGTGTTTTAAAAATATTATGGTTGAAATTTCATCTAATCTACGGGGGGGGGGGAGAGGGAGGGACTGGGGCTGGGGGGGGTGTTGCTACGGCCCCCACTTTTTTCTTTCTGTGTTGATTTTTCCTAAGCCCTTCCCCGTCCTCTCACACTTCCGTGATCCACACTGAAGCCAAGCCTTCCCCCCCGCCCCCCCCCCCCCCCCCCCCCACCCACTTTCAAACGTACTCCTTGGCCCCTGATTTACCGCGTTACCAAAATTAAGGAATATGCCACTGCACTGCCCTAAAAATAGTAAACTTTTATACTTGACTATGAGGCTTTTTGGATAAAATCGGTGAGACAAAGTACACAATACCAAGCCTAAACATCATAAAGATGGCTTCTCTTAGTCAAGACTGAATAATCATTAAAGAATGAAACCTAGTTCGCACTGTTTTTAAATTTCGCCTCATAGATGAATCCCATCATTATTAAATGGAGTCATTGCAAATGACTTATCGGTGGATCATTGCAAAGTTCGTTAATGGTGACAAGGTGATTCCTCCGTGTCCTATCTTTTCTTGGTGACACTCAAATACATTTGTTATCATTACGTTATAGAATCTTGAATGAGAATAAACTTCGAAATTGTCCGGAGATCGTCAGCGACTCATTAATTGAGTTGTAAGTACTTTGGTTTTAAAAATCGTTGTTCTTGTTGAATGATATAGTATATTATTAAAAGCTGAACCACGGATATCAGATTTTCAGCATTTTCATTGGCTCGCTGGACATAGGCTATCAGTTCAAATACCTGCTGTACCTAATATGGTCAAGGAACGCGTCAGCAATAAAGCGAGCTGAAAACATTTTTTTGCACCTCAAAGAAAAAATGGCCGGCAAATGCCGTTTTGGATCGGAATTGACCGGTGAATCAACATGAAGAGTTGTTGATCCTGGAGTTTTTAATAAAACAACTATTCTACTCGGGTTAGCTTGACATAAAATGATTATAACCAACTCGGCGCTACGCGCCTCGTTGGTTATCTATCACTTCATATCCAGCGCGCCCTCGTAAAATAATTAACAATTATTCCATTCGCGCTTGTTGGATATGAGATGGTAAATAGCGAACGAAGCGCGTAGCGTCGAGTTGGCTGTAACCAGTCTTATATCCAACAAGCGCGAATGGAATAATCGTTTTATTAAATTCCTTTAACTCCAAAAGTTTGGAAGTACGAAATACGAGCGAAAAAAGCGAGACAATCCGAGCGAAATCGAAAAAACCTGATGAAGATGCGATGTTGTGTAATAACTGGTGGTCAGACAGACGCAGTCTCATCACAAAAACATTTCTTACGTTTTCGCGTACTTCTAAACGTCGGAATTGATCCAAACTTTCCACAAAAAAGTTTTTTTTCATTAAGAGGGAAATTCCGCTTTCCGGCGAAAAAAAAAAATTAGCTTAGCAATTCTTAACGCAGTCAATTACCATATAAGGGCAAACTAAGGTATATGAGCTGATAACCGAGATTGAGTGAACCAATAAGAGCACGAGAAATGCATTAACCGAGGTTGAAATGCATTAACCGCGCGCCTCTTTGGCTATTTACCATCTCACATCCAACGCGCGCTCATGCAATAATTGTTAAATTTTTTTTGTATCGTTTTCAGATATCTGACAGGAAACGAAATGGAGAATATTCCCGCAGGCGCTTTCAAGAAAGTTCCAAACATTAAACACCTGTGAGTTAAAGACATGAACGTAAAATTAATCACCAGTCTCGTTTTTAGCGTCTATTTATTGTGGCTGACACGTTGATTGCCACGCCCGAGAGAGACTGATAACAAGATATTCACGGACGGCCTGGGACGATTGTTCTTGAACCTCAGAGCAACAACAACAACAACAACAAAATCAAACAAACAAGGGATCACACAAATGAAATACGAGAATAGCAGAGGAATACTTCTATTTAACACGTCAGAGGCCTTCGTTGATAGTAATTTAAGAATAATTTCGTTTTAGGTGGCTTGATAACAACGACTTAAAGGAAGTCCCGACGGAACCCTTAAAGAATCTTAAGAAGCTGGAGTACCTGTAAGTATTGCATATCTCTATCATCATTCTTCTAACCCATGATTTCCCTTTGAAATTAGAATTTTGCCCTACAGTTAACACTAAATTTAAATCTGCCGTAAACTATTTTGACACTTGTCGCTAATCGTTTGTTTTCTTTCTCGTTTTAGGAATTTGGATCAAAACAAAATTCGTCACATTAAACAAAATTCTTTCGAGTCACTTTCCAAGCTACAAACATTGTAAGTCTTTATTTTCTCTCTTCTGATCATATGGAATATCCTTGGATGCCAGGCCTAGTCAATTGAAATGAAGCCGTTTTTTTCTCAGACTATTTCCTTTTGGCTTGACCACTGATCAATTTTATTCACGTTTCACAGTTTTATAAATTGATTAATTATTCATGAAGGTGGAAGCACTGAAAACGCAGAATGCAGATCGTATTTGGAAATTTACGACTAGGAGCTAACAACTAGAATTCCTGTATATGAGTCATGGGTTTTTGCATCTGTAACAGAAACGAAGTCATCGACATTGATTAGCCAAAGTGACGGCGCTTGGCGAAAGAAGACTTGAATACAGACAATACTAGGGGAAAACGATAACTCCTAAGAGAGATGTGCGTATTGTTAGCTCAACGTCATGGGTTCCTCCTGTCGCATGAACACCTCCAAAGGCCAATGAACACCTCCAAAGGCTCGATTCAATTCAACTCAATGACCATTCGGTCTCATCGAGATTCGTGCTCCGCACACCCCTGGGCATCGTTTCAAGTGTGTTGAGCCCAACACCCACTTGAGTCGAGCATTCTTTTTGTAGAGTTGAAGGGTGACAGTCAGACGTAGAATGAAACTTCAACATGTTGTTTTCAACTCAACAAGAGTTTCAATGAATCAATATGGCGAACCTAATAAGTACGTAATAACAACAATCCACAAAACCTTTGCGGGGAAACTTAATATTACAGAGCTATAACAATTTTACACAGTTAATGAATAAAAGTATTTATTTTTTGGCACCATTTCGAGAATAATGTGATGCGGTACTATCTTGTATTCACAGAACGCTGTTCCAGAATGAAATAAAAGAAGTCGAGGTTGAAGGTTTCAAGGGCCTCGATAAGCTCGGATTATTGTAAGTGACTGAGTAAGCACCTTGTACTATTTAACAATTATTCCAAGAGCGCGCGTTAGCCAACGATATAAGTAGCGCGTAGCGCCGAGTTGGCTATAACCAGTCTCATATCGAACAAGCGCGAATGGAATAATTGTTTTATTACATTCCTTAAACTCCAAAAGTTTGGAAGTACGAAATAAGAGCGAAAAAAGCAAGAAAATCCGAGCGAAATCGAAAACATTTGATGAAGATGCGATGGTGTGTAATACCTGGTGGTCAGACGTACGCAGGCTCGTCACAAAAAACATTTCTTACCTTTTCGCGTACTTCCAAACGTCGGAATTGATCCAAAGTTTCCTCAACCAGGTTTCTTTTGCTTTATTTAGAGAGAAATGTCGCTTTCCAGCGGAAAAAAATTAGGCTTGGCGACGATTAGTGCAATCAATTTCCATATAAGGTCCAACTAAGGTATATGAGCTGATAAACGAGATTGAGTGAACCAATCAGAGCACGAGAAATGCGGCAATAACCGAGGTTGAAAATTTAATAAACCCGATGATTCTGGGAGGTAGTGCGGCCCAGTGGTTAGGGCGCTTGCCTTGACATCCGCCGGGGGGGAGTTCTCGGGTTCAAGAATCGTTCTGAACACTCGTTGAATTTGATCCTGGTAGTCTCTGGTTCAACTTCTCGGCTGCACTTGCTGCTTGCCAACTAGTTTGCCTCAGGCCGGTTGGGATTCTTAACAGTTGTTGTTGTTGTTATTGTGTTCTGTCGTTTCCTTGATTGTGTTTCATTGGCCCTTAAAAGCCCCCACGGGGAGTGGTCAATGAAGTATGTATTATGTACTGTTATGTATAGAGAGGGTCTGGACTCCAGAGACCCGACATTAGGCCAGGCTGGTTGGTTACGAAGACCATTCTGCCTTCGGGGGGTTATTAAAGGTTACATAACTTCACGAACATTTCGGGTCCCGTAAGCTTAAACTCAAAATTCTTTTCACTTCTCACATGCTACGCTAATGCGGTAAATGGTAAAGCTCTTGAGCGATTTAGATGGTATGGTTTTGCTTACAAATTTCGCATGCCATTAGGTCTCGTTAATCAAAGCTTAAAAACCCTTGCAACTGACGTTCACGAAGTCGTAACCAAAGATTCCCCTTTACATTTGGAAAGATTAGAACATTTGGCCCAACGTTCAAACCTATTCCGCGCTGAGTGTGCAATCTTATTATTTTTTCTTTAGAAATCTAAGAGGCAACAATCTTAGCAGCGTTCCAGAGTCCATAAGAGATGCGAAGAAACTTTGGCTCTTGTAAGTACTGCAGCTGACGTCAGTAGATCGGAGTATTTTAAACCTAAATTAGATAGCCGCCCCCGCCCCCCCCCCCCCCCCCCCAGCAAGCACGAAATAAAGGTTGATGTGAAATGCCAATCACACGAACACAAACAAGGTTTATGAAATTCTTGCGAATGTTTATGGGATGCAATTTAATTTAAAATCTGGACAGAAATTATGTAAAAGAGGACGTAAACTGAGTGCACACAAATAAATGCTTTAGAGAAATGGAAGATGATATGCTAGGTTAAAACTACGTTTTGCCAGAAACAGACTTTTCACCTTACCTTTAATTTTTTTAGCATTGTTCAATTCAAAGAATTTGAGTTGTAACTTTTTAAAACTACATTCTAATTCCTTAAATCCAGAGTCGCATCATATATATCATTATATAACCTCTTGTTCTGATGGCTATATCTGGAATGGCTTGTGATTCTATTTTCGTTTCGCACGGTGAAATATCATTTAGAGAAAACGAAGAAGAATTTCAGCCACACATAAGAGAACATACAAGAGCGATCCTATTTTTACGCCAAAGGTTATCTAAGGAATCAACCCTTCATTTTTGAAAGTATTATACTTACAAAAGGTAATGGCACAAAAGCTCCATTGCCACTTTTGCGTCTCCGCCTATTCTAAGTTATTTTTGCTATCGCGCGACCGTATAACGTTTCTCTTGTCCGTTAACGATTATTGTCTTTCAGGGAGCTTGATCAAAATCCAATCACGGAAATACCGGATTACGCCTTTAGAGGGTTGGACAAACTACGTAGAATGTAAGTCTGGCTCTTTAAAGCTTTCCTTGAAGCCCAAGTTCAGAGGTCGCTCAGTTCAACAGAATTTTCGAAAACCAATTATCAAGATTTTATTTTCAGTCATCTCCTGCAAAGAGATTACGGAAGCGAAGATGTTTCAAGCTACCGTGCACCGCTCAAATTCGATCAATATATTATATTTAGAAAAATGTCCTTACTGACGGGGATTTGCGCTGTGTCTGGAACGAAACTGGCAAATCACTTTAAGTAGTTGAGCGGATGTGGCAAAGCGCATCTGCGATATTATTGGATAGAATGTTGCATATTTGAAGAATTTTAGTTAATAGACCAACCACGAACAAAACTATTTTCAGTCCTTGTCAAACGGCTTCGTCAATGATATATGCCGCATTTCACTCCCAAACAGACATCCTTTTCCCTAATCGATGGCTTTTTCCTCTTCAAAATTTGTTGTGTATTGATTTTAGCCGAGCTCTTAAACGTACACTTACCATTGTAGAGTAACGCTAACTTCTGTTTGCAGCAATCGTTGGTAGTTCACCCGTTAATTAAATATATATTATTAAGATTAGGAAAATGCCAAGCTCATTGCCTTACGGAAAAGTGCCATTCATCTTC
>OX421452.1:43947648-43955148 GCA_949126865.1 Montipora capitata | reverse complement strand
TGTTTCCCTATGGTATCCTGATTCGTGCCCACTTTTTACTACTATTTCAGGTATCTTGTAAAATATCTTTCCTTTTTTGCCTCACACAGGACGCTGAATTTCAACAGCATTGCACGCATACCTGACCTATCGGGATGTTTATCTCTTTCTGTTCTGTAAGTATCTTACCTTGTTTCCTCCATAGCAAGAGACGGAAAAGTTTAGTCCTGCGCGAATTGCGAGGCCCAACACGCGAGGAACGAAAGCAAACGTCGAAGACTTGTTCGTTGCGGTTCTGCGTGCCACATAAAATGAATCTGCAATAACGACTCTGAACAGTCCTATCCATTCACCCTTTTTTAAATTCACCAGTCACCGGGTAGGAGCTAAGTAAAGTTTTTTTGTACCAAATAGGTCAAATTGAAAATTGACTCTACTTTAATTAAATCCGTTTGTGTTGGCCTGTAGCTTCACTTGCGCGTGCACTCAAATGAGCGGGTGACGCATGCGTGAATGCTGATCTTGTAACCCCCTCATTTTTCCTGATTTTGCAACTTTACTGTTTATATCTCTGCTTCCGGACAGTGAATTTTTTTCATTTTTTGCATATTAGCTTAGATTAATTTAAAACGTTTGTCTTTCAAATGTAAAAAAATTCTGTAGGAGAAAAAAGAAAAAAAAAGTTCATTTCAAAAAAACTGATTTTTCTGAAAAACTGGCTTACAGATTTTGTTGAATTTTAAATATTTTAGAGATTATTTCTAAAATTACTGGTAACGCTGAATGGGCAGATTTCACCGTCCCGCTTTTTCAAAAAAGACAATATAAGGACAGAATATGTTTACTTGTTTGTAAAAAGGAGAAACTATTTCGAGCCTCCCACTAGAGGCCATCATGGTAAATAAAACACTTTATACTTGGTTGAGTGGAGTTAATAACGGAAGTGCCATTATGTTGTATTTCAACAGAAAAATTGAACACAACCAGATCAGGTCAATAGGAAGTTCCTTGAGAAATCTGGGAAACCTTAAAGACTTGTAAGTCTTCTCTTTAATTAAGCTATAAACGTTTCATCTTTGACAGGAAACTTGTATAGTAACAATACAAGTGCAACGAAGTTCCCTTTCTCACAACGAGGGGTACCTAGCAATTTTCAAGGCTGAACTGATAAGACCAACACCACGTTTCGTGTGTGTGACAGTGTAAAGTGCAAATTGGACCCATAGGAACCATTTATTTATTAATTCGTGTACTGTTATTTACTTTGGAAGTTTACGTTCCAGAACCCTGAAAGGCAATATAATACAGAATCTCGAGAGTAGGACTTTCGAAGATGTCACCAGCCTGGAGACATTGTAAGTAACTTGAATACGTGCTTCATAACTTAAGCCGCATGGAGATAATCGTTGAAAACTCCGATTGCTAAAAACATTGAAAAATGGGGCAATGAAAAAATGTTCGATATGTATTGTTTTGGCACTGACATAAAGGGTACAGTTTACTCGAATTGCCCAGAATACGAGTTCTCTGAGATTATTTCAGCGCGGTTCTCTGAACGGTGATTGTACGAACATGAGAGTAAGTTTTTTCGACAGAATTTCATTATAGGTTATTTTTTAATGCCGTTAAAAAACCAAAGCCAGATTACCTTAAAATCAGCAACAACATTGCATGGCATCGAATGTCGCCGAGAGCGCCTTGTGGACTTCTCTGAAAATACCCCTCTCTTACAAAAGTTCAAAAATCCTAAGAAATGGGCTGGGCGTTTCCATCTCTGTATTTCTTTTTCTCATCTTCACCAATGAGAACATGAAGCAAATAACAAAAAGGACTCGCAGCGCGAGAACAGAAACGCGCCGTATGCCTGCAACTAACACTTCCTGATTAGATGCCAAAGATCCCCGATAATAAAAAGACTTCTAATGGGGGACGCGCTTGGTCATCGACTCGTTCGACAAACACTGCATCTAGAATACGATGTATCTATAATTGACTGCAAATGTGGTGCGTCGCAGTTTCACAATGTGACCTTACTCCTAAAATCTCAGTTTTTTTCTTACCTAAAGGGGAATGAAATTGCTTACTCTACCAGTCAAACACGCAGCTCTCACTGACCAATGTGCTCAACAGTGTAGCATTAGGGGATAAAATGTTCTGTTTATTGCAGGAACCTTGCGAACAATGAAATTAAATTCATCGCCAAGGATGCATTCTCACCGTTTAAAATGATCAGAGTTCTGTAAGTATACTGGCACTTAGTACAGAATCACTTTGACGTCGTATCTCCAAGCCGGCAAATGGGCTTTAACCATTGTGCCCATTAAGTTTCGTTCACTTAATATAAATTCGATTTACATGTGGATAAATGATGATGGAATCCATCGATATACACTTTTCGGTTCGGGTTACCTTATCACAAACAAAATCCTAAATTGCAATCTTTGAAAAGAAAGTTTTGGTGTCCCTCTTTCCTCAAGGAAGGCGGTTTTATACGTTAATAGAAAAAAAGCAAAATATCAGATTCCCTCGAAAATGATCATGGATCTTTTTTGTGGTTAAAATTATCGAACTAAAGTTTAGTAGTAATTTTTGTCACGCACGGCAAGATTAACAGTTTCATAGGCATAAAAATTTATACATTTTACGTAACTATAAACCATCCGGCTTCATGAATAACATGCCTCTGTTGTCAGAGGACCAAAGAAATGCAACAGCTATTTTCGTGGCATGGGAGGAGCAGGTTTCTTTGCAGAATCACAGGATGATTATGATATCATATTTTGCAGCTAAAAAAAGTTTGAAACGACACTAATTAGGGGCAAAACGATGAACGCACTTATGGGCCAGGGCCCAGTTGTTGGAAAGCCGATTAAGTTAATCCATGATTAGCGTAAACTTTTGTTTCATGTTGTCAACTTTTTGGTGAAAAGTTTCTTTTGTTTATTGTTGTTTTTCAAGATTGACTTCTTCTAATGTAGAGTTTTGCCGAATATCAGCATTGAACAGCATTTGGGAGTAGAGAAATAAACTCCTTGGTCAATTTTTAAACTGGGATTAGCGTTAATCGGCTTTTGAATAACCGGGCGCAGGGCCATAAATCACTGTGGGTTCTGCTATGAGTGTAAACAGTGATGTAAATTTTTATTTTCTGTAGTGATCTGAGCTACAATAGTTTCCCGGTACTTCCGACAAAGGGACTGGAAAGTCTGGAGACACTGAATGTACGAGACAACAGAGAATTGACCGAAATACCAGCGGACAGACTCCCGATGATCCGACATGTTCAAGCACATTATCCGTACCACTGCTGCCAATTCAGAAAGGAAACCAAAAACACAAAAAGGTCAACTGAAACAACCAAGAGAGGGAAAGACGCCAACTGGATATGGGACGGTCAAGTCGACTGGCTCAGAAACAATTACAAAGACTATAACTCGACAATTCAGACGGCCGATGATTTTTCGGGTTTCGAGTCGGGCGAAATTGATCCAATCTTGGTCAGCGAAGGAAGTTCGGACGACATGAGAGTAACTGACGCGGGCAGTTCAGACAGTGTTCCTGATGTGATTCAGATCGAGGAGGAAGAGACTCGTGACGTCAAGTGCACCCCTGAACCAGCTGATCCTTTCTTTCCTTGTGATGATCTCATGGATTCGTCGTTCCTTCGAGTGGGAGTCTGGATCGTGTTCTTGCTTGCGTTGCTTGGCAACGCCACAGTCATCTTCGTCATCCTCACCCGGAGCTCTCGAATTGACGTATCTCGATTTTTAATCTGCAATTTAGCAGTGGCGGATTTGTGCATGGGTATCTATCTCGGTCTCTTGGCCATTGTGGATGCTTCTACGAGCGGGAACTTTCGAAGTTACGGCGTTGAATGGCAGTTAAGCAGTGGTTGTAAGACAGCGGGCTTTCTTGCCGTGTTGTCCAGTGAAACGTCGGTGTTTACGTTAACTGTCATCACGGTGGAGCGATACATAGCGATAACTCATGCACTAGACATCACCAAGAAAATGAGTTTGAAAAAAACCGCTGTAGTGATGTCTACAGGTTGGTGTTTTGCTTTGATCACTGCATCATTGCCGTTATTTGACGTAAGTGATTACACGAAGTTCAGTGTTTGCCTTCCGTTTGAGACTGGGGATACTAAATCCCTTGTTTATGTGACGTCAGTTCTTATACTCAATGGTACGGCTTTCATCGTCATACTCACGTGTTACATAAAAATTTATTGCGCCATTCGCGGTTCTAGCGCATGGAATACCAATGACTTCAGAACTGCCCAGCGCATGGCTTTGCTCATCTTTACGGACTTTGCCTGCTGGGCGCCAATTGCGTTCCTTTCTCTCGCTGCAGCATTTGGAGGAGACTATGTCAGCCTTAAAGAGGCCAAAATATTTACAGTCTTCGTGTTTCCATTAAACAGTTGCGCAAATCCATTCCTGTACGCTATACTCACGGGACAGTTTAAAAGAGACTGTATCTCGCTTTGTAAAAAAGTTAAAACATCGCAAATTCCGAAACTAACGAGCTCAAGACGGAAATATTCCATTTCAAGCGCTGAAATGCGACGAAATTCACAAGTGAGCTCTTCCAATGGACTAGAAGGCATGGTAGCAAAACTCCGAGGTCGTGATGTTCGGCGAAATTCTCTTCCTCCTTCAATGAGGCTTATGGTTCAAGGAAACACAGGAAGCAAATCACTGACTAAAGAACGAGAGATTGTTATTGAAAGGGTAACGGCCTTATAGTAGTTCCGCTAGCTTTCGTCTTTTTTTGTCAACATTTTAAACTGAGAACGAATTCGTAAATAATGTTGGGTACTAGGTACCCCTTGAATGCCAAGCTCAAAGCGCCCGTCAGCGTTACCCAATTCTAACGATTGCGAATAAGAATCGCTCACATTTGATCGTGATTCTTTGTTTGCAAACGTCTGCTTGCTTTTGCTGTGCAATGGCAGGATCTCAGATAGTGGGGAACAACGACATCTCAAAAAGTGCGAAGAACAACACAATTACTGGGAAAGTTTAGGGAGAGGCCGAACAACAAGCTTCTCTCCAGTCCTCGCTCCGTTTTTTTTAGCGCCCATTCTTTCGCTTCTCTCGACCAACCGAGAGCCTTCGGTAGGCTAGTAAAGCTGTTTGTGGCTCACGAGCTCAGTACATTCAATTGCATACTTTCATATTTATGGAAACACTGTAAAATTATACAACTACTTTATTCAAGTCTTAAATGTTATTGTTATTCGGTGCCCAAAGGGCTTTAGGGTTTAAATTTAAAGATTCTTCCGACAAGAATCAACTGGTGCATTTTTTCCGGTTTTCATTGCATGGCATCTGACTTTCATTCAAAATAATAATTTTCCTGCCTTTTTACTGTTAACCGGCATTTCTAACCGACAATTTAAAATAACCGCGCTTCTGTAGGTTTTTTGAACAACTCAAAACTGTTTAACATATCAAGCAACGGGATGCCCAAGGGATGTAGTTCCGGAGAAATACACAAATAATTTTCACTCATATTTATTGTGTTACCATACTTTTCACATCACGGACCACTCAAACTCAGTAGAAAGCAAAAAATTCTGAGTTCTTTAATTAAGCGCGAGGAATCACTTACTTTTATTCTTTTGAAAAGTGCGAAATTTAAATGTTTAAAAGATAGCTACAGAGAGAAAGAAAACCAAGACGCAAGCAAACCGGTTTTGCCTTACTGTTTTCATATTTTAAACATAATTAAAAAAAACGGAAGCTCGTCAACATCAGAGCGAGGCCTTTACTGTTGTGAAGCAATGGTGCGTTCTTTCGAGACTTTCTGTTTGTTTTTGTGCCGATTTTAGTGAATGGAGTAACGTTTCCAAACGAACGCATAGTCCGATAGCATAGCATACTTTTCAGCGAAGGGGCCGGACGATGGCTCCGATCACGACATCACCGTTGCCATGACCACCACCATCATCGTCATCAAGGTAGCCTGTTCCAGGCCCCCAGATGGTCGGGAAAGAGAAAAAAATTCGTGCGAAAAATGAGTGGAGAACCAAGCCCCACTCGCTTTTCACACGCAGTTGTTTTCGTTTTCCCGACTATCTGGGAGCCTGGAATAGGCTATCATCAAGACGATGTCAACAACCAAGTCTCTCCCTCAATTGAAGGATTATTCTTAATTGTCAATTTCTTCCAAGTGAAGTATTATCGTTCATTTTGGACACTGAAAGCTTGATAGGGATCATGGGAAATGAACATATTTCTTTTAAAAGTCGAACCCCAATGTCTGGACTCGCAGGGCTTGAACCTGGGAACGTGTGATTAATAACCCCTTCCCTTAACCACTAGACTACCACATCACTAACTGCACAAAAGTGCCGCTGTAAACGTGTATTAACACCCGCTAACAAGCAAGCTTACACTGTGAAAAATTGTCGGTTACCAAACTTCAAGATAAAGCTAACCATTTTAAAATCAAGCTTCAGACTTAACCATTATTCAGCAATGATTTTATATATATACTAATTAGTCTTGGTAAATATTCTGCACATTTTCTAGTAAGCTGATCTTTAGTGGTTAAGTGGATAAAAACAGTTCCTTCAAAGTGCGTGATCCGGGTTCAAATCCTGTCCAGGGGCCGCTTTTAATTTTTTCTTTTTATTTGCTACCACAAGTCCTGGGACAGAGTAATCTAAATGGAGGATTATACTTCATTTAGAGCGAACTGACAATGAAGGATACCCCTTTATTTGAGGAAGAGATCGTGTTGATGTCAATCTAGTCACAGCACCAGTTCTTCCGTGTGAGCTCGGCGGTACTCACTGCTACCGAATCTCTCTTCGCGCATTTATGACTCCAAAATTCTATTTTGCCTTCATTTGCAGACTCTGTTTTACATTTTTCGTCAACTGCCGAATAAAAATAGAAGAAAATAGGTGCTATTAAAACTGAGTATGCAGTGGCCAAAGAAGCAGAGACTGTCAAGGTGGGTCACTCGAAAAGAGCGAGTATTCTATGTGTTCTGAGGAAACTGTATTCTATTTATTCCGTTGGTCAGATTTAGAACAAAAAGAAAGTCACAAAAGACTACAACCTGCATAGAGAATGGTTTAGAAGTCGTAAAATCAAAACGCAAGCCTGAGGCCTCGTTTCGGTCAATCACGATTGACAGTTCAATTCCGACTGAGCCAATCAGAGCTCTTAACGAATGCATTCAGCGGCTGGAAAAACTCGTTCCGAGGAGAGAAAGTTACAGTTCGCTTTTGTTTCTGATTGAACGCATAATTAACGCGAGATTCGTCACGAGATTCATTGGTCAATCACCAAATGAAGGACAACAATAACAAAGTACAAGCAAAAATTACTTTCTGGAATTAACAACTGAAAACCGCCCAGGCATCAGTACTCTATTTTTTAACCTAAACAATGAAATAGGTCATCAGTGATTTTAACTGTATATTCTCTTTTCCAAAAGGGTCCAATACTTTTGAATTTATTGGGGGGCCAATTTCGTTTGGATAAATTTAGCACTAATGTAAAC
>OX421452.1:43900148-43942648 GCA_949126865.1 Montipora capitata | reverse complement strand
AGTCATTTCCTACTTCCAGTTCTGCTTTGCTTTGTTTTCCGAAGCACATTCTTAGCACTTTCTTGCAGTTTATAATTGCCTCCTAAAAATGAAAATGTAGTTTTGGTTTGAGTAGTAGTAACATTACATGGTTTTATTGTTCGGTGTTCACTTCTATTTGTTAATACAATATGACTTACAGTACACTTCACAGATAACTTCTCATAGCTGGTAGTTATTTTCAGGATCCCTTGCTTCCCAGTTTCCCTATATTATATGGTTATGATCCTGGAACTAACTTGTGTAGATGGGAAAGAGACTGATGTATTTGTTTCTGCTCTGTTCCCTCTTTATGCTCAATTACCATACATATCCCAGGGCCAAGCAGCAGAATGATAGAAAGTTAATTATGCCTGTATGTTGGAAAGAAAGCAGCTGAAAAAAATTATGAAAAAAACTTGGACATGGACGAGCAAGTAAGAAAGATTTAAAGACTAACAGTACTGTTTCAAAAATGGACAACAGCAATGTAAATGGATTTCTCTAACTTTTTAAAAGAGATTAGCCAGCCCCTGACTGTTGTGAATCAAGCCATTTACTAAGCAATATTTCTATGACTCACCTCATATCTGTCTGCATCCTCTTCAACCATAAATGTAATTTTTGCCTTGAGCAGCTTCTCCAGCTGAAATTCAGGTCTGCGGCACTCGTCAATGCTTTGAGGATAATCATTCAAAAAATCACTTAAGAGCCTGATGATATGTTCATGTGATGATTTCTGAGGTTTGTGTAGCAGACCAACTAGCTGTTCAATGAATCCCATTTTAAATAGTGTGTCTATAAATAAAAAAACGTAAAAGAATTTAATGATGCCGTTAACTAGAAATAGTGTTTTGAATAACTATGAACTTGGATTTTTTTCTCACTGAGAGTTTTAACAGGACACACTGGTGACTTAGTTGAGAGGCTGTATGAATAACACTCATACTGTTGAGGTTGTTTGTCAAATCCTAACTATTTTTCAAGATAAGAATTTTTGCAGATTGCACCACAAAATTCCCTCAGAAGTAAACGTTTCCTCAGTTTTCCAGCTCAAGGGATTTATGAATGGGTGAATTAAACAACATCAAATCATATTCTGCACCTTCGCAAAATGTAAGATACCTTTATGTGAAGGATTTGCCGACAGCATATTCCATAACATAAAAGCTGACTTGGTTACCAGTTTATCGCTGTCATCTTGCATTGCCTTCATCAGCAGAGAAAATCCATCATCTCTTAAGAATGCATCTTCTCCAGGTTGAAAAGCTCTTGTCAGACCTGAAACAGTGAACCTACAGCATCATCACTGTCATTATTATTAACAATGTACAACAGGGCAGCTACAATAAAAGTCAAACTGTTGACTTCACTGATAAACTTAAACAATATTATTATTATTTGGTAAATATCCCATAAAAGGAGAACTTCACCACACAGTCAAGGCTCTGACTCAAAGAGGGGGAAAGGGGGTACACCCCCCTGTCCTGATTAGCATTTCTACTTGGAGAAGGAAACCACTGGTAGTGTTTTTAATTATGTAGGACATTAACATTTTGTTTAACCCATTGACTCCCATGGGTTCCCCACTGACAAGTAAAATCTGGCCGGTTTCGGTGTCATAAGGTTAAAGACTGCTGTTGTTGTTGATCAGATTATAATTAGATTTCTAATATCTTCAGCTACATGACCACTTACTTGATATCGCAAACAAGGCTTTCACCTGTACTTGCTCTGATTGGTCGGACTGAAGAAGGTTAGTGAGAACTGGAAGAATTTTCATCTCCAATGCAGCATTTTGACAGTATGGATTATTCTGAGCACAGACAGCCAGAGTATCAGCTGCTCTCCATCGTATTGAACTGATATTTAAAAAAAAAAATTAAAAGTTTAATTCATTGCACCTTTACAGTGCAACACTCCTTACTATGGCCACCCAAAAATCTTTCACATTTGACAACTACGTGTAAATATGTCAACTCAACAAATGTTCAAATAACAACCGTATGAACTTTGCAAGTAGGCGTGACTGAAATTTGCACACCCTGATTGGGGAATAATTTGTAAAAAACTTTGTTAGGTGGCCACAGTAAGGTGCGTCACACTGTAAC
Organism: Montipora capitata; assembly: GCA_949126865.1. Taxonomy (NCBI): domain Eukaryota; kingdom Metazoa; phylum Cnidaria; class Anthozoa; order Scleractinia; family Acroporidae; genus Montipora; species Montipora capitata. The sequence continues at coordinate 43,940,519 of OX421452.1, read as the reverse complement.
ATGCAAAAGTCTAAACTGAGAAAGTGTTGGGGATGTAGGATGGAATGTGGAGGGGTGAAGGGTTGAGGAATGATGATGAAGAATTTTATTTAAGTGTCATTTGTATTATTAAGCTCTGATGCACTACTTGGGACACTGTACAGAAATTAATTTTCAAATCAACTCATATCAAATACTACTGTAAGTTGGTTTTTGTGGGGAAGGGAAAAACTGTGGAGTGGATAAAGGTAAAGTCTGCATACAAGCTAATTGACCCATCAGCCTGGAGCTTATCCCGGTTTCAGTAGCATGAAGTGACTAGGAGTATTTCTACTCCCTCCTGGATGGGAGGCCAGTCCATCGCAGGGTTACCCCCAATATATTCGCCGGTACCCATTTATACACCTGGGTGCAGAGAGGCACTGTGGGAGTAAAGTGTCTTGCCCAAGAACACAAAACAAATTCCCCGACCAGGGCCCGAACCTGGACAACTCGCTCAGGAGTTGAGCGCACTAACCATGAGGCCACCACGCCTCCCACAAAACTGTGGAGTACCAGGAGAAAAACCTCTCAGAGCAGAGAAGAGAACCAAGAGATCTTGCCACAATGCTATTATTGCTGCCAAAATGGAATTGAATGAGTTCATATTTCCAGGTAGTGCAGTCATACAATTTTGGCAAACATACCTTTGTTCACTTGAAAGACACTTGAGCATAACATGAAAACCTCCAATCTTGTGGAAATCTGAAAGGAAAAACAACAGTGTGACCATCAGCTGGCAATTCAAGTTGAACTCAGTTAAAAGTAATAATATTCATTACAGCAAAAAAGCCAAAATTAAATAATTTAAAGCTCTCTACAATGCTGTCTCTAACTTTTAAATTAGGCAAGAGAATCAAGTTAGGTAGAAAGCAAATGATGGATCGAGTCATACCACTAAGATTACTGTTACTAGGTTTCTCAATAATTTCTGGCAAAATAGTTTTTGTAATTGACATGCGCAGGAAATACTCATGGGAATTTAGACAGTTAAAAATTGTCATGCTGTTGTCAATCATCCATTTCTTTGGATAAACGGCAAATCAAAGAAAGTTGAGGTGGGTCGCAGAGTCTTCCTTCCTCTTCCAGACTTATCTAGGAAGATTGAAAGAGACTCTGCTTGCAGGGTAATTTACACTGTCAGCATACAGACCATTTGCATTGTCTATGTTGTCCACTATTTCCTGCAAGTCTTCAAAAACATCCTCTTTCTTGACAAGTTCATCTTCATCATCACTGTCTGGTTTATCCAAAGTTTGTAAATGCTCCATCATTCTTTTCACAAACGTATCTTCAGTAACAGAAGCTAATGCTTCCTGGAGCCATTCCCTCCTCTTAAATAACCAAGAAAAAAACAAGATCATAAGAGACTCAAATGGCTGCAAGTCGTTTGGTCGATGTGACAGACAAATAAATATTAATTGTTTTAAAGAAAATGCATATATGAAAATTTCAGATAATCACCTACGACAAACTAGTTATACTAAAACAATTATTCACCTCAGGCTTGGTGAATATCCGTGAATAAAAACCTAGGTTTTTATTCACCGATATTCATCCCGCCTTTGAATAATTGTTAAATGTTCAGGACATTTTGATGATTGATAACAAACAAAAGGAGGTGTAAGACAGAATATTGCAGATTACATTTGTGAGAATGAGGAAGATACCTGTTTACAAACACTTTCCTATTATTCTGAAGACGAGCCAACCACTGTATCGAAAGACCCCTTAAGGAGGCTCTGGTCAGCACATTGGTATTTGTGATGTTCACCTGTCATGATTGCCAATATGTGCCAATATGTGGCTCCTGTTGTAGAATTGTTGTTTAACACTTCAACACAACGTACAGGAGCCACATATCAGCAATCATGACAGGTGAACGTCGCAAATTATTGTTTCCGCGTCCAATGTCAACCAATCAGCTCATTAAGGCAGAGCTGTTACAGTTATCATGCAAACAAAAATGATTTTTGGTATGTGTGCACGTGCCGTAAAGTTTCAGTCACATATAGTCCTGTTTATTCCATGAGTTGCTTTCCAAATGAAAACAATGCTGCAATCAAATTAACCAGAGCATGCAACAACACTTTAAGCACCATATATACCTCTTCACTCATTTCCTGGAATACACTTGAGGTATCTCCTTGTGGATCATCACTATGATCCACAGCAAATCGAAGTAATCCTTGCAAATTTTGTGGATATCTCCGACCATTTCTTTCGCTTTCTCCCATAACTAATGAATGATCAGTTTATCTTTGGCAGTTACTCGGACAGATTTTGGGAACGAGCTAAGTTACGTACGTCATGTATGTAGAATGATATTGTACTTCCCAAAACAAAGATGGCGGACGAAACAGGGGTGAGCGTATTATGCATGTATAGAATGAAGAAATGTCTGCTACTCTGATGGCCCTGTATTTGATAATTTTTTTCAAGCAAGTCGTTTGAAATGTCAGGCTGCCAAGTACATTAAATTACAGGATCACTTTCTTTCTTATTTGTCTTTAAGGAACGAGTGAAAGATGGCAAGTCTCATGTTCAAGACGCCGCGAAAGAAGTTTTGGTCAGGCCAGTAAGTTGAGAACAAATCAATTTACTCCTGGATTAAAGTCTTTTCAGAATGATGTAAACATTATGTGAAAGCCGAAATGGTGTCCTTTGCTCCAGGACTATCCGAACGTCTTCTATTTTCCTTGTCTTTATAAATCTGGGAGACGCTTTATAATTCCAGAGGGTCAACCGTAACAGATTGCACTCATACCCTTATAGTAGGCAATTTTTGAGAACCTCCACCGTTTTTTCACACAAAGAATTTTGAACCAAGAAAATATCCGTGGTGCTTTATTGTATCTGCCAACAGGGAAAGATGCAACAAAATTATAGCTCTCCTCCATTTCTGAGCAAATGGAAGGAGTTTAAGTGGATATTGATAAATCGTTATTAATATACCTTGGCTGCCACGCATGCTTTTGGTTTTACTCATTCCTCGGACCCTAGAAGTCTGGCTTTTGTATGAGTTAATTAAGACAACAGCTTCCTTCGCCTCCAGATTTTCACATACACCATGTTCCTCACCAAGATGCGTACTCACTGCACCCTTAGTGGCATCAACCCCAAAACATATGCTGGTCATCCTTTCCGTAGGGGAGGGGCCAGTCTTTTGCATATCAGTCCGGTATTCCCCTCGAGCTTATCAAAGCACTTGGGGACTGACCATCAGATACAATACTCCTATGCCTCACCATGCCCCCCTTACCATACGACTACGATCTGCTGACTTCCTCTGCAAAGCCATTCTCACTCCTAACCACCACACTTAACATCATTTCAGTTCACTATTCACAACCCAGGGTTTGGGCCATTGATTTATTAGTTTTGTTATGCATTCGTATATTATATTCTGTATCTATAAATTGTGTACTTTGTATTAAAGACTGTCTAACCCCAATTGTGTAACTGTGCATAGTGGTTTAGTAGATTTTTCTAACTCACTGAATACAACTATTGTAAACATAAGTATGCTCTCTTATACTGTAACCCTTGGAGTTTTCAAGATTCTCTTCTCTTATCTGTTTGGCTACAAAGGCATGCGTGGGTATTTATACGTAGGATACCTTACATGGTATACAGCTGTACATTGTACTTGAATTAATTGTAAGAGAATTTTTGTGTGTCTCGTAGTGATGTTTACCATCTTTTGTCAGGCTGTAGTCCAGCATGTTAATGTTGAAGGATATTGGAAAACCAAGAAAGATATTTTAGTTCCAAGCATTAAGGGAGTCCTAGAGGCCACAAACTTCCGTGAGGTAATAAAATCAGATTTATTATGTCTTTGTGGTTGTTTATTCCTCCAAAATACCAAACACTAAATTAAAGATATTTGGCAGCTTGTGATGCTGACATTTGAGGCAAAAGATCATCTTCTGAATCTTGGAGTCTTTGAAGAAGTTGATATGCTGATTGACACAAGCACAGGTATTCACATTGCAAGTCATGATCAGGCATAGCACAAGAGGCTAATGTTGATTCCAAATTTGAAATGAATATTATTGTTGGAGGGGAAGGGAGTCCTTGCAAAGAGTCTTTTAGTGTTCCCTTCATTTTTGTGACTTGAATTTTGCAATGTAACCCATTGACTCCCAGGATTGAGACTTCAAAGGGGCAGTTTCATGGTTTTGTGGATGTCCAAGCGCTAGCAGTTGTAAATATTATAATGGTTTTTTACTGAACCAGATGATGTTCATTAATCACTGAGAGTATTACAGCAAGTACACTGAATGACTAAGGCCTAAATTTGGTGGAAGATTCCACAGCAAATATCAAATTTAATGTTGGCCTCGAATTTACTACAGGTATGGGTCGAACATTTTATCCTACGCACGAGTTGTCATAATGCATGAGTTATCTATTCGCATGCAGAAGGTTCATAACACAAAGGAAATGATTGCAAAAGTAATTCCAATGAGTAATTACACTTCTATGGCATTGTTTTCTTTTCCTGAATCAGTGTTTTTGATTGTTTAAATAACAATGGAATTAATTGGGCTGACGTGACAGTTTGCCCATGCACGGAGACGTGAAACTCTCCCTTTAACACCAGATGATTTTACTTGTCAATGGGAGGCAGGTCAGGAATGAGTAGGTTAAAAAACTAAGCTACAATCCTGAACAAAAATTGTTGAAACTTTTCTCAAGTTTCATTCTTTTGGACAATAACAATTTTAACAAAAGTCCCAACAATACCCGATCCCCCTAATCCCCACCCAAGACAATGTTGTTTGTGGAGAAGTGAAAAGAACCAAGCTATTCCTCAAAATTTTGGGGGAGAGTGGATCCACATCATGAACATCATTTACTTCATGGATTAAGGAAGTACAGTAAACAGTGTCTCAACAATTTTGTTTAGGATTGTAGTTCACTATGCTTGTTTGGGATATGTAGCTGGACAACTCATAGCGCAATGCTTTAAGTGGGCCATAGACTGGTGGAACTCAACTAGACAAATACAAAGTACAGGAAATACAGACTTTTTGCCAACCAAGTTCTTGGTGCCATTCAGATTTGCTTGAGGGCTGTACATTGTAATCAAACTGGAAAAAATACGATTTACAAATCTAAGACTTGAAGTGCTGCCGTAGATACATAACAAGGATAGTAACATTTTTATATATATTAAGGTCTTTGAAATAAGCAATTGACACAAACCTTTAAATTTAGTGGGCCAGATGCTGTAGAGTAGGGTGTTCTGAATTAGCCAATTATACCAACCATACTGACCGTCTAAGAGATACATTCAGATTCAATTCACATTGTTTCAAAATGTTAACCTTTTTAATTTCCCCAGTTAAATATGAATCAAACTACTATCTTGTAATACAACATTTTTTGTAGGTTCATCAGCACTCCCAAATGGGTATGATGTCACATTTTATGTAAAAGAAAAGAAGTTTGTAACAAGCAATGCAGGAACACAGATTGGCAACAATGAAGGGAGCATGGTCAGTTGAACATTTTTATTCAGAACATGACCTGTGAGTTTATTGAAGGGCTTCAAAAACATTCCACAAAAAGTCTTTGCCTTTGTGGTCCAAACAAATGTTCAAATTTTTGGAGGAGAACATAAGCATACAAAAAAAAAACAAGCTACATGTACAGCTGTAATTGCCTTTAAGTTATTAGTAGGTTAATTAACTCACCGAATCCTAAGGGTTAGACTTAATAAATTTTACCCTGTCTAATGCCAGATGATTTTCTTCGTCAGTGGAGGGCTGAGGATAGAGACAATGCATGGTAGCTTTTTAGATTTAAAGCTGGAACAAACAGAAGATTTTTGATAAAGAATGTAGCCGTCAAGACTGGCTGTAAAAGTGTATATATTAATGAAATATTTTAATGTATATGTACAGTATGCAGGAGCTCATGAATACATTTGAAGCGTTTAACTCTGGTTCAGAGCTGGGGTTTTTTTAATTTAAGAACTTCATTATTTGGATGTAATGTAGCTCATGCATTTTCCCACTCGTGCAGCTTCGGGCTTATTTTTGTCCATATTTGGGCATAAAACTGGTGTCCTAAAATCCCCAGCTTTGTTCCAAGGAAAAGAGTTGCAAGTTACACGCTTTAAGGTCATTTGCTTCTGATGTATAAAGGTATCAGATTGTTTAGTACCTTGTAAGAAATGAGTAAAATTCTCTTTGTAGACATTTGGTTGTCGCCTCAACAATGTTTTCGGAAGGGCAGAACAAGTTAAAGCAGACATGACATTTGGTACAAGAACGCGGATGTCATACCAGGTAAGAGCTCTAAAAGTGTTTATTGAATTCTGTAGTGTCACAAAATTTCACTGCTACTGTACATTTTATGCTATGTTGACATTTGGTCCAATATTTTCTGAAAAGGATCTTATTAAGCAATGATGATGTCAAGGAAATTGAGAACAGATAGTTGCTGCAGGAGTCCCACTACAAGAAACCTTGGAACACTTGTGAAATGATTGCAATAAAACAGTTATTTATATTTTCAGATGACGTTCTTGTGGCTGTTGTCGTCCTTGTCGCTTAAGCTTCTTGTCCCTTGCCAATCAAAAATGACAACCAGCAAATGAAAAATAAATAATTATTATTGTGTGAATGAAAAATATATTTTTATTATTTCCCTGAATCTGATCTTTTAAGCTCTCAATGTTTTCCCCCAACCTTTTCAGCTTGCATTTTTCAAGCCCACACCAGGAAATCCTGATAGAAGGTTGGTCTTTCTGCTGATCTTTTGAGTACAGTTTGTATGGTTACTTGAAAAGTTCATTTGTTGTCTGGATGTTTGTGTGAAATGTCCATGCTAAAAGGTTTAAAGTATATTTTCATTTTTGTTTTATTTTGCAGTTTTACTATTTCAGCTCAAAAATCAACCACTGATGTACCAATGTGTTCACACCAGGAAGCAACTCAAGGAGTCTCCATCGATTTTATGGTAACCACTGATTCAAAATATTCAAGATACAGTACAATCTTATTGACTTGTCTCTTTATTGATTGTTTCATCCATTGCTGTATCATCTTACCAATTATCGCTGTTGCAGCAGTAGGTGCAATTGGCATTGTAATAATACCGGTAAATTGCTATCATTGTCGTTGTCACCGTCACAATCATCATTTCCATTTTCAGTATTATTATCTTAATTATTATCATCACCATCATGGTAGTCATTGTCATTAGTATAATATACTTAACAGTGGATAGCACGTTCAACGCTGCGTTGAATGCGCGCACTGATTGGCTACTCAAACTCTGGATATCCTTTGTTAACTATTCACCTCCAAGCAATTTGCGTGGAATTTGCACCTGAAAATGTTGTAAACTTTGCAGGAATAAATGAGTTAAAATCATCTGTTTGTGCTATATTATCCTCCTGGTTTAGTATATACTCAAACAACTATTCACCTCAGTGTTGGGGGCTAGTGGTGGATATTTACCTTGTCACATCGCGGCTCGGTAAATACCCACCACTAACCACCTCCACTTCGGTGAATGGTTGCTAATTATCATTATCTGCAAAAAATCTCAGTGCAGTATAGGGTGGAGAGGAAGTGGAGAGTAGAGAGCAATCTTGGGTATGCTCCCCTTGAAATTTATCTCTAAAAAGTCATTTTTACCGCGAGAAGATATTTTACAAAGCTGTCTTCTTTTTTTCATTCTAGTTTCCCTCGTTCATTGGTCAGCATCTCTTATCGTGGGAAGGGATGTGGCGTGATGTTACTGGACTGTCCAAGAATGCATCTTTTGCCATCCGAGAACAAGCAGGCCATTCTCTTAAAAGTTCACTTAAGGTAAAAAGACTGAAAGCCAATTGAGCTCCATCTCTGAGCCTTTTGACGAAGATGTTCAAAGAGTTATTTTTTTCACTTGCATTTGAACAGACACCAACATTAATTTCTTTTCGTACGTTCATTCATTTAGCATGTGCTCATAGTAGACGAAAGGGACAACATGGCGTTGCCAAGCGAAGGATACCTTTTTAGGCTTTCTCAGGTTTGTTTAAGATTTTCGGAGATACAAAATGTTGAGTTCTTCCGGGCTTGTTGATCGTTTCTCTTAGACAGTAGCTGACCCATTTTACCTTAAATATTTTGCGAGAAAAGCAAAGGCCGTGCGCGATGCTCAGAAAGATTCATTGCTTCCACACTCAAGCGTCTTTTCTTGTCGACTAGCCTACGTGTAGCTGTACCCTTGATACTTTCGAAATTAATTGTTTGGCATAGACTTGATTTATGTCCGCTTTACTGCTCAGGAATTGATCCAAATATTTGTTCTGAGTTTGTTCCAAAAATTGTTTGTAGAAAGGAAAGAACGTACTCTCCTTGTCTATCTTTGCTTTATTTACACTACGCACCACGCACTTTTAGCGTCTTTTTGGAGACGAGCGAGAGAGCGCGTACCGCTAGCCACGCATGACGGGCCGTAAGAATACGGCGCGTGATCAGCGTTCTACGCTTGTCTCGTAATTGCCTCCGCTTCTTTTATAAAACAACATCAGTAAAGGCACTTGCTGTTGGTATGTAAAGAATGTAAATGTTATTTGTTTGGGTGGGTATTTCTTTATTCACGGAACACCGTAAGAGCGCTCAGGAGCGCTCCGTTTATTCCGGATCGAATTGGAATTTGGCAGAGTTGGTTTACCGCGCACCGGTGGCTCAGTTGATTGAGCACCGGACTATCACGCGGGAGGTCGTGAGTTCAACTCAGGGTCTTTAAATAACTGAGGAGAAAGTGCTGCCTTTGTAACTACATGTGCAAATGGCAAGACTTTCAAGTCTTCTCGGATAAGAACGATAAGCCGGAGGTCCCGTCTCACAACCGTTCAATGTTAATAATCCTGTGGGACGTAAAAGAACCCACACACTTGTCGCTAAGAGTAGGGCACGTAGTTTCCGGTGTTGTGGTCTGTCTTCTGTTGTGTATCATGGTTGGGAGGGTAAAAAAGGGGCCACAGTAATTGGCGCAAGCTGTTGTGGCGCTCTGCCAGCTTGACTGGCAAAGTTAATAAAAAATAACTGGAGTGGGGAAAGCGGAGAACCCGGAGAAAAACCTCTCGGAGCAAGGAGAGAACCAACAACAAACTCAACCCACATATGACGCTGGGAAAGGGAATCGAACTCTGGCCACATTGGTGTTAGGCTTGTTCCTCTCGGCATTTTTTGAGCCACTTACTGTAGAGGCAACTACTGTAGGTGGTCCATATCTTTTAACATCAGCCTCCGTTTCTATTTTTTCGTTAAGCGCCGTTTATTTGCAGGGGAAGTGAAGTTTTCGTCTGTGGTGTTAAATTTCAAATTGCTACCGTCCAATTTTCCCTATTATTGGCCATTTTAGGAATTGGCTGGGTTAGGAGGAGATGTGCGGTTTCTAAAGAACAACCTGGAATATCAACACAGTGTAAAAGTTCTCAAAGATGTGGTAAGTGAGCTGTCCGTCCGCTGGGCCTTCCTCCCGCTTGTAGGCCGCAAGTGAGACCGTTCGGAAGTAATTTTTATCCAGCTGTTATTTATTTATTTTTATTCTGCCGCGGATACTGTACGCGGAAGGAATAGTTCTGCACCCGGCTTTATCTTAATTCGCTGTGATCACCTAAGACACAGACGTCGTAGAGCTTCTAGATAAATTTCAAGAAAGGTAAACAGAGTGTTTTGAAGTACTACCACAAGCGGATTGCTTGTAAGCCAATTTTTGTATGGCTTTGTATGCGTCGACTGGTCATTAGAGAGTGTTAGCACTGACAACGAGTACGAGTACGAGAACGAGTCCATCTCGTACTCGTACTCGTTGTCGTTCTTGTAAAAAATGTGTAAGCAGGACATACGAGTACGACTTCACGAGAGCTTTTCATGTTTAAAATTTTGACACGATGTTGACAGAAAGGAAGGAGGATTAATGTGCTATTCAAAACAAAAAAAATGCCCAAAAATACCATCCTTGGCCTTCGATGAAGAGTTTAAGTGCTTATGGGATACACCTATGGCAGAGATAACCCGCTACAAAAGATAAACTTTACCTTTCAAAAACTCGTTCCTCGCACTTCGAGTTTTGGAGAAAATCTCGTCGTGGAACGAGTTGCCAGAACGAGTTGAGCACGTGTTCTGAGCAAAACGCATGCGCATTATAGTCAATGGTAAAATCTCGTTTTCGTAGTCGTACTCGTTGTCAATGCTAACACTGTCTATTGACACTGAACTGATCCCCACTAACCTAAGATACCTTTACTTTTGCATTATCATTATCATCATTATCGTTATCGTCATCAATATCGTTATTTATAAGCAATGATTTAGTAAACCATAAACAAGTAAAAATTACCGATAGAAAAGAACGACGTTTCGGTGACATCGTGACACCATTTTCAAGTTCAAATGCAATAAACTCAATGTCCAGTCGGACTCAATTCAAGAAAAACTATTTGCGTGATCTTGCATATCTATTGGAAGTATGTAAATCTTGAGCGAACAATTTTCTCACAATTAAAAATTGAAGCGCAGCCAGGATTAGGCATATTAAAATACAATAAAAAACGTTCTCTGGCTAGAACTTTTGAAAAAGAATATAAGCTTTCGGCTGTCGATCTACAGCCTTCCACGGATAAAAAACGTTGAATGTAAATTAGTGAAATATATACGGAAAAGGCGAGATAAAAATGATAAAAAGAACAGAGTAAAGGTATGAAAAATGGTGGCTATTGTTTAAAAAGAATTTTATACTGATTAGGAATCGGCTTAATTTATTGTCAGCATGCTTGGTAGAAGAGGTGTGCCAGGCCTCTAGAGTTTTCCTAACACGAAAAGAGCCTTTGTCAATAACTCGAGAATGTCTTCGAAGACACGATATCCGAGTTATAAATAAGCCCCTCAAGACTTTACAACAAGAATTCCTTTCTCCTAAATTCAGACCAGCTATTAAACACCAACCCAACGTGGTTTATAAAATACCCTGTGCCGATTGTGATTGGTGTTATATAGGTGAAACTGGCCGTTGCTTTGAAACCCGCAAGAAAGAACACGTTAGGAATGTAAAAACATGTGCCAATGGGTCAAACATTGCGAAACATGCGTGGTCTTTCGGTCATCGCATTGATTTCAGTCATTCTCGAGTTATTGACAAAGGCTCTTTTCGTGTTAGGAAAACTCTAGAGGCCTGGCACACCTCTTCTACCAAGCATGCTGACAATAACTTTAAGCCGATTCCTAATCAGTATAAAATTCTTTTTAAACAATAGCCACCATTTTTCATACCTTTACTCTGTTCTTTTTATCATTTTTATCTCGCCTTTTCCGTATATATTTCACTAATTTACATTCAACGTTTTTTATCCGTGGAAGGCTGTAGATCGACAGCCGAAAGCTTATATTCTTTTTCAAAATTTTTAGCCAGAGAACGTTTTTTATTGTATTTTAATTTTCTCACAGTTTATTCTATTGCATTTGAACTTGAAAATGGTGTCACGATGTCACCGAAACGTCGTTCTTTTCTATCGCTAATATCGTTATTATTATCATTATCGGTATCATTATCATTATCGTTATCGTTATCGTTGTCATTATCGTTATCATGATCGCTTTCATTATCGTTATCATTATCTTTATCATTGTCTTTATCGTTATCATTATCATTATCGTTATCGTTATCGTTATCGCTTTCATTATCGTTATCATTATCGTTATCATTATCGTTATCATTATCGTTATCATTATCGTTATCATTATCGTTATCATTGTCGTTAACGTTACATTGGCATCTTTTTCGCATAACACTTCTTCTCGTGCTTTTTCATTACTGTTTCCAGATAATTTCTTGGTCTCTTCAAGGAGGACATCTTCATCCATTGTTTGGCACACCCTCAAGAATCAACGACAGGTGGCCACAGTGATTTTAACGCTAACTCATTTCTTCTGAGACACTAAGAGCGGATGCTCAACAGAATTTAACTATGTTGCTATGCCATGTCAATTCTTCTTGCGCCTTAAACACTTTTTCTCGCCTTGTTTTCCCTTTTTTTCTGTCACGTAGATTTTTCCTAGGTGGTCCTTTGTCCGTCCGTGGCTTTAACTTGAAGGGCATTGGGCCGAAAAGTGGGGGTAAGATTTGTACTTTGTTTGATTAAAACAGTCTTGTGTGTAAATAAATAAATAAATAAAGAAATGAATAAACGGCAGGCCGCTGCTTGTCATAAAAACGGGAAAACCTGTGTCTCTGTTTTTCGAAGTGGTACGACATTTGTAAATAACATGCAAAAAATGAGCTGGCAAAACGCAAATTTTCATCATCGCGTTTACCGTTTGCCGTGGACGCGATGCTAAATGTCTGTAAAAACTCGTAGACCAACTATGATTAGTTGAAGATGTGGCGAGACGTTTGCATAGTAATCAGTAACCACGCCAATTCGCCAGAGCAAAACAATCGGACAATAAAGCGCAAACCAGCTTATGGCAAATGGGCCTACTTTATTGCAACTGTCAGTCGTGCTACCACACGGTAATCTTGTAAAACAATGTTCCAGGTATAACTTTTATGACAATTTGTAATACTGATAATTTTACTGTGTATAAATAAATAAATAATTTATGTGCGTCACTTAACAGTTTCTCCTTTTTTGTTAGGTGATTCCCTTGGCGATGATGCTTATTGGGCAGCAGGTCTTCACCTCTACACTCCATTACCGTTCAGACCTGCGCAAGGTGGATTGGGTGACCGGTTCAAGACACATTTGTTCTTGAATAGTGGCAATCTGGTGTCTCTTAGCGGAAGTATGCCCTTGCGCTTTTATGATAATAAACTTGCTGTATTTGCTTATTCCGTGTCGTTTAAATTCTTCATCTCGGTTCTTATACTAAATCTTGTATCTAACCCACAACAATTTTCTCGCAGGTCTTCCCTGGCGTAACAGACTGGCTGTGTTGAGGGAAAAAATCCGTTGGTCATGTGGTGCTGGGCTCGTGCTGTTATTAGGTATCGCTCGATTGGAGCTGAATTACTGTGTTCCTCTTGGAGCACAAAGTTCGGACAGGTACTGTAACCGACTTTTTAAAACATTTTCTTCAACATGAAGACGCACAGTAAAAGGCGAGGTACCTTCTTGTTTTTAAAATCAATCCTCAGTCACTTTCCTCGCCCAAAAAATATCTTTTTTAAGAGTCCTATTTTCTGTTTTTCTGTTTTTTAATCACAGTCTTGGATTATGAGTTGTACTTGAATGAACTGATTTGCCAAAGTTCGTTGAAGCGTTTGGTTTTAGGCAGATTGTTCAGTGGTTTCTGGCTCGTAATTGAACTATAAAAAATCCGTGGCTCAAGAACGTCAATCCCCGTGCTTAATCTCCCTATTAATGGCCTAGTTCCCACGAATCTGCTATCGCTCGATGGTAGAACAATCGGAAAGTCACAGGCTTTGCTATTACTGCTCGGAGCACTCGCGATTTTTTCCCGACTATCCCCGAAATATGATCGAAAAAAATTCGTCTGTCCATTATCCGTTATCATGTGGCATCTTCGGCTCTATTATGGTTTGGGATTGGTTCTCTGAACCAATCCCGAGAGCCGTTGTTATAATCGCTTCTGATCAAGCGCGGCCGACTGAGCGGCCTTTACAGCGAGTGGGATCCCTGCATCCGAGGTCACTAGTGGCCAACTTCCCCGCGCGCTCGACTAATTTCCCTCTTTCCATTTCAAACGCCTGATACGAAGGCTATGATGTTTCGAGCTTCTTAGGGAGCATACGCAACAATGACGACCACAACTTCCCGGAAACCGTACGATTACAAGTTGTTCCGAACTAAAAGTGGTGAACTGGTTTGAAGGACAAATTTAAGAATGAGAATCGAAAATTCATCGTCATGTTAGCGTGTACTCCACATAATGGTCATTTTACGCCATTTAGAAGCAAACAAGCAGAAAAGAAATCCCCGAAACTGCTAAAACTCAAAACGAGGAGAGAACAGAGTTTTTAGCCATCAACCCTGTCATTGTGTGTTTTCTTGCGTTACATCGCACTCATTTTCGGCAGAGGAAGGTCATATATGAAGTACCTACCTCAGGGTTTTTACTGCTTACTGACTCAATTTTACTAAAATTGATTTTGGTTTCTCTGTTTGTGTCTTTCAGTGTAAATCATGGCGTTCAAATCGGTGTTGGAATCAACTTCCTTTGACGAAGCGATCATTCGAAACGTACCAATGTAATAGTAGGAACTGGACAGCAGGAAAAAAGGGAGTAGGAACTTGGAACGTTTCACAAGCAGACGAGTAATATTCCGCCTTGGCGGAAAATTAACACCATCTAAAGGGAGACAAAACACAGACATCCTTGTGGCAATGACAGGCACGAATCCAGTGATCTTGGTCTTTGAAATAACGGCGACAAGACAAAAGACCGACTTCACTCGAAGGCTTCTTTTTCGATAGGACGTTTTCAACCAGCCTCTGGGGACACCAATAACAATAGAGAAATATACGACTTCTGGTGGACGAACAAAAGAAGCTAATGAGAGGTCTTTGTTTTCGTCCACCAACATGGCGGCGATGACGTCACGTGAAAACCTCCTATACCTTTAACCCTTATTACGGCAGAGGTGGGCGCCGCTCAAATCCCATAACTGGTCTCAAGTGATACTGTAGCCTACGTAGCAAGCGCTAAAAGGGGAGAGAAAGAGGGATGCTGAGCGAGTGCTGAAATGGAAGTCCAGTCCTCTTCTACAACATTCGCTCTGGCACCCTCTTTCCCTCAACCATTAAAGCTCTACCGAAATTTTCAGTGAACTTTGGAGCGCACGTGCGCGTGCATTTGCACGAACCCCCAGCGTTGGGATGCGGTCTGCGAGCGATATCCTCTACCGTGACTATGCGTTTAACGGACCTTCATACGCTTGTTAGAGCAAGAATTGTCAAATTGAAACAAAAAAATATGATTATTTGCCACATGTGAAGATAACACTGTCACATGATCAGATATTAGGGAATTTAAGGTCTACAACGGCGACGGTTGACGAAAACGTCACCTCAAAGTCTCGTTCACGTCCTACAATATGGGTGAAGTATCCTAAAAATAAATTGGTACGAGCGGTTTCAGACTTAAAATAGAGAATGAAGGATTCTCTGTTGCATGCTTACGTTGTCGTCAAAACCTCAAATTTGGTGATGTCACGTCGTCGTTATGCAGAGGACCTCTAAGATACGTGCTAAAATCCGTGCTGCACGTGCAGCACGATTATTTATGCTCTTTTAACCAATGATATTACTGTTTTGGTGTTATGTCGTAGTCGTAGCCGTCGCCGTTTCTTAAATTCCCTGTTGCCAATTTTCTTTCTCTTAGGGTGCGTTCGATTGACCGTAATCCGGAGTAGGAATGCGTGGAATATAACTTAGAAATCCTTCGTTTTTGCGGAGATTCACATTAAAATTGTCAAACATCTGCTAAAATGCTATTTTAAACATATTTTTATTATCCTTGCTGCTTAGGCTCGATTACCAGCCGCTGTTTCGGGAAATGAGCCAGCGCTCACCCGAACTCGAGTGAGCGGCGGATATCGAGCCTACTTGCTGCTTCGAAACGCACCAAACATACCGTTTTTATCATCACTCCACGTATTCTTATTCCGGAATAGGGTCAATCGAACGCGCCCTTAAAGAGAGAGACCAGCATTAAAGAATACGCAGGACTTTAGTTTCACGACTGGTTTTATTTTGGTCGGGAAAGTTTCGTGGACTAGAGGAAAAAACACGTGTCTGCCTTCGGTTTTGGTCAGGGTAGATAGTTCTGACACAAATGGTGACTTCATGGGAGCCGATCATCAGCTGATCGGTCCTTGTTGCGACTGTGTAGTTGCGTCGTCTATAACCTGCGATCAGGAGTACTTTAAAAGTACGCCTGATCACAGGTTACGTCGTTTATTGTGTATAATTATAATAAAAGAAGTCTTAAATCGTGTTCTTGCTGTCTTAAATCGTGTTCTTGCTGTTTTTTCTATTTCCCCAAACAAAAATCAGCGATAAACAGGAGCGAAAAGCTGCACTGCACCAGTGACATTTACAGGTGCAGCTTTGTCGCAAAAATTTTACCTTCTGCGCCATTGTTCGCCGTCGGTTCGTTTGTTTAATATTTCGTTAAGGGGGGTGGCTCTCAACTACCAAACTATTGCCATGGACCCCTTCAAATCATTTTTCGAGTCCCTTTAACATTTTTTGCTAAGTGTGTTCTATTTAACATTTCTTTGCCTGGTTCGACTCACAACAATATTTGGTAACTCACTTGACCAAAACAGAAAATGCCTAAAAACTCAGCGAGTTAACTACGTTTTTCATATATTTTTAACTCAACCGTACGAGAACAGTCTATCAAAATCTGTAGCATGGATTTTAAAGAAAGTTATTTGTCAAAAAAAAATTATGACGTCATAAGACCCTCCTTTGATGCACTTTTCAAACTGTCAGTTCCATTTTTTGTCCAAATAGAAATTCCATTCTCCAGTTTACGAAAAATGATGGGGCGGTTCCCACCCGGTGAAAAAAAACGCCTCTTCCTTTCGTTTCCTGGGCCGGGTTGTTCGAAAGCCGATTAACTTAATCCAGGATTAGCGTAAACTTTGTTTCACGTTTTCCACTTTTTGGTGAAAGTTTCTTTTGCTTATTTTTGTTTTTCAAGATTGACTTCCTCCGATGTAAAGTTTTGCCGAATATCAGCGTTGAACAGCATTTGGGAGTAGAGAAATAAACTCCTTGGTTATATTTTAATCTGGGATTAGCGTTAACCGGCTTTTGAACAACCGGGCCCTGAGACTTTTTACATTTTTTTCACTGAAACGCACGGTAGAGGACTGGGACTAGTTGAGCATGCGCCTTCTGATTGAAGTGATGTCAGATTTATCATTACCATTGAAAAAGTAAGTACTACGTGTAAGACTCGGGAGCTTACGAAACGACGACGCCGACGGCAACGAGGACTTCATTTAAAAATACAAGTTCGCGTTATTTATATATCTAAGAAACTATTTCATGCCATTTCGCGTTAAAAATGTGTAGTAACTGTCGGGCAATTAAACTAGTATGAGTGGGTTGGAAGCGTAGATCTAGAGAGAACTGAAAATTCATCGTCATGTGCTAACGTCCTCCACAGAACATTGAATTTGGTCATTTCACGTCGTCGTTTAGGAGACGACGGCAAAGAAATGTACCAAAATGTAAAACGCACGTACAGAGCGTGCAAAGCCATTGTTTTTGCTCACTAAACCTATTGTTTTGTAGCGTCGTCGTTGCCGTTGGCGTCGTCGTTTCGTAAGCTCCCTACTACGTATATTGTCCCGACTTTATCAGTGTTACTATGTGTAAGACAAAGTATGTTAGATGATTTTGGTCCATAACTATGTGTAAGGCTGCGTATGTATGTACCTGTCCTTAGCTTGTCTTCTGTAACCCCAAGACTTGTTTATTGCAAGATAGCAGAAGTTGTTATCTTGCAATTTTTGTAACCCCGACGTAATTTCTGTAACCCCGTAACTTCTGTAACCCCGTTGGGCTCTTCACTAAATAGATTCATCAAATAGCATTCTCAGAGGAATGACGCGTTCCTGGGATCAGGTCACAAACATCTGTACTCGCGCGGTTTTGTACCCCGCCGGAAGTGAAACGCTGCGTCTTTTAAGAAATTGAAAAAAAAATTTGGAATTTATTATCAGGATAATGGGTACATTCAATCAAGCAAATAAACAAAAAATATGTCATATACACTTTTAAGTGCCCCATCCAAACAAATTTAGTTTATCTTGGTGTTTCAAGCAATCTGATTGGTTTGCTATCTCGGAGTAATTGAGCATTATTCACTCCCTACGGAGTGAATAATACTTGATCCAAACAAAACAAAATGGCCGGCGTAAACTCGCCAGCATTTATGAATCGGAAATATTGAAAATACAAAATGATGCTGTGCTACAGAAGACAAAGAAAGCCAGAAAATTTGGCCCGAAAGTTTTCAAGGGTAAGAGAAGAGTTCATACTTTTGCCAGCTAGTGTTTGACTTCGTTTTTCCAGATAATTATTGCTGAAAATTAAACAATCTTCACGCCAACAATTTGTTTCACTCGGAGTAATTCTCTCTTGTAGGGCTGTAACTTACTGAAATCGAGGAATTAAAAAAATGTCTAAGAAAGTTTTCAACGGCTGCAAGGAAACAAGACGGGTCATTTTACAACAAACTAACGCTCACATCAATTACAGCGCAGCTGCCATTTCATGTGGATCCTTTACCAACTGCAGTGCACTTTCAATTTCCATTTCAAATGAACCTCAA
This sequence comes from Montipora capitata, assembly GCA_949126865.1. Classification (NCBI taxonomy): domain Eukaryota; kingdom Metazoa; phylum Cnidaria; class Anthozoa; order Scleractinia; family Acroporidae; genus Montipora; species Montipora capitata. Next base: position 43,922,178 of record OX421452.1, on the reverse strand, counting down.
AAACTTTGATCGAACCGTGAAAGTGTTTTAACAAGCAGACTTTCGATTTAGCTTCCTGATTTAAACGGTGTTAAATGACCATTTTGCTGTTTATGACGAGGACTTTAACGAAGGTTATTTAGATTTGCCGTGTTTAAAGCTTCTGTAAACACTTTCGCGCATGCTTTGTGCCGCTTGCACGTTTTCCACGCATGAATTGAGATGTCAATTAAATCGATTTTGGATGGTTTTCTTCTGCAAATGTTGTTGAGATCACTTCGTGAGTATATACTAAAACTTAACTATTCACCTCGATTTCAAAGAATAATTGTTAACAGGAGCCCATAAGTACTTATGGGCTCCTGTTGTTAAATATTATTAGTCCCCAAACGGATGTCAGTTTCTCGCCTTACCCCCAGCTCCTCCCACTCCTAGTCGTCACCGGAAGTCAGTCGATTTGGTCAGCAGATTTGCATGCTTCGCTGAATCAGCGTCATGTGAACGACAAGAAAGTCACGGTAGCTCGAAGCGGTGAAATGTTCGGATACATGTAACACCTTTAGTTGCAGGAATGGAAAATCATTTCTCTACCGAGGATGGAGAACCTGACTATTTTACTTTTGAAGTGTCTTGGGAGGTTGCTAACAAAGGTAATCGTCTTAACTTCTTTGCTTCTGCTGCGCTTACCTCGGTGGGTTTATCACCATCCCTCAAATAAGTGGGTACCTTGGCAGACGTGGTATTGGTCACAATGTCGGTTTATTAAATGGAAAAGCGAAGTTGACACGTTAGCTACGAAAATATTCAGGCAATATTTTTGCATTTATAGTTTAAAAATTTGCCCTTAGTTGTAGATCACTGTTTATTTGAGCTTTTGGGAGCACAGATCCTTCAAGTAGGGAAATTGTATGCCACATAAATAATTTGTGGAGAAGTCTTTCTATATATGCGCGTGTTGTACTGTTTTCTGAAATCAATAGGCCTTAATTTGTGGTCTTGATGCTCTTTTTGCTTGAAGAGTATAAAAGGGTATGTGGCCATTTCCGCTTTCAACGTGGGCTTTACGAAAACTTTGATTAATTGTATTACAGTCTTGGCATGGAGTATACTTAAACGCTTACAGTACAACCTGTAATTAAATCATTTATCAAAGCTGTGTGTTCAAGCAAGTTTCGAGCGACAGATCCATTTCCTTTATTGAATCACCAAATTCTGAACATCTGAAATATGCTTCATAATACATGGATATAGAAGTATATTCACAGAATTTAAATGTAATAATCCAAGTATTTATTAAAAGATGTAGTTGTTGTTTATACAAGCTTGTTTTGTCTTAAGTCTAGTAATTCAGCAGGCCCTTCAGTAGACCCTGCTGGGCTGTAGAATGCTCAAAATTTCACTTTGTTGTTAAACGAGATGAAATAGGGACTAGCGGCCTGACCAAGAGTTGCAGGTTTAGTTGTTACATGTACTTGACTGGTTTTACACCAAAATCCACCATTTGGAGACTGAATCACTTTAAAGGGGCTCTTTCACATGTCATGACACCCAAAATGTAGAGTGGAACATTGCAATAACCAATTATTTCTGCAGGATGATATAAAAGAAATCCAGTGAAGCAATGGCTTGGACTCCTTTATTGGAGAGATGAAGACATCTTTCCAGACCAATCAAATTGAACCCAAAGTGAATGTATATAGATTGAGTCCTACCTCACTAAACAGCCTTCATGATTATCTGAAACTTATAGAAACTTATATCTGATAGCCATCTTATTTTCAGAGGGAAATGTAAATAACCTATTACAGTTTTGTAACTCTGGCCTGCTATAAATAACAGTAATAATAATAATAGTAATAATAATAATAACAACAACAACAACAACAACAACAACAACAACAACAATAATAATGGCGTTGTGTAGGTCGGACGTGTTCTAGCGAGCTTGTTAGGACTTCACCGGTTTAGAAAGTCACCCAAGTTTGGAGCATCGTATTGCATCTTAAAAAGTACCTGGAGTGCTTTGCTAGTTGTCTAACTTAAAAGTGGGACAGAGAGGTGTCTTCAAATGCCAGGAATTTTGAGAAGCTTTTTAAACTTTTGAACTTTTTAGTTTGTGTTTCTTATGTGGAAATGGGTAGACAGGGAGGGTCGAGAAGTCAAATAAGGATCAAATGGACTGAGGAGATGAATGAGGCTTTACTGCAATGTAAGAAGAAAGCGATACAGCTTACAAAGAGCGCCATGAAAACGGTAGAAAGATCGGGTATATGCAGTTGATGAAGAAAATTTATGTGGGATGACTTGGGTTATCAGCACTTGGCATTGAGTAGCCAAAACCTGCGAGATTGTGCTACCGCTCTGGAAAAGACTTTAGGAGATTCTGCAAGTGATATAGTTAGTCAGAACAGCGCACATACAGTTGTGCTGAGAAGGATCCTGTCCATCAAATGAAAAACTCCCCTGGTACCTGAGGACCAAGGAATGGTCACGGGTTTAGGAGAGTGTAGATAGCAATTCATTGCACTGAAAGTGTTTATAATAATAATAATAATAATAATAATAATAATAATAATAATAATAATAATAATAATAATAATAATAATAATAATAATAATAATAATAATAATGGTAATGATGATGATGATGTCGATGATGTCAAGTGTCAAGCGTATCAAGTACTGGCTAGGGGCACTAATTGGGGACAAGTGCTGTACAGATATCAAGGAGAGGGAAAGACCAGAGTACCCATAGGAAAACCTCTTGGAGCTGAGTAGACGAACCAGCAAAATAATTCAACCCACATGTGATGCCAGGTCTGAGAGTTGAACCTGTGCCACATTGGTGGGTTGCCTGTGCTCTCATTAAGTACTGCACCATCCCTGCCCCCATGAAATGAAATCAAAGTTAAAAACTCAAGTATGGTACTTAGAAAAAAAAAACCTTTGGAGCTGAGTTCAAAACTAACAGATTCAACCCATAAGTGATAAAAACCAGGAACTGAGGGCTCCAGCAAATTGTGTCACCATCATACCAACCTTGTACCTCTAAAACACTATCGAAAACCAATGCCCTTAAGCTACTGGGCTGTTCTTTATCGTTTTGCTGAGAATGAATTTTGTTTGCGTTATTATTTCAGTTGGTGGGATCTACACTGTCATACGATCTAAAGCTCCAGCAGCAGTTGACGCTCTTGGAAACAAATATTGCCTTGTAGGATTATATAATGACTTGCAGTGCAAGACGGAGGTGGAAACGGTGGAACCAGAAGATCCAAGTATGAAGGGAGCAGTACAGGCTCTGAGAGACAGTGGAGTAGAGGTACATACATAATGTTATACATTAATTACAGTCTCATGTTTGAATTATAACATTAAAATAAAGGTAGTGATGGTGTGGTAGTGCAGAGGCTGGTTCCAGAACTTTTTTTTCAGGTCCATAGTAAAGACAATAAAGGCACAGTTTATTGCATGATATTTGGTGGTGATTTTAAGAAATGCATGTAACCAAAGTAGTCACATAAGATGGGTAGTTTGAGCCTACATTGCTTGTTACAGCCAAGATAACATTATTGGCAACCTGTGTATTTCTTTAAGAGCTTGATGCGAGAGTATTTTTGAGAAATTGAAGACAATCCGAAGTTCAAATTTCCTAGTCTGAGGCAATGGCTTTACACAAAATAAGCAAAATTTTAGAGTGATAACAAGTTAAGGGAATTTCTAGTCACCTCTAGTAGCTATCTGTGGTGCTTAATTAAGGAGGCTCAAAGCAGTTTTAACATTTTCAACAAACTGTACTACATGTAATTGGAAGGATTGAATCTACCAAACGTTTTCACGTAATGGTAATGTTATGATGCCATATGAAACACCAATAGATGCTTAACAAGATGCACTCATTAATGTAGCACTGACCAAATGGGTTACCATGGCAACAAAAGAGCCAGCTAAAAACAGCTTATAAATATTTTGTCTTCAAACGCATAAACGCATCTCAAAAATGAACTTGACACGTATCTTTTAGGAGTCTTGCAGCTCTCTTATGCGATAACTCATGTGATGTTTCCCAGTGGATGGCCTACACAGTTGATCAGTTATTGACAGAAGGAGATGCTTTTCAAGAGCATCTGACCCTGACCTGATTGATGGATCTGATAATCTCTAAACTTCTCAACAAAGCAGAGCAACAATTTAGGCAGACAATGAAGGTTGCGTTTTAGTTGTGTTACAAAAAACGTTTGTTACGTTGTAAATTATCAAAACAAAATAACATCATTGGTAGGTATGTCTTCTGTCTGTCATTATGTTGTCTTGTTCTGATACTTGCAGAAACAATAATATATTATTGTCTCTCATTTCTTGCAGAATTTCACTTTTGATAAAAACGGCTAGTTAAGCAATTATTAAGTGAAACTGTGTTGTAGAGTTAGTCTTTCTAATAACATGTTCCCTCCAAATTGTTGAAACCGGTTTGAGCCACCTTAAAAACAGCTCTGCTTGAGCTTCCCTTTAAAAACAGCTCTGCTCTAGCTCCCATTTGTTCTCCTCCTTATCCTGGCTGATTCAATGCACCAAATGTACTGTAGACTTAAGAGTTTATAGGCCAATCTCCATGTACATGTATATTATTGTTTTGCCCCTCTTCCTTTCAACCCTTTGTGGTTGTTAATGGTCTCTTTATCTCTTTCAGACGCACTTTGGAAGGTGGTTGATTGATGGGTATCCCAAGGTAATGCCTTTGAAAACTGTACTCTTGTTGTGTCAATATGAAATCATGTGACATTACACCATCTTATAATGACTTTGTTCAGTGACCAGTGGCCTATATTGAGTTGTGAGGTAACTCTGACCCCTATTTGATACAGACCTGAGGGCTCTTGATTATTGCGATAGTCATGTTACTCAGCGCTAAGTAGCCTGTAATTAGATGTAAATATTAACTACTTAGTAACCAAGAGTGCCTTATGTGCAGACATGCACGGAGAGGATTAAGTAAGTAACCAACCAAGAGTGAGGTTGTTACAGCAAAATCTCAAACTATGCTGAGGTTTGAGATTTTGCTGCAACAACCAAATGGTCAAGGGTATTAAGTTGTTTATTATATGGCTAACAGAACGGTTCTAAAGAGAAAAAAAGCTAATTTGTATAATCCATAATCGGCCTGTAGGCATTATGGCAGAATAATGCCCTTGCGCTTAGCTGCTCATAGCCAATCACAGTGTGCATTGTATCGGCCAGAAACACTAGCCATATAATAAAAAAAGGGTATCATGTGCAGATACAGATAAAATGAATTAATGATCTTCGTACATACATGTACTAGACAATTAAGCCTTTCACTCCTTAACTGTCACCCAATGATGATATAAACATTATTTTTGGTGTTAGACAGAGTAGTACGTATAAGTGTTACTCTCAGGAGAGAAAGGGTCAAGTCAGTCATTAAAAAAGCCCTAAAACTATGCCGCCTCCCATTTCTATCTCCAGTGGGGACGATGTGGTGGTGATGACCATGTTGCTGACGAGGATAGCAATGATGACTACATGTATGATCATAATGATAAAAAAAATTTGTCGATCATTATGATCATTATGATCATGGCTCCATGGTAGAGCATCTGACGTAGTAATCAAAATGTCATCGGTTTGACTACTTTCAGAAGCACTGATATCAGAGTTTTTTCAAGTATCACCAAGTCATTGTTGAAAAAGTCTCTTGTTGGGAGCTCTCAAATGTATTTAGGTGCCAGTATCCTTAAGTTACCACTGAGGAAATACATCTCTTCATTGATAGTGATGATGTTGGTGACAGCACTGATGCTGTTGATGGTATTTACGGATAATTCGGATAATGTGTGAAGGATGACGTAGACATGATAATAATTATTATTGCTGATGTTGATGGCAATGGAAAGGATTGGTTAATGTATAGTTTACCTTGTGCTTGCAAGTACACTATGTACATTGTATGATTTGTGAACATGCATGATCAAATTCATTTTGGAACTTTCATTTTTTTCTTGTTTATCTTTGTAGGTTGTTCTGTTCAACATTGGCTCAATATACCACAAATTAGCGAAATTTAAAAGTGAATTTTGGTCTCGCACACACATTGGACTCCCTGATCCTGATACTGAGTCAAATGATGCTGTTGTGTTGGGATTTTTAGTGGCACAGTTTATTGGAGAGGTGAGGACAATAGCAAGATTTCTATCTAATCTGATAAATATAAAAAGCAGATAAATTATAAAATAATGTTTATCGTAATAATTTAATAATGCGTAGTGCTGAGAAGTTGTTTGTCCATCATTTCCTTCTCACACAATTAAAGAAATGTCCATCTAGAAGTAATAAATTCTTTCGGTGTTTACTCCCAAGTTTCTGTTAGTCCTGATAATTGCATTGACTGTTTTTTGCTCTGTTTGTAGTACCGTGCTAGATGTGACCCGGATTTAGCCATAGTTGCCCATTTTCATGAGTGGCAGGCAGGTGTTGGACTAGTCCTGCTACGCACAAGTAATGTTGCAGTTGGGACAGTTTTCACAACACATGCAACTCTGTTAGGGAGATATCTTTGTGCTGCTAATGTGGATTTTTATAACAATTTGGATAGGGTGAGTGGGTTATCATCATCTATATCAAGTTAAAAGCATCTAGGAGTAAAATCCAGAAAAATCCAGCAAAACTGAACATCTGACCTAAAGAATTAGTTTATAAAGAATCTACGACTACCCTATGAATATCCTGCATCAAAAAGCTGCAGTTGTCAGATTTTGGTCAGGGAGACTTTTTGTTTCATTTTTGTTTGTTGTACCGTATTGAGTATTTTGCCAATCCCATATGCAATACGTCATGGGAGGTCTTTACATAAAAACAATACAAGTTATTTACTGTTATCAATTGCTTCAGTGAACCAGATATCCATTGTTTTAATGCAAATTACCCCCCAAAATGAACTGTGTTATGGGATTTGCGAAAATAGAGAAGGGCATGGAGTTCCCGGTGTTGTGGTCAGATCTATGGATATAGGGTTTCGGTGTCAATTGGGACGAAAGTTCTGTTCCTCTCCCCTGCCACTCCACGAATTGTGGCGAATAAATTAAACTAAACTACATGTATAAATTATATTAATTTTTTTGTTATTATTTTGCTTAATACAAGCTGAACCTTGTATTATCATTTATGGCATCGCATCATAGCTTGGAGGACTCAAGCATGTACAAGAGTGTCCCTTGGAGCTGGGATTGGTTGGCTGGATTGCTGAGACTTGCAGACAGCCAGTGGGTCGCTCCTTGATGCCCCACCCATGCAGTTTCTTTGCTTGCATGTACTGAACCATGAAGTCTTGAGAGATGACCAAAAAGTCTTAAAATTTGGATTTACATATAATTATTTTGTCAAAAACAGAGGCAATACTTTAGTTGTTTTTTAGACCAAAATTCTTTGTTTATTTGACTAGTACAGGTACAGTATGTTATCCTTTTTGGATCAACCAAGGGGTTGTTAAAGTGCTATATATTCATTTACTCTACTGGTCAGTGCAATGGAATGCCCTGGCATTTTGAAGAAAATGAAATTCTTTGTTCAGTGTTTGATGATGTATCTTTTTGTGTTTTTGTTTCATGAACACTTGCAATGATTTTTGTGTGCAGTTTGAAGTTGACAAGGTTAGTGCTACACAAATGTTATAATAATAATAATTATTATTATTCCCCGTATTACATTAAGTATTTAATTTAAGTCCCTGTGACGCTCGTTTTTTAACCTGATTTTTAACTTTTCGTTTGAGTATTTACAGTGTCTGGAGTGTAGTACAGCTGTACTTGAAAAAATTTCCTTCATAGTCACTGTGTATGATCAATGCATATTAAAGGCCTTTGATTTTTGGCTGAGCCAGTTGTGTCCTGGTAACTAATGATGTCAAAGAAGTCAAGAATGTAATTCTGTTCTGAATCGTCAGAACATTCACAGCATCTGAAGGGTACTTGTAACTATTGTCCAACATTTCTATAAAGACCAAAAAAAAGCACATTTCTCTCTGAATAGACTTGATCAAGTTACTTAATTCTTTGATGTCACTTGTTAACAGGGCCCAACTGGCTTGTCCAAAACGTTTTGCAGCATGTAAATCAAATGTCGCTAAAACGCATGGATGCACTATGAGGGAAAATGTTTTAAAGTACAACACTCCAGACGCTATAGATACACGTGTATCTAACCCATTCACACTTCAAAAGCCCTAGTACGCCCCCCCTTGACGGGTAAAATGGTCTGGCATTAAACACAGTAAAATCTATTACCGGTAAGTGTAACTCTCAGGGGTCAATGGGTTAAACAAAAAGTTAGAAAACAGGGAAAAAATAAGCATCAGACATGATAGGGACTTGGAGATTTTTGCTTTGTTTTGCTCTCAAATGGTGTGAGAACCACGTTGCAACAGAAAAATCAAAATGATGGCTGAATTCTGTGGTATCGTAGTCGCATATCGGGTGATTAAAGATCAATTTTTAGTCGCCCTAAAGTCGCCATTGGAGACCAGGCGACTGCAAAGTTTTAGCCTTGGTTTTAATTATCTTGCAGGAAGCAGGTGATCGCAAGATTTATCATCGTTATTGTCTTGAACGGGCAGCCACTGCCAGTGCTCATGTCTTTACTACTGTTTCACACATCACGGCTGATGAGGCAGAGCACCTACTCAAGAGAAGGGCTGGTGAGTATCCTCATAAAGGGAGTTAAAGCAATGACTACAACGACAGCAACAGAGTAAGCAAGTAAAGTGAGAGAACAAAAGAATTACTACAGCAGTAGATAAGCAATAAAAATTAATAATTCCTTTTACGAAAGGGAAAAGTATTGCCATTTCTCATGAACCTCTTGTTGAATAGTACGTCTGTTTATTTCCTGTTTCCAGAAATTGTTCTACCCAATGGTCTAAATGTTGTGAAGTACACGTAAGTAAGAAATAGACTTCAATTGAAATCAATTATTTGTACTTCAATTTGAAGATTCAATTTCTTATTTTGAAGGGATTCCTTTGGCTGTTGAAGGTAATATTCCTTTTTTATGTTTAGGGCTCTCCATGAATTTCAGAATTTACATGCTCTCGCAAAGGAAAAGATTGGTAATTTTGTACGAGGACATTTTCATGGGTAAATCTTTTCTAAGTACATATGGTACAGCTGTAAAACCAAGTTATAATGAGTCTACGAACTAATTAGCTTACAGAAAGCTGTTTAGATTGTGTAAAATCACTTAGACAAGGAATCTGGTGCAAAACATTAGGATCCAAAAATACACGAAGAATTGCTGTGTGGTGTGCACTACTCTACAAGCTGAATGACTCTTTCAAGCCTAATAGGATGGTCCCTAAAATTAAGCACTGCATTTAAAATGGCCCCAGGTGACTAATTTGATTGCGTGTCACAAGTGATTGCAAGGTAATTTGGAAGATGAATCGTAATTTATTGATCAGAAGTCACTTTTTTGCGGGCAACTTCTTCCATCTACACTGTAAATGCTTTATTTGGTTACGTCTTGCCTAGTGTGGGTCTGTTATTCATATATGAAATCTTTTATACACATGTTATAAAGTATCAATAAATTATTGATTGTACAGTGTAAATTATGAACAAACAGTGAATTCATCAGAGTTGTGACAATAATGGAGTAACAGTTTATTGTATATACATGATGCATGGCCTCTTTTATTCATGGCAGGCATCTAGATTTTGATTTGGATAAGACACTGTTCTTTTTCACTGCTGGGAGGTAAGCATGAGATTACTTTATTGTTACACCGTAAAAGTGTGGAACAGGATCAGGTGAAAAGAATTTGTGGACCTCTTCCATTGTCCAATCTTGTACTACTTGAGTTCCTCATTGTATTTCTGACAACTAGAATGTGATGGACTACAAGGAACATCAACAAATTTATGAAAGTGCTTGTGCCCTGTTGAGGAATGTGTTACCATATTTGCTTATGTATAATGTGCAGTTTTTTTCCTTTAGAATAGCTATGAAAGGTGAGATGCATATTCTACATGGAATCCATTGTTTTAGACTTCTGTCCCTCATTAGCATTAATTAATAGACAAAGATTTATTTATTTTGTTTTTCTATTAGCCGATATCAAAAATACCATAATACTCTTTGTTTGTCCCTCCAATATTTTGCATAAGCATTGTTTTTATTTTCTCTTGGGACTTATACTGGTCCCAAGAGAAACTGGAAACAATGCTTATGCAAAATTTTGGAGGGACAAACAAAGATTATTATGGTATTTTTGATATCGGCTAATTGTTGGCTTACATTTGAAAAGTAAGAGACTCAACCAATTAAGAGTACTTGTACAATGTCAGAAGGTGTCGTGGTGTTGGTGGTGATGTTGATGATTATCAAATATCAGTGACAAACACAGACTTTGATGATGATGATGATGATGATGATGATGATGACGGTCGTGAAAATGCTCTTGCCTTTAGGCCAGCGGAAATTGGTCACAATGCTCTTATAATACTCGTGTTTCAATGCATTTTTACGAAACGTGATATTTCATATGCCTGCCAGAGGCACTTTCAAATAAATTCTATAACTATTTTAACACCTCAAAAAGCATATGGCAATGCAAATGTTGCATTGATTTACGTGCATTTGTGAATTTCCGTGGCAGGTATGAGTTCTTCAACAAGGGAGCTGACGTGTTTATAGAATCTCTAGCAAGGTTAAACCATCTTTTAAAGGTAATTTATGAGAATATGTGTAAAGATATAATTTTTGATGTGAAAATATTCTAGGATGCAATTAAATACTTTGCGACTGTAATGTCTGAGTGTTTTAAGGGGTGCGGGTTTGGCTTAGAGGGGCCAGTCGAGTTTGTTGATTCCTTGCTGACTCTACTTCAGAGAGATTTCCTCTTCAATGATTTGCTTTTCCCATCTCCAAAAAACATATTACAGGTACATGTAGTTTGATTTGTATAATATGGGGTGATGAGGGAGCTCAGTTTAATGGTCAGGAGGTTGGGTTTGCTAGTTGTCACCTGCCAGCTAGGACTTCTGCTATCCTGTCAACTACAATCCTGGAAAAAAGTAAGAAATTATCATCATGGCCCAAAACTATGTCGAAACTTGAGAAGGTTAGTTGCAAAAATTCCTGAACAACGTTGTGTTGATTGGGGCAGGTTTCTCAAGTTAAGATCCAACGTCTTGAAGAAAGATGAATTGTAGCTTGATAGCCAAGTGCTCTTCAACCCTAAATATTAATAAAGCTCATGTAATGCACTGCGCAATAATTGTTCGTGCAACTTGTCTCGTAACGCCATGGTAAGACAAGTTGTATGAAACATTGCCCAAAGTAATATACCTTATTACGGCCAAGGGCGTTGCGAGACAAGTTGCATAAACCGTTGCGGAAAGTAGAATTGGGTGCTACTTTCTGCAACGCTTTACGCAACATTGAAACGAGTTTTTCAATCATTGCATACTGTAACGTCTGTCCTGCAACCTGTGTCGCGACGGCTTGCGGCACCATCTAATGAAAATGTTCCTTTAAGCTCATGTTATCATCGAAAACGAGACAAAATGCAAGAAACCGTTGCCTGGTGTAACACCCATCAAGCAACTTGTTTCGCAATGTGAGAACTTAGGTCGCAACAAAATTGCGAGACAAGTTGCAAGAAGAATTGCCGAGTGTAACAGCACCTTAAGTCAATTTTATTATTTCTTTTCTGATGACAGGCAAATAACTCCGATGTCACTGTAGTTGCTTTTTTGATTTTTCCGGCAAAGACAAACAATTTCAATGTAGAATCGTTGAAAGGGCAGGCCGTAACAAAACAATTGAGGTAAGGGGAAAATAAAAAGAGGTAACACTTGTTTCGAAGAAATGTTTTTTAACAAATGCATTTTGCATCATCAAATGCATTTTAAACAAATGCAGTCCTGTTTATTGAAATGTTTTCAATTTGTTTTGTCGTCTAGGTGGCTTTTCCAAGCCAGGCTTAACTACAGAATTCAGGGCCACGTCTACTGCCGAGCTAAACGAGCCACCAGTATAACAGACCCCAATATTTTTATAACTAGTTCTTTCATCCCCTGCAGAGCCAAACGAACCATTACTTCCACTGGTCACGGATGTGGCCCTGTATTCTGTCAGATGATATGATTACTTGCACAAGTACAAAATTGTCATTGAAGTCGATCCTCGTTTGCACCCTTAAACGTTGTTTAAAGCCACTCCAGACAATGCAAAAAAAAAATTGTTTACTTGTGTGCGCTGCTAAAAACGTGTCCAATTCTCGCCGTAGAGCTAAGACTAAGGGCGCGTTCGATTGACCTTATTCCGGAATAAGAATACGCGGCGTGATGATTAAAAAGGTATGTTTGGCGCGTTTAGAAGCAGCAAAGATAATAAAAATATGTTTGAAATAGCTTTTTAGCAGATGATTGAAAATTTTAATGTGAATCTCCGTAAAAACGAAGGATTTCTAACTTATATTCCATGTATTCCTATTCCGGAATACGGTCAATCGAACGCACCCTAAGCGTATTTGCCGTAGGTTAGCGGTGTAATCTGATCCATGCTCCACATAGTTAGTCTCTTTTAATTTTTAGAGAAACGGTGAACGAAATTCAAGACAAAATTGGAAAGCGAATCTACGAGAGTTGTTTAGGGTAAGTTTCTGCTTTTTATTCAGAGTTTTATTTCTTGGAAAAGGAGGAGATGTCGAGGATTTTGATTTGGCTGGACCACCTTCGTTTGCCATACCTTGGTTGCCGAATAGCTGATTCATCTTTTGTAGCTCTTGCGCGAAGTTTAAGCCAACGTGCACACGTGGCATTGAACGAGCAAGTACTAATATGGTGTCTAATACGCTCAAACCACATACAAAAATGCACACACCGTTTGCGGTAGACCCACGCTAAAAGATGTCCAGTCGACATCTCAACCGTATTTCCTTTTCTTTCTTTTCGTTCATTTGACGATCCAGGTTATCAGAAAAACCCGAGTTCGCGGGCGTCTAGTTCCGTTTGCATTGAATGAGGGCCGTTAAAACATTTGTAGGTTGCATAACGGTGCCTTTAATCTCCGTTTCTCTCAATGAAACCCAGCTCCTCGTCTCGAATGGCAGGTCTGCCATTCTCTTCTGCGTATATTTCTCAGGATTTATGGCACTTTTTCTTCCTACAAAACAGGGGGAAGCTTCCAGACGGTAATAAACTCTTAGAAGGCGATGACATCATCAAGCTGAAGAGATGCATCCTGGGTGCCAAGGTTAGTTTCTCCAACCCATTTGCCGATCAGATGACTCAGAAAATTTGGAGGGGGGAAAAATTTTTGAAAGATTTGCGTTTAAAGGCGTTTTGTCTTTTTGCTTGAAAGTAAGGATAGTGCGGTGAAATTGCAAAAATTATAAATTTAAAGGCATCTAAAGTGTCTTCCACATCGTTAAGCCTGCTCGAAAAAAAAGTGAGTAACTTTATACTTAAGATGATGCTTCTTTGTAACTGCTCAAGGTGCTCACTTTACGTCGATTATCATTGGGGGGGGGGGGGGGGGGGGAACAACAAAATCGTTAATTAAGGGTTTGTTCATTTGATGTTGTTAGCGTCCAAGCCTTCCAGCCATCGTAACTCACAACATGATGGATGACTCCGTTGATCCAATTCTCTGCAACCTGAGAAGAACACAGCTTTTCAACAAACCCGAGGACAGAGTCAAGGTACTGTTCATAAAACCGCGCTTATATTTATGCCTTGTGTCCGATCTTCATTAACCCTTCTTCTTGGGGACTCGTCAAATTTTGTTGTTAGCATCCACCATTATCGAAGTGTTAGTCAGTCTTATTGCGCCTCTCGACAAACATGCAAGTTTGTTCCCTGGACTTTGCCCACCTCCTGCTTCCACTTAATTCAGCGGACTGGGTGAAAGCCTTGGATTGAAATCTGCCAATCAGTGATTGGCATATCATGATTTCAATCTACCGTGTCAATGACTCATACAGCCTGTCTGAATCAGAATATGCACGGGAAAATAATGTGACCATAACAGCGAATAAGTCCCTGCGTGTGTAAACTGAGGTTTGGGCCGAAAAGACTCGCCCTCTTTTGCCTGACAGTCTATTTGTTATAAGAATCTTTCCGGCCCACCGACATCTTTTTGCCGTTTTTCTTTTGCAGGTTATTTTCCATCCTGAGTTTCTTTCCACCATCAGCCCTCTACTTCCAATGGACTACAGCGAGTTTGTACGCGGCTGTCATTTAGGAGTGTTTCCGTCCTATTATGAGCCATGGGGATACACACCTGGTACCAACGTTCAGTACTTCGTTCTGTTGCTTTTATTGTACCTCCCACTCAAAATCTTAAGTTGATAATCTTGGTCTTAAAGTCGCGTCAATCATAATAGTGAATTTAAGGACGGTGCCTACTAATTCAAAGGTATTTTTGCCCCGGTTTATGATTATGCAGGAAATGCAGATCTTAACCAGTGTTATTGAAATCGAAAAAGAAAATTGGGGGTAACCACGCATTTTTCAAAGATAATTCATGAACAATATTTGGAAAAAGCTTTAAAAAACAGAGCCATGTATGGCGTTCTTAATTATCTCTGAAAAATGCATGGTTGCCCCTATTTTCTTTTAAGATATCAATAGTACTTACTAAGATCTACTTTCTCCGGTAAGTTTTAAACCGCGCAAAAATATCCCTGTATTAGTAAGCTTCACCGACAGGAAATCCGAGTATCTTGAGATGCGCAGAACGTGTGCGCAATAACAATAGTAGGCACCGTCCTTAAGAAACGACAACGCCAAAAAGCAATAATATTATTGGTTAAAAGAGGAAGAAATGATCGTGTTGCACGTGCGGCACGCATTTTTGAATATTTCTCTCCCGCACTCGTCAAACCTACTACGTACGTGACTGAAATGACCAAATTCAAGGTTTTGACGACAACGTGGACAAACTACAGCGAATCTTTCAATCTCAATCTTTACTTCAAAATCCGTCCGTGCCAATCCATTTATAGGATACTCCGCCCATATTGTATAATATAAACAAGATGAAATAATCATGAAATACTTACAATAGCTTAAACTTATATTTTGAAGTGACGTTTTCGTCTCAGTAGCCGTCGTGATTTCCGGCTGAAACTCCCTAATTACTTCAAGCCACAGACCGGCGGTTGGTTTAGTATTGGCGGACTACCTTGCGGGTTGATCGTGTGTTGATCCCCAGCTGGACCAACACGCAGGGCCTTTAAATTGCCGAGGAGAAAGTGCTGCCTTTGTAATGACATTTCACAACCATTGTTCTATCTTCAGTAACTCTGTGGAACGTTTAAGATCCCACACACAAACACACTAATCCAAAAGAACAGGACTTGAATCAAACCCCACTTTCGACACAGTCAACTCAGCAAAGCCGACGAAAGAAAAGAGACCTCTTTTAGTGGGGAATTCGTCTTAACGCTGTCCTTTAAACTTAATACAATGCGTCCTAATGTGGCTTTTTTTGGCTTTGTTGTCATTCTGTTTGTTCAGCGGAGTGTACTGTGATGGGTATCCCATCCGTGAGCACCAACTTGTCAGGCTTTGGTCGTTTCATGGCAGAGCACGTGACAGATCCAACTTCCTACGGTATTTATCTCGTGGACAGACGCTTCAAACCAGCCGAGGAATCCATCAATGAACTTACTCAGGTAACCGAGCCTTCTCAGATATCAAATTCTCCCACCTCGCCTAACCTCGCCCCTACAAGACTGTTTGGGAGAATTTGTCCAGAATTCAACAGAGATCTCTGTGTTGTGTACATTAAATGGCCATTACAGCATTTATTTCTCCAGTAAATCCGACGGCAAAAAAATACTACGCAATTTAGACGAAGGGGCTATTTCTAATGTGGGACCTTCAGCTCCAATGTCGGAATGGAGAGGTTCAAATCTGCCGCCATTTGGCACACTATTCGCATGGATTAAAAAGAACCTACGGATACAAGGTCGCTCGGTGGTATATATTTAAGTTTAAGAAATGGTTTGAACCTATGAGTCATATAAAAACTGACTTGATGAAGCAATATCTTCCGTGTAAATTGACTCTGAGGTTCGGTCAGGTTGTCGAAACTTCAGTCAGTAGAGAGAATTAGCATCACGTTTCACGTAAAATGGAGTGAACCTTTTGACTTAAGCTTCGCGTGACCTACGGTAACTCGAAATGAGCTGTTACTCTAGAATATTTCGTTGAGAAAAAAAAAACTCGGAGGCTTGTTTAAAACATTATTTGCAGAAAAATGCGCTGTATAAAATGAAAATCCTCACCTGTCAAATTTTCGAGTTTCGATGAAGTTGTATTGGCAGTCAACAGAGAGCAAGCGTGAGTTCATGTAAAACTTACCGAAAAATGGTTTTAGCGTTTTCAGTTTTTTCGCACAAACAACTTGTTATGTAGAAGAAAAACGAGAAAAAAATTCATGTATACGGCAAACGCGAAAATACCTACTTTCACGTGGAAAAGGCAAGTGGCGACCGGCAAACGGGAAAAATGGCGGGAAAATCATGGTCACGTGGTCACTTTTGCCGTTCGTGTTTCACGTAAACGTGATACTACATCTCTCTGAGACTGTTGTTGGGGACTTATGTCCCCAACAACAGTCTTTCTCAGGACTACTCTCACTTGGACAACTTCATCAAGTTTGGATATGTAAATCTTTTGACGGTCCGTGTGTTGAAAGTATAAACGATTCTGATAAACAAAGCAGCGTTACGAAACGTAGCTGAAAGAAATCAATCAGCACAGAAGATTTATTCTGTAGATGGTTCCAGGGAAATTTGAAGCAGCAGCCTTCACAGCAAAGTTCATCGTCCTCTAGACGACGCGTCCTCTTCTATTTTATAAGTTTAAAAATTTACATGAAAAATTTCCCCATTCTAATTGGCAAAAAGGTAACAAAACAAGTATTAGCATTGGTAATTGATCAAATAAACTCACAGATAGACAATAAATTGCAAACCTTGGATGGAGCAAAATTTGGATACGTGATTCGTGATATGCGTGCGTTGTTTAGGCACGATTAAGCTATCTCGAACTTTTTTAATGTATCTAATTTTCAAGTAATCACGTAATTTGTTTCGTGCAATTTGGAATAAATGAGCCCTCGTACGTTTTTCAAAAGCTACAAACTGCAATCGCATGTAATCAGTTCTTGATCTTTAAAAGAAATTTTGTTGTGCTCATTTATTCCAATTTAGCATTCAAAATCGTGGCATTACCTGTAAAGTGATGGTAACAATGACCATAACTTAAACCAGCTTGTTTTGATTTGTTTTAGTACATGTTCAGCTTCTGTAGACTTACAAGACGACAACGAATTCTTCAGAGGAACAGAACGGAGCGACTCAGCGAGCTGTTAGACTGGAAGAGTCTTCACCGGGTCAGTCAGTCCGTACTCCATTTCATACAAATTTACGCTGTTCTTTTGTTTCAGTTTTTGCTCAGTTGGGCAATCCGAGTACAGTTAACTTGGCCTTTCGAACAAGAGTGCACTGAGTTGACTTGAACATAGTGCTCTCTGAAAGGAGATATGACGCAGCTCTTTACAAGATCTAATTTCATTGGATCCCTTAAGGACGCAGCTCTATTGGTTTTAGAGTTAGGGTCTATTGTTTCTTTTGTATCGTTCTTTGTGTCCTTTGTTTTCTGAACCAATCCCGAGAGCCGTATTAATAACTGCGTACTGACCCTCTGAAAGCGCTGATTATCATTTCTGAACCTGAAATAGCCTACCTTTGAGACGATTAATCTTTGGGTTGCTTTGAACTTGACGAAATTACCGGACTGCAGGTCCGATTTGAAGTGATGCAATGAAAGTCTTCACCGGCTGCCGGGTTGATCATTTAGGGGGGTGGAGTGTTGTCTAGGCATTGCACTGATTCGAAACATCCTCTACAAGGTGAAGTCTTTCAGAGTTATAGGATTTATAGTTTTTCAATTATTTAAGGTTATTTGCATGGTCCAGCCGCAATACACAAGATCTCTCGAACGAGGTATATACCTTAAATGCTCAGGCCTTCGTAGCGTCACAGTTTCTCAGCTACAAAGATCAGCCTGTGGGTCAAACACAACCTTCATCATGCAAAAGAAGCACGCGATCAAAGGTGCTCGTGTAACCCGCTTTGTAGAATCTACGAGGACTTTCCTCCCATGTTATGATCAAACATCATGCAGAGTTTAAGGGAGGGGTGAGGTTTACCCAAATATCAGTGTCTGTCACCTCATGAATATAATTATCTTTTTTTGTATAGAGCGTTTTCATATAATGAAACAGCGGCCATTTTGGTGTCCCAAAACGAAGAACTGTTTGTGTACCAGACTAGTCATCTGATACTTGAACTTAATCTTGATGTAAATTCTTCTTTGATCGGCCAAGCTCGCACAGCTCAGTGGCAGAGTATCATGATCGAATTAGAAATACGAAGGTCATAGCTCTGACTCCTCTGCCCTTTTCGACAATGCCCGAGCTGTAATCAGTGGGTACTTCCCTTAAATTCTGTTTCAAGAAAACAAATCGCTGGCTGTCGGTCACCTGATTTAACAGAGTAAAATATTAATATTCCAACGTGAGAAAGAATCTTTACTTTTCTGGGTACCTTCGACTGTTGTCACAATCTCACACAGCACAATGATCGCCACTAGGCATATTTCCAATGGTATTTGAATTACTGAAATTAATAGGCCAAAAGCCTATTATTTCCTCCAGATTCATACCTAATTTTGTAAGACTATTTCACAATAAACCTTACGCAAGCAGGGACGTTTATCATCAAATTTTATCTCATATTTCACGGTTATTCAAACAAGAACTTACACTTGCCACGTATCAACATATCCCAAATCAATTACTGGTAAAACTGTGTCGAAAAGAGCGTTGATCTATATCCAAAATCGTTTTTTGGACGTCGAAACAAGTTTCCCCCAAATGTTTTCTTATAGCGACTTGCAATGTTTGCCCCCTTGCGATCCCAGAACCCGATTACTGGCAACTCATTCATTGCATCATGTCTTTCTGAAACGGTAAAGACTTGTTTCCATATCTCAAAGTGCCCTTGGACGTGAGGTGCCTGGGAATGAAATTAAATCACTGGAATCGGAATGCTAACAGTTAAGCCTAAATATTGTTTTAGGCCTAATTAGGCCTAAGGTTAGCATTTCTAAGGGGTTTGGGCTTTTTCAACAGTTACATCATTATAACCTCAGTCTGCATTTCCAGTGATTTAATTTCATTCCCAGGAACCTCACGTCCAAGGGCACTTTGAGATATGGAAACAAGTCTTTACCTTCTTGGAACACTGACCAATAGTTCTTAATTAATCACGCGGCGGCCATGTTGAGTCCCGAGATATTGAAAACTTTTGTTTTTGTGCACCGAAACTCGTTCCCAAACATTTCAACTCGAAGGTCGGGCTACGAAATCTATTGTCTATGGCTAATATGGCCGCGGCGCGAATAAGGCCCATTGGATCAAAGACCGCTGGGTGATGTGCTATTGACGGCTGTGGTGTTTTTTTTCAGTATTATTCGCGTGCTCGGCTGCTGGCCCTGCATTATCTCCAACCGGACAAACATGAGAAGCCCAGTCTTGTCGATGAAGAGGTGAGCTCTACTATTGCTGCTTTAGCCAGATTATATTTAGACTGCAAAAGGGCCGTATTTTTGCGTTGGACGAATGGTTGTATTTCTTCGTTGCCAGTACAAAAGTAGTCTTACTTTTATGTCATAGCAGGAACATCTCTTTGGTCGTGAACCACTAGACCGCTATTTTTCTGATTTGACGGCGAAGTAAACGCGGAATTTTAAGGAAACATGGCAAGATATGTTTGAGAGGGGGAATAAAGATTCATTTAGGAAATAAGAAAAAATTAAAGGTAGTTGCTTTTTTTTTCTCTTTTAGCATTCAAGTTTTGCGTACCCTCGGCCGGGCTCCGAGCCTCCGTCTCCAGCACCATCCGAGTGCGGATCGGATGACGACGAGGATGAGGAAGACACACACCATCGACTTTATAATAATTAATCCCGTGATATGAATGAGTGTTTCAATAATAACAAGAATAATAGTGGAAAACAAGTTGTAAAAGGTCACAAATATGCGATTGATACGCATTTCGATTTCAAAACAGACCGTTGGTAACACAAAATATTAGGGATCTTAAACAAGGAGGACGGCGACGGCTCCGAGAACGCCACAAAACTGACAGTATAGGCCGGGTTTAATGAACAAAAAGGCTATGCACGCTCCGCGCGTTCGTTTCAACGTCTTGTAAATTTCTTTGCCGCTCTCGTCCTGACATCGACGTGATATAAGCAAATTTGACTTGAGGTTATGCGGTGGACGCCAGCACCTGGTCGTGAACTCTCTCCAAACATCCTTGCCGTTGGTACTAATTTTATTCCTGGAATGTAGAACTACACTGTCAATGCCGAACGACTTGGAAGCATCGCGACATTACAATAGAAAGATTGTTTTTAGACAACTGCGTTCCCGTGGCCGTCGTCGCAATCTTCTCCTGCTGCGTGGTAGCAAGGGAATGGGAACGAAGACGTCGTGAAGGCGGCTATCATGTGTCAAGGCCAAAAAAGCACGTTGACTAAATTGTAGGGTATCCTTCCTATTTACATTTATGTTTAGGCTTTTAGTTTGCAATTTTCACAAAGAATTGTCAGTTTGGATGTTAGGAACGAGTGACGCCCCATCTGTCCTGTCGAGAACCCCAAATGATCAATTTAGCTGAAATGAAGTCACGTAGTTGTTAGTTATTGCTCTCTGATAATAAATCAATAAATTCCATGATGTAATGGGGAACAGGAAATAGCTTTATCAGCTTGTGTCCAAAACCAATAAACTTTTTTTCAACGTGCCTTGCTGTTTGTCTTAATCATAATGCCAGGTCTCTCTGTTTTCGTATTCTTTCTTTTTGTTCTTGTTTTTTCCGGTTCAAAATAGTGTGCCGCCCAATTTCTGTACGCAACAAAAGAAGACGATCAAGAGCCATGAAATAGTTCTTGATTTGTTTGCACTTGACGGAAAAAAAAGACCCAAGTTTATCTTTCCAAGGAAATGTGCTACCGTGGGTGGTGTACGATCGCAGAAGTGTGGAAGAATGAAAATAGGCCGTGATCACGATTCCATAAAAATTCTCATAAATACAAGCATAGGACTCTACTTAGAGAAGGAAAATTGGGGAATAAACCACTGATCATGAAATCTGTGAAACATCGTCGTGTATCTTAAAAATTAATAGCACCTGAAATGTTCAATTTGTAGGCTACAAACGCTTTAATGTGCGATGCATCGTTGGAGAGGCTACTGAAGAAGTACAGGTACCTCGTCACCTGAGGAAAAATTACACGAAGCAACGTTTAGGAGCCACACAAGAAGAAACCAATATTACCGTCCTTGGCGGGTTTTGCTAATAGCAGGTCCGCGGCCCACGGCCCGTTACGGCCCAGCGGCCCGCGGCCCGCGACGGTCTGGCGGGCCCCGTGGCCCAGTCCTGATTTTCCACATTTTTTTTGTCCAGCGGTAAATCCACGCACAGGCACAGATTTGCATCTGGTTTGGGCGTGCAAAATGGACGACGGTCAGTTTGCATTCGTTTACCATTTAATCATTTGAATCCTTGTTTCTGTTTGTTGCATGTTGTTCAAATAAAAACGTTTTCATCTCTGCTCATTCGTCTCTTTACAGAAACCGATAGCACAATAGAGGACTTTCATTATCGAACGATGTAAGTTATTTTCAAAACAAGAATGAAGAGGGTAGTTTCTAAAGAAACTGTAGTGCTGCGTCGGTGGGGAAGTAGTATACAAGAATTTGGTTTTATCAACGGAGTTGATAATGTAAATTGGCCACCGTACAGAGATTCTAAAAGGCGAACAGGCGAATAAACAGAGAGTGACAACGTTTTTCACTTAGCAACATGCAATGAAAGAAAGGATCGAAAAGGATTGAAATGATTATTAAAATGTTAAACGAATTCTAACTCACCGTCGTCCATTTTGCAA
>OX421452.1:43885148-43892648 GCA_949126865.1 Montipora capitata | reverse complement strand
ATGTTGTGCCCAACAATTTTGCAAGATGTTGCGTTGAAATGTTGGGAGCGTTTGGCCAGGCCTTTACAATAAGTTAACCTGCGATCCAATCGAAAACCAGTACCTGGTCAGCGGTCAACTTAAAAAACTGTATGAGCTTTAAACTTGAATCAGCGATATGGTCACGTGATACTGGTCAGCGGATACCTTTTTTCGACAGGTGTCAATTAACCACAACATGGATGTCCAATGTGAAAGATGTTCCGGCCAAAAAACGCGGGTTGCACCACAGAGTTTCACATCGGCATACACGGCACAAACTTGTCAACGTCGAACTCGTCAACGTGATTGGCATTTTGAGTTGAAGTGTTCCCAACGAAAGAATAGCTCCAGTCAGAGCTCCTCCTCCATGCAGTGAGATTTTCCTGCAAATGACCGCCCTTTCCTAAATTCTCCTAGTAGCTCTTTGTTCGTACGGTGAAGACAGAAACTCAAAAGACGCGACAAACATCTCTCAAGATTGGTGCAGAAAAGTTAAACAACAGACATACGACTTCAAAAAAGGCGATAACTGAGTGAGCAAGGAACAGGGTGAAAAAACAGAAGCACCGGATCCGAAGGATCTAAGTCAGCAATATAAATATTATGGAACAAAAAAGCAAGAAGAGTAAGGCTGATCGAACGGTGAAAGGGTTCATTACATAAAGCCAATGTTTAGAAAGGCACTGACTGATCAAGAAAGGCGGTGCTTTTGTCGGCGAAATGCTGGCTTTATGATGTAACTGACATATTTCTTCACCGTTCAATTAGACTTACGCTTTTTGGTTTTTCAGAAAATGAGGATGCAAGCAAACCCAAACATAATGGGGCAGTGTCTTGTATTTGTATGGAACAGTTTGACTGGGAGTTGTAACAATGATTGCCAGCGACAAGTTAACCATGGCACAAAGTATAGAGAGCTGGTTCATTCAACTGTTTATTTCCCCCGACACCAACTTCAAGCCTTCCGACACTGAGTTGTTCACTTTTGACTGAAAGGCAAATGTAAATATGTAAATGTGTTCTTTATAGTGGAGGTACACTTAGCTATCAAGCTAGTTTACAGGCACAAGGTGAAAGTAACAATTCAAACTTAACAGAAACATTATTAAGAACCCCAACTGGCGGGAGGCAACCAGTTGGCTATTTATAAAGCGTGGTAGAGTTGAATCCGGGACAACCGGAAACAAATCCAAGCCAGAGGTTAGAACGGGATTTGAACCTGGAGCAGCCGCATGCAAACCCAACGCCCTAACCACTGGACCACACTGCCTCTTCAAACAAACAATGCTGTGATCTAGTTTTGCGGATCTAGATATCCTTGTCGCCTTCAGGCTTTTGTTAACTTTAAATTTGTACCCTTCCCTGTTGAATTGATGACAGTGAAGGTTACTCGAGCAATTCAGAGTCTTTACATGGTGTCATCATGGTGGTCACAGTTTAAAAAGAGTGTCGGAGCTGGGCATCCCTCTTGTTTAGATTTAGTGTAAGGTCAATGTAACGTATTGCTCTTTCCCTCCAACCCCACTTGATAAGGACCCGCAGTCGTCCATTCCGCGAATGGCTACAATATTTATTGTTTCATAGGACTCGATCAAGGAGAACTTTTCTCGATTGTGCTCTATAATGTATTTGCTGCCGCAGTGAGTGAGCCTGAAGCGAACGAACCAGGCAGCTCTCTAATCACGAGAAGAACACATTTTTCTTAGAGACGCAAGAGATTGTGGTCAAAGGAGCAAGGAATTGTGGTTATACGCGAATGTAGGAATTAAGATGCGTGGTAAGATGATTAGAGCCTTCCTTGTTTTTCATTTCGCTCCTCGTATCCTCAAAACTATAAAGAGTTTCACTGTCACACAAAAAAGCAATAAATTCGAAATCGTTTAATGAAAAAGGCAAGGAACTTGAAATGTTGAGGGACCACCTCTCCAATTCTCAGGTCTGTGCGGTACATCGTTTCTCAGTTATTTGTCAAAGCGTTTCACGCAACTTTATAAAGTTTTGTATGGAGACTCCACGTGGTCCACCAACATTGGTGGCCTCTAATCAACGGATAACATCTGGAGTTCACTTTGCGATTAAAGCGCTTACATTTCGCTAATGAGATAAATAAATGTCAATGAACACATCTCCTAATGCACTTGAAAGGCTTAAACTGCTGAGATCCACAGGGATAGACATTCTTTTTTCAACCAAATAGCTTTGTATCCCCGGGGGGGGGGGGGGGACTCCCGGATGCTCGTCGGAAATTTTGAATTTAACCACTAAAGGAGACCATCTGGGCGTGGCTCAAGCTTTTTGTGACCCCTAAAGGAGACCAATCCGGGCGTGGCTTAAGCAAAGTTAAAAAGAAAATTTGCCTTCTGTTTCTCTTCGCGTAATTCTGTGTTTCTTCGCGGAACCCTAAACGAGACCTTGGCGGCTTAAAATATTGGCGCTTTGCCCGGAACACCCTAAGCGAGACCAAAATCCAAAATTTACACCCCTAAGCGAGACGACGAGCATCCCCGTCTGTTTCATATGGGAGTCCCCCCCCCCACCCCCCGGGTTTGCATCATGGTGTCACGCAAGGTGAAAAATGCTGTATTTTCGAAACGAAAGAGTCACGGAACTGGAAACTTGAAAAAAGATCTATTTCTTGATCATCTTCGATCTCCTTTAGATAAAAAGTCAGAAGCCCTTGCGATTTTGATTTTAGAATTTGATGACTTCACGGTGAAAACCATATATTGTTGTCTTTCTTCTCTCGAGTGGGGTCTAGTAGGAAGCCACGATTTGTACTTTCCCTGCTCAAGACCTACTAAATTCTTTAAATCTCCTTTCAAGTCCACGCACGAACCGTCGTTAAATTACCGCAAGCATAATCGAACACCTCCCTTCCCTTCTGCAGCATTTCTACCATTTAGGTAAACTCGTTCTAGAGAATATAATATTTGTAAGTAACGTACCATCACCACCCACTTAATGTACATTTTAGGACTTGCGTAGTGGTTAAACTCGTGACTATTCTGCAGAGAACTGTGAAAACGTACCATTCAAACGAAATAACTATCAAGCGTTTCTGTCCCGATGTGCTAATCTGTGCGTAGCATGCATGGAATACCCAGGTGTAAAAGCCTTAAGTATTTTAGCTTTCTTTTATTATTCTTATTTTTGTTTTATTTGATTTACTTGTTTCTTGAGGATTCCTTAACACCGAGACATAGCGGAAACATATCGGATGAAAAATTTTTTAAAAGAAGTCCTTTAGAATATCATTGCATAGACGGAGGCAGTGCCGAATAACTGAAGCATATGAGACCTTATTCCCCGTTCACTTGAGGCTTTCTTTTCGGATCTTCTCATGTGATTACTCAACGAGCAGGTTAAGAAAGAACAGGTCGCGTTCTTGGTACAGTAAACAGTTAAACAGTTGGGAGACAACGGGATGGGCTGATTCTCGAGTTTCGCATTAATTTGATGACGAAATAACTGTTAAAAACTGTTTATGTTGTTTTCTTGAAGGCTCTATGACCTTTGACAGTTTGGTACTGCAACGATCCAATGATATTTAAGAGTGCGGTGAGAGCAGGTCCTAAATTGAAACGGATGACTCAGTACCTACCCCACCCTAACATCTCTCAGGTGGTACATAGTTACGTCATCATCAAGTTCTGGAATTCGTGGCGCAAGCGCAAGTCTTAGTTAAAACATCAACATGAGGAAGCGCGAATCCGTCAAATTCATCACCGGTTTTTCCTTTTATTTAATCACATAATGTCTGGTTTGGTG
The DNA here is from genome assembly GCA_949126865.1 of Montipora capitata. Classification (NCBI taxonomy): domain Eukaryota; kingdom Metazoa; phylum Cnidaria; class Anthozoa; order Scleractinia; family Acroporidae; genus Montipora; species Montipora capitata. The sequence continues at coordinate 43,888,859 of OX421452.1, read as the reverse complement.
AAGAACCAAATCGCGAAGCAACTGGCCAGGTGCTGTCTCGCTGAACTGTCCCAATACATAGGTTTTTCTTTAAAAATATGGCTCGGTTCACACCGACACCTCTTCCAGTGCACGTGAAACTGATCGATTTCATTTGATTTACATTTGTTTTGGTTCTTTCAGATTCACGAAGAATCTTTCTCCCAACAAAATCAGCCTGAAATTTTTGAAGGGAGAGGGTGAGCTTCATAATCTAGAGCTAGACGAAATTACTCTTGCCGAGGTTCTCGAGCTGCCGCCATGGATTCGCCTGACAAAAGCTGTATGCAATAGAATTTCCGCGAAGGTAAGTTAACTAAGTAAATGTAACATAATTTTAACTTAATGACTTTAAGACTTTGTTGAACTTCCCTTTCATGAGTCTTCCGGTTCCGAAAAGTAAACTTAACTCTCGAAACAATAAGCTGGATCACGTTTCTAATGAAGAAACGTCTGCAGCCCGACAGCGATGTCTGAATAATCTAATAATTTTCATTACTGCATCGTCGACTTTGCACGGTATTTATATTTCAGAATTTTCTATGATCATCGTATTTACAATGAGTTTTCTTTTCAAGAAATGTTCGGTAGATTTTCTTGGAAGTGATTGCATGTTCATAAAATTTGTAGGCAGACTGCTAAGCAAAAGCATGAGTAAGCTTTTTATACAATCATTCTTTCAATATAACTTCGTTTTGTAGCAAGTCCCCCAGCGTCTTCAAAATTCAAAAGTTGATTTCTCTTGAAAACTCATTGTTTTGACAATTACGGTGTTAATCCGAACACTGTGTTTCTCTGATACCATAGCCTTGTTATCACTATTTTGTGCGTTAGTTGCATTTAGATGTATTTCTAATGTTTGTCAAAATGGTAATTTTAAAATCCTTTTGGTTAGAATTTAATATTCCACCAAACACGGAAATTTGCATAGTCTGGTTTCTTTATCTACATTGTTTCGTTGTGTGGTAAGATATGAAACTTGAGATGAAAAGCAAGGTTCAGGTTTCCTTTTAATGTAGTTGTTTTGGCCATGTGTGCTTGATCATGTGGTATGCAAGGTTCGTGCTACTCCTTGAAAAGCCCTGGGCCCGGTTTCTCGAAAGCCGATTAACTTAATCCAGGATTAGCGTAAACTTTCGTTTCACGTTTTCAACTTTTTGGTGAAAGTTTCTTTTGCTTATTTTTGTTTTTCAAGATTGACGTCTTCTCATGTAAAGTTGTGCCAAAAATCTGCGTTGAACAGCATTTGGGAGTAGAGAAATAAACTGCTTGGTTAATTTTTAATCTTAGATTAGTGTTAATCGGCTTTCGAGGAACCGGGCCCTGGAATTTAATTTGGACGTCAAGCATGCTTGAAGAGCCCATGAAAAAAAATGATCTTGTGGACAACTGCTTGAAAACTCCTTGAATTTTTGAGAATTGTATCCTGCTAAGTAAAGAGTGATTTCAAAACGTGAGGCCAAAATTGACTATTAGGGAAACATTAAGGAGGCTCGAGAGGGTTTTTCGTTGCTATAGTGTTTGTGAAACGATGAAAGATACCAAAGAAGGATATTTCATAGTGTAAGCAAACTATTAATATCTTTGCAACTCTATTGTTGGGTAATAATTTAACCCATTGACTCCTAGGGGTTCCCCATTGACGAGTAAAATCGTCTGGCATTAGACAGAGTAAAATACTAAGTCTGGCCGGTTTAGGGGTGAATGAGTTAAACGCACTTATGACGTCATATCTGTTTCCATGGCAACACACCAGGTCCACAAAAAGGCCCTCTATATTTCAGTTTTTAAAATTATCTGAAAAAGTAAGTTGGTGACCTACCATTTTTATTTCTTTGTTGGAAATCTCCCGAAATTCTTTAACTTCTTAGAGAGTATGACAAAAACTTATTAAGTAGAATTTAAGATACATCGAAAAAGGGCGTTTTATAGTTTATAGAAAATTGTACCAGATAACTTAACCCGAAACTTTTTTATTTGAAGTGCCGTTGTGAATGATACGTGCATGCAAAAAATCAAGATAGGTCACATAGCAAAATTTCGAGATAAAGCCAATTTTTTTTCCCCGCACGTTTTATTTCCGGTTTGCGTGACTTTACGCTGTATTTTCACTTCCGGTGTGTTGCACACCGTCGCTACTTTTGATAGAAATTTGATTCATTCAGCTGACACGTGTTCCTTAGTTATGGTTTGTGTAGGCTATGCGCGCACGCAGCTACATGTAAAACCCTTTCGAGCCTCTGTAAAACCAAAACTTGCAGGATGTGGTAAGGAATATCAAGACCTGTATGTTTTTTCAGCACAGAAAAGACTGAAATGGCATAGAAATCTTCATATGAAGACTCCTTGAAAACTCAATTTCTGGTTCTTGAAAACTCCTTGAATACTCCTTGAATTTTATAGACAAAAGCCAGCATGAACCCTTGGTACGATTTTTTTCAAATTTTTTTTAAAGGTGGCCTGCAATGAACAAGTGGAGTACATGTGCGAAACAACTACTTTTATGTTTCTCAGCTGGAGGGGGAATTAATTTTTGAATTGAATTCATTTTGTATCATTGGGAAGAACCTTGGGAAATGTTCTAATTAGTAATATTGTTGCTATGGAGATTTTGATTCCAAAGACCTCAAAATTACTTTCAAGTTGTATGAATTTAATTGTCATGATTATCGTGAAGGATATTGCACGCTATTTGCAAAATGGTTGGATGTGACCCATCTGGAGTTTTTTAAAGGGCCACTGTCATGTGAAATTTGGTAAAAATCTAAATTAGCACTTAATCTTACACGGAAACCATTCCTTACAACCCACTGACAGTTTTTCTAAATATAATTATTGCACAAAGAGCTATTCAGGGCTTGAAATTAACTTTTTTGCTCAGGTGCCAGCTGGCGACTAATGGCAAAAATTTGGTTGTCAGATCATAAATTTTGGTCGCCAACTTATTTAATATATGACTTATGTAAGAACTTGATTTTAATTGTTACTTTTCTTGCAAGGAAATTCATAAGATAAGCAGTTGTTCTCTAGTTTTCAAACTTATTCAGGGTACCTTACCCAATTATTTAATCAAACTTTTTACTGTTAATAATCAAGTCCATTCTAGAAATACTATGTATGCTAAATTTAATTTAGTTTGCCCTAAGTATATACATGAGACAGAAGGTGGAAAGTCCTTCTTGGTTAGAGCTTGTAAACTTTGGAATAAGTTATCTTTATATACAAATTTCAAACTCAGTATGCAATGTCCAGGTTCATTATTAATATATTATCAATATTAAGCTAGTTCCGAGGAGGTCATTTCGGTAATTTGGCTACATCTATGTTTTTAGCATTCACAACTGACGATGGATTTAAATTTTCAATTAACCTTCAGGCTGAATATTCGTCTTCTGGCCGCAAAAAGTACATTGTGTTTAAGTGCGCCTACCATCCATGAAACTGCTGAAACAGTGATATGCTTCACAGTTCGTCTTAAAGGGAATTCGAATTAAAGCCTTCTGACGATTGCTGAGTGATATGATGCAAATTTTTAACGACAAGTCAACAGTTGTTTTGCTTGCACATGTTCCAACCTTTCACCATAGTTCAGCATGGCAGGGTAGTAAATGTGGTGATGAAAGTATTGAAGTACATTTTGTTCTATTAAATAACAGTGTGTGAAACTGATTTTCTTGTAGTATTTACAATAGA
>OX421452.1:43842648-43880148 GCA_949126865.1 Montipora capitata | reverse complement strand
GGGCACACTGGGTCAGTCAGCTTTTAAATGCATTTAGGAACTCACAGAAGAACCGACCCATGTCACCTGAAAAAGGAGCAGTTCAAACGCATCATAGGGTCAGAAGTGATGTAAGTATTGTTGCCTTACTACAACATCTGGATCAATACTATACATTTTTGAGCCGCTATGGGCGGAAACCGGAAGTGAGCATTTTGCATGCCAGAACAGTTGTCTCTTCCAGAGCTCTTTGTGAACCAATCGACGTTAATACTTCAAGGGTAACAAGGCTCGAAATTGCGACCAATACAGTCGCATTTTCGACTAATTTTTTTCCCTTTGCGACTTGTTTTCACCTTCGCTCTTTCAAAACAAAAGGGTTAGCAGGCGCCACTTTGCTGCCACTTTTGCTAAAATAAATAAATAAAGAATTGACAAAAATATTTTGTTTCTCGCCGTGAAGTTTCTTTCAATCTGAAGATAGCGTAATTGTCGTGTAATTTAGCTGCGATGCTACGTGTACATTTTCATTCCGGTATATACTCCTTCCTTCGATCATTCGCCATTTTCAGCGGTTTCTTTAAACGCAAGTATTGCGCACTCATATTTTGCTTTGCTAAACCGATGACAACACAATGCAGCGTGACGATTTTGCGACTAAAATTTGCGAAATTACGACTAGATTTTTTTCGTTAATTTCGAGCTCTGCGTTATTAGCAATACAAATACAGTAGTGCCAAGAAGAGTTAAAAGGGAAAACAGGTCACTTCCGGTTGTCGTCCGTGACTCAAAAGCTTTTGTTCAAATGATGGATAGCGCTATCGACCGGACAAATCACCATTCAGTGGATAAACACTAGCAATACCAGTTGCGCTATCCAATGGATAGTGATACCCACCTTTTGAACTACTGGGGCCAGGGAGGGGTCGGTTACTCAAAGCCTGGTTAGCGCTATCCTTTGGTTAAGAGGTATCAAAACCTATAGGTTTCCATGGTATTTAATGCTGGTTAGCGCTAACCGTGCGTCGAGCAACCCAGGCTTGGGGCGCGTTTCTCGAAAGTCCCGAAAACGTTTCGGGCCCGAAAAAGGCATTTGTGAAACTGTCAACCGCTTGTTTTAGAGAGCCGATGTTTTGGCATTTTTTCAAGGTAACAAAAAGCAAAATGACTGTGAAGTTTGGCGACTTAAATCCTCTCTGTTCTTGAGATACTGAGGGCCCTTAAAGTTTTGGAACCTTTGAGAAACGGGCCCCTGGTGTTTAAGCTCCCAAATAAGGTGCAAATTTAAGTAATTAGGTGCATGCAGATTTCAGTTAGCGTGCGTGCTCCTTAGGAAAGGATAAAGTGCTGCATTTACCCTGACCTAAAAGTAACGCTAACCTTTGCTCTGATCTTATTCTTAGAAATAGATAGGAAATGCTTAGACTTTAAGAGATCTTGTGTTGGGTATCAAAATTGGGCTTGCAACATTTCTGGACATAGATGGACTTTCTTAGGTGAAGATGCTACCTAGCATCTTTCTAGGCATAGCTTAGAGCACTCTTAAGAAAAAAAATAAGTGTGCTTGTTGTTAGAAGTTGATTACCGTAGTTTTTCGGATACACGACGCACTCGGTTATAAGACTCACCTTTAACTTTCAAACTTGATGGCATTTATGTCACAAACTCAAAATTTCATCAAAATACTCGGTTATAAGACGCATCTCAAATTGGGAAATTTGGTTTAACTCACCGCTAATTATGCTGTCGCAATTGAAGATTGCAGTGTAAGTCAAGAAAAGTGGCAGAAGGAAATTCAACTAGAATTTAGAGAAAAACTTTTACTTTCTTGCCAGTGTTGTTGTTGTACAATACAAGAATTTAAGGCCATCGTCACCAACGTTGGTGTGAGGCCACCATTTTTGAATTGCAGTAAGAAGAAAACTGGCGAAATCTCGAAAAAGTTGGAAAAACATTTGCCATAACTTTGTTGAAGTAGCCGTCGCAAATCTTAAGGTCCCCAGTGGAGTGTGGAGGGGAGGAGGAGGTGGGGGGGGGGGGGGGTTAATACTCCCCAAGCTGCTCACTCTTTCCATCATTATTTTATACTCTCCAAACCCCGAGCAGGTTTCTTGTCACATCCGATTATACATCAAAACTACTGATAACAACTAATAATGGGTTCAAATTCCGTTGGAGCCACCTGGATTTTTCAGTAGACAATTGCTTAAATTGTCCAGATTAGTTCGAGTTAAATGTTGTGGACTCACTCGGCTGCCCCTCGTGAGTCCACAACAAATTGTGACCACTGTGATGACGAATATGGTTGTTGATAACAGTACAGACAACTCTGGGGTGCAGGGATGGCGCAGTGGTGAGAGCACTGAGCTCCCACCAATGTGGCCCGGGTTCGATTCCCAGACTCATCGTCACATGTGGGTTGAGTTTGTTGGTTCTCTACTCTGCACCGAGAGGTTTTCTCCGGGGTACTACTCCGGTTTCCCCTCTCCTCAAAAACCAACATTTGACTTGATTTGTGTTAATTGTTAATTTCAGTTTACAGTGTCCCCAATTAGCGCTCCAGCGCTAGAACGACTAGACACTTAAATAAATGTCCTTTCCTTTCCTTTCCTTTCCTTTCTTTTTTACCACAATATTCAACGCCAAATAATTTTTTTATTTTAGAACGTGACCAAAATCAAGACACGAAGAAAGAGCAAGCGTTGTCTATAACTTTCTCGCAATATGATTGGTTTATTTCCCAAAATGGGCGTTCCTGATTGGCTATTACATTGCGTGACAAATTGACGCGAGCATGACGCGTACAGCGTACGGGTACTCTTATCGACAACTGCAAATTAGCCAATCAGATTGGGAGATTACAAGCAATTGTGGTAAAAATATACATTTCTTACGATTGATCTCTGTGATCAGCATCTTTGTTGCCCCATCTTGTTAACTTTGCCAAGTAGCGGCTTTCAGCACCTTTGATTTATCGTCACGTTTTTGTTTGATTCTGTAGAGTTCTCTTGTGGGGTTAGATCAGAGAAACGGACCTCAACATCCTTCCTCTCCTCTTAATACTCCTTCCTCCCCTCGTGTCAAGCCCAAGCGACCCGACCCTCCAAGCACAGGATCATCGTCAGCCCACTCGATGAGAAATAACATGCGACATCCAGTTTTCATGCTTGAAAGTTGTTTTGTTGTTCGCTGTGAGGAATTCTACATTATGCCGGTGACAACTCGAAATGCTTCAAAAGAAGAGGCAGCATTTTTGTCTTCAGATAAAAAGGCATTGTATCTGCCAACCGATATGCCGGCATTTCAGCTGGACTTCACACAGTACTATTATCCGAATTCTGTGAACTCTCCAGGTGAGGATGAAATTCTTCATAAAGTCCTGTTTATACATTCGATTTTTGTAACAGCAACTCGATACATTTCACGTCGCGGTTCAATTTCAATAGGGACTTTAATAGGGACTTTACGATCTACGGCGCGGTCGTCAGTGAGAACACCACGAAACAAAGATATTTAACAATTATTCGCCTCAGTCTCAGTGATTATCGGTGAATATTGACCTCGACTTCGTCTCGGTGAATATTCACCGATAATCACTGAGCCTGAGGCGAATAATTGTTTTAGTATAAATACACAGGTGATTATTTCAAAAAAGAGGAAAAAGAAACATTTCAACGCGAAATCATATTCACTTACAGTGGCAAAACGAGTAGGGAATTTAAGATCTACGACGGCGACGGTCGACGAAAACGTCCCCTCAAAATATACCTTGACTTTACCATAAGTCTTTCGCGATTATTCAGTCTCGTTCACGTCCTACAATGTGGGCGAAGTATCCTAAAAATAAATTGGTACGAGCGGTTTCAGAGTTAAAATAGAGAATGAAGGATTCTCTGTTGCATGCTCACGTTGTCGTCAAAACCTCTAATTTGGTGATTTCACGTCGTCGTTATGCAGAGGACCACACACCTACTTGCTAAAATCCCTGCTGCACGTGCAGCACGATTATTTATGCTCTTTTAACCAATGATATTACTGTTTTGTGGCGATGTCGTAGTCGTAGCCGTCGCCGTTTCTTAAATTCCCTAGTAGGGAGCTTACGAAACGAGGACGACGACAGCTACGAGGACTTCATTTAAAAATACGACTTCGCGTTATTCATATCACTACGAAACTATTTCATGTCGTTTCGCGTTAAAAATGTTGAGTAACTGTCGAGGAATTAAACTTGTATGAGTGGGTTGGAAGCGTAGAGAGAGAACTGAAAATTCATCGTCTTGTGCTAACGTCCTCCACAGAACCTTGAATTTGGTCATTTCACGTCGTCATTTAGGAGATAACGGCAAAGAAATGTATCAAAATGTAAAACGCACGTACAGAGCGTGCAGAGCCATTGTTTTTGCTCACTAAACCTATTGTTTTGTAGCGTCGTCGTTGCCGTCGGCGTCGTCGTTTCGTAAGCTCCCTAATCCCTAATAGGGAGCTTAAGCACGCACGTTTTTGAGATGCGGACGGCAACCGGAAGTGAGTTGTTTTCCCTTTTAACTTGTCTTCACACAACCACATTTACGTTGCTAAGTATCTTTTCTCCATTAGAGATGATTACTATGAAATTCTGAGAGACACCACTGTCCTGTCGCGTGAAATGTTCTCTTCCGGTTGCCGCCCGCGTCTCAAAAACGCGCGTGCTTATTAAGCTCCCTTCAAAATGTAACTTTGCAATATTGTAAGTCTTTCGCGATTATTCCGTCTCGTTCACGTCGTGCGATGTGGAATAAGTATCATAAAAATAAATTGGTACAGGCGGTTTCAGAGTAGAAATCAGTAGAGGATGAAAGATTCACATTTGTACTCTCGCGTTGTCGTCCAAACCTCAATTTGGTGATTTCACGTCGTTGTTGCGCATGTGCAGCACGATTAATTTTCCTTTTTAAACCAATGATATCAGGGAGCTTAAGCAAGGACAACGCGGGCGACGGCAACGAGAACGTGCACGTGCGTTTTTAATTTTTGTCCATTTCTTTGCCGTCGGCCGTGTTCTCGCGACAGCCGTTTCCTCGCTTAACATTCGTGAAAGTGGGTTGTTTGCAGACTTTATTAAGCGACTTAAAAATTTCACGGATAAGATTAAATGAGGAGAGAGTACGTGTCAATTCAATAACAATAATAATAAAAATAGCACACCTGTTGTATTTCCGATTTGAATAACCGCAAGCGACTCCTCGTTGGCCGAAAGTAATTGCCAACTCCCTTAAGCTGCCTGGTTTGGTGGCTTAAATTTAATGAAATTTGCCGCCTCTCTTAACTTTAAGCGAGTTGAGAAAAGGAACTGTTTTCACGGATTTTTCGTTTGTCACTCGCTAAGCGACCTGGAAAATCGCTCGTGAACACACGGCCGTCGTCTTCAAAGCAACAACGTGAAATAGTCAAATTTGAGGTTTTATGACGAACGTCAGCACTTGAGGATAAATTTTCATTTTCTTCCCTCTAAATTCAGCGCCGTTCCGACCAGTGTCACTTTTGAGGAACTACCACACCCTTGTCATATTAAAAATGTTGAAGTAGTCACGAAGTGATTACAACAACGTGAATTTATAATTTGAGATGACGTTCTCGTTGCCGTCGCCGTCGTCGTTGCTTAAGCTTCCTGTTGTTGTTTTGTGGCGTTCTCATTGACGACCGCGTCGCAGAGCTTAAAGTCCCAAATGAAAAAGTAAAACGCGTAAACCATGTGCGATCTCCTCGCGATACTGCAGTGTGGTGCCGCGCAGTTGGTGCCTAAGGAACCCATGTGGAATTTAAGTTGAATTTTTTCTTTTATACTGGATTTATGTTTCCAGGAATTTTTATTTTCTTTGGAAAACAGTGTTTGAATGACAAATCGGTGGTTGGTCAGGGTTTTCAAATCAACAAATGATCGGCGGTCCGATTATTTGACCAAATTCAATGCACCTTATAGATTTATTCAATCCAAAGCTCTCCCAGTTTAAGATCCCCTCTGTGGCCTCGCGCACAGGCTTGAAATTGAAGAGGAAAAACAAGATGCTGTAACTGAAGCGCGAGCCCAGAATATGAGTCTTGTCTACTAGTGGTGAACGAATCGAGCGAGAAAGCACATTATGTAGTCAAGCTGCCCGCTTTGGGGAATATCGCTCTTTAAGTTTACCAATCAACTTGCAGAGTGCCATTTGTTGATAAGCTATCCACTGGATAAATTGTAGTATCGAGTTGATAATTCAATTGGTTTTTACAGGACTTATCCTCTGGGTAATGATTTATCACGTGGACATATTAACTTTCAAATGTGACCTGGAGATAACAGCACGTACGAGAGAGTGCAGTTGTTATAACGTATCACGTCCACAAAACCCTAACCCGTCATATCTTCCTTGCGATGACTTCAGTTTAAGGTGGCAGTTTGGCCCAGGTGTTAGCTTTGAATTGGATCCTAGTCCCTGGTTCAACTTCTCGGTTGCACTTGTGAATATACATGGAGCGGCGGTCAATTATTTAAGTACGTCTGTTGGAACAAAAAACTAGTCAAGAGGCGATCTGCTCAAGCACAGGAGTGAAGGGACTCAATCCCAAATCTTGAGGTCACTTGAATGTATCATAATTTCCACTCGTGACGCCCTGTCGGCTTAACTTTACTTATTGATTTTCAGTGCCATGTCCGAACGTATTTTTCCAGTTAAACCCCATCCAGTTTACATTAGACACCGTGACTTGTCTGTGGTTGAACAACTTCTTCCAAAGCATCATTGGACAAAGAGTAAGTGGTGCGCTCTTGTACGCGTAGACTATGACAAAGTCTACGTCTCTGGGAAGCTTAAATTAAAGGGAGCTCAAGCATGCAACGCGGTATTTCAGCCACGAACAGAGACCGGAAGTGAAAGTTTTGCAGCCATAACAGTGGTCATATTTTTAAACTGATCGTCCCTTCCGGTGAAAAGAGATTTGGCAGTTTGAATGCATTAGTGTCAAGACAAGTTAAAAAGGAGTGCAGCTCGCTTCCGGTGGCCGTCTGTGGCCTTAAAACGCCAAGTGCTTCGAGCTCCCTCCATTTAAGTTCCATGACATCGGGAACTAAAACACTACAGATCTGCATGTGTTTATGAGCAAAAACAACCAACGTTAGGGGACCCAAACAACAACGTAAAGGCTTATTGAAACCTTTATAAGTTCCTTGCAGTGTTACGATATTTTAAAGAGATCGTCACATCAGCTACCAGAATATGGTCTGTTCTGCGGTGCGGTGCCCGGAAATTTAGGGAACAAAATCTTTTAGAAATTATAGCTGAAAGTCACCTTCGATAAACTTCCTTGCCAGCTATTTGCTTCTCGCAAAGGCTTGATGACCTTTTTCGGTGTTGAAAATTGGCAAAAATAACCCTTGCGACTGAAGGCGTAAGGGTCTAGTTTTTCCTTAATGGCAATCTTTTATTTGATTTTACGTTTTTGGCACGTAGGCAATCTCGACCCCAGAGCTCTTCTCTTGACTGAGGGAGAGAAGAGCTCTAGGGAACCCTGAAACAGACTGTCTTCTCATTGGTTTTCGTGAAGAACAATCAAAAGCGTCTCTAATTGGTGCGTTCATGTTAGCGCGAGGAGTGAGCAGGCGCCGTAAGGTTCAAATAGCCAGATTTTGGCTACAAGAACCCTAAGTTGCATGTTCTTCTAGATAGAGTTTGCCAGAGGCTTGTTTCGATCCAAGGCTCTGGTGACGAGAATGGGCACGTAGGATCCGAAAATCTTGGATGGTCCGATTCTTTCACCGAAACAGATATTTTGCCGAAGCGTCTAACTCTTGTTTGGTGACTTTTTGTGCCACATATCAGTTCCGATCCATTATTGGGTAACATACGTCTTACAAGGAAGTTAAATATCAGACACCGGGTCTTAAGAGACCTCCTCCTACACATCCCGTTTTGACTGTGTACTCATGTACATTTTTACTTTAAATTTAGAGATGGTCAACAAGTACTCCTGAACAGACCGCACAACCTTCAAGACATATAGATATAAGAATTGAAGCCCTAATGCCTAAGGTAATATTCTATTACGGCGACTAAATCGGGATCGATTTTGTATTGATTACCAACATTTCCAACATTTCAACACTCGAAGAGAAATTTCGTATCTCCGCGCGACCATGTAATATCCTCTATATATCCTTTTAAATACTCGATTTTGCTAACTGCCTGCCCACTCTTGTGTGTATGCTTTCTCCAGCTCAGTCTAATGCTCAAGATCTACTCAGGTCACTGAGGGGGCCTTCATTTATTAGCACATTGGGGGGGGGGGGGGGATGGAGAAGTTTTCAAAATTACATACATACATACTTTATCTGGTGTCTTATACGTCCTTCGTACGTTACCCAGCGCCCCCCTCTATAGCAATGGCAGCAATTACATAACTGCCCCTACTTTATCCAGGGTTATATCTCAACCCCCCTTTCTCTCCCTCATACGTGTGACGGCCACCCAACTTATCTATGAAAGTGGAACAGCTCAGCCACCAGTTCATCCAGTGCAATTCGTTATGTTTTTATTCAACATTTTCAACTCAACAATCATCTTTATCCTTGGAAACAACAATTCAGCTCGCATACCATCACAAAATGCAAATTTTATTGTACCTGACCTTTTAAAACCAGCCAACACATGGTTTGTATTTATAAAGCAATGCTCAGTTGCACACGTTATGACTAGTATTGAGTAGAAGCATATGTGGTATGCTAAATTATTGTCAAAATAAAGGACTTGGAGTTGCACCTTTGCTTCATTCAGCTTTGAAGTCAGCAGAGTGAAGTGGGAAAGCCAACGGGAAGTTTCAAACACCCTCCCCTCCCCTCAAAAGGCTTCTCAATATATTTTTCTTTAGATTTCAAAACTATGTTAATTTAAAACTAAGCGACCAAAGTTTTAAGCCTTGATTTAAAAAAGACACCTGTTTATTTTAACTGGAATTTTCCTGTTCAATGGTTCTGCCATTACCAACATTAAGATCTGGAGAGAGCTGGATCGAGATGACTGATGACGTCAAAGGCTTACTAGTTTAAGAATGCATTGCGTGTGTACGCCGCAGAATTGATATGCAGCACGGGAGTTTGGGCTTTCAGACTTTTAAACTCGCGTTTTGCATATATAATAAGCTGCATTCTCACGCTGAATTTTAAGCTAGCGAGCCTTTGACGTCACTTTTCCCTGGATCCAACCCTCTGAGATCCAATCGGTCAGTTTTGAGCGTGAGTAATGGCGGGCCGTGAAATCCAAAACTTACACTCGAAGTAAACGGCCTTTGGATAAAAATCAAAGCTCACAATTTTACCAGTCAGGTGGTAAGCAAACACTTCTGAAGAAGAAAAGGAAGTGTTTTTTTATATCACAGGGGCGCTTTAATACTCTTCCAAAATAACATAACACCCTCCAATTTTGCCAATCCCCCCTCCCATGCGCTAATAAATGAAAGCCCCCTTAGTGAAAGGTGGAAACAGGAACCAGCAGGCACAACAATAATTACTGCTGCAGATGACTTTATAGGGGCATTTTGTATTACAGCAGTACTTCTCTTCTCTTATACAATATTGTTTTTGTTTTCTTAGGTTGTTATACCTTGTCGGTGTGATCCCTGCGCCGCGTATAAGGAATTGCGGCCCCAGGCTCTGCAGCTGCAAGCATCCCAAGTGTTCATTACTAATTCAAGGATTGGGTACAAGTGCAGTCAGACGGACATGTTGATGTTTCTTCAGCGTTTCTTGGGTGCCAAAGTTTACACGGATTTCCACAGTTTCCCTGCACTTAACAGCGATGTACAACCCTTGCCTAATTCCGCATGGGTCAATGATTCCAGTTTAATCGGCAACGATAGAAGAATTGATAAACTGATGAATGGATTTTGTCAAGATGTTTATGATACCCATCAACCCTCGCAGGTAGAAGAACACTTTTTCCTTTTTTTATGTTTAGTGAGGTTAGTTATTCCTTTATAAGGAGACAAAATGCAAGCGAAAACTAAACTGATAGGAGAACGTTTGGGAGGGGAGGGTCTTTTTTTTGTTTGTCTGACACCAAGATCGATGCCGTCCATTTTACGACTCCTCTTGCCCACGGACTTAAATTGCAACCTTGAACTTGTTTCTGACTGAGTTTATTCGGATAATTTCATGATTTCGTAGGAACGCCCGAAATACAGTTTTTTTTTTCACACTCTGAAGTTAACTATGAAGTTAAGAAAACGCCACTTCTTGAGGAAAAAAGCACACGCACACACACACAAAAACAAGCAAACAAACAAATAAAAGGAAGCAAGAAGACCAATGTAAAGCGAGTCCATGCAGTGTCAGGCCCTGCCAGTGTTGGAGCAACAGTTTTATTCGACGTACACCGAATCACGGAACACTATTTGTCTGATTAGCAATGTTTTGAATGCAACGCAACTCTTTGTGGTTACTTTTCATTCGTAACACATTTTGAAAGAGTTCCGACTCCAGCAAAGGACAGTACGAAACGCTGGAAAACGTCTTAATCTTTATCTTAAGGTTGTTTACTGTACTTACCTTACGAGGATTTAAGGGACCCTGTGTCACGAAATTTAGCGACTGGGAACTAGCAAATCAAGCGAAACGTAAAACTAACTACTAAAAAACATTGAAAAAAGGTTCAGTGAAACAGCAAATACAAAAGGAAGCAGGGATGGGAAAAATTGAAGAAGGTTAAAGTGGATTGTGTTGGGGTTTTTAAAAACTGCCCAGCCTAACAATATTTCAAACGTTATGTCTGTTGTTTGAAACTTAAATTATTTATGCTTGACGGACATTTTTTTGTCACGAAGCTTCGATTTGTTTTTAAAAGTAATTTCTGGGATAACGTTAAGTTGGTTCGAGAGTAGGAGCGAATTACTGATAAAACTATGCAAAATGAACTGCACTTGACTGCCACGACACAGCCCATTTAACTGAGGCAGTTGTGGAATGCACTTTAGAAATCAGTCATTTCGTGTTTTTCTGACATGACCACAGGTTTGGTGCTTGACAGCAGAGCAAGTATGGCTTGATTTTCTTGGTATTGATGATTTCAACAACAGGCCAATGCCCTTCATGGATGCTGTGCCTGTTCACATGTGGGTTGCCACACCAGTGCCAACATATAACAACAGTGGGACCACCATCGAATCCCACGTGAGACGAACGCATAGTGCGAGCTCCAGTCCTCCCGGCTCACCTGTCCACACAAGGACATCTTCAGATGTCATTTCTCCAAGAAGGAAGGGTTCTGAGCCGTTGTTAAGTGCGAAATCCCAAGGGAATGCGTCATGTCCTACGCTTGTTAATTCGAACGCTAGTGGTCTTCACAATAGCGTTCCTAGCTTGATGCCCAACTGTGAAGCATCTTATGGCTTGACCCCTAATAATTTGCGCTCACAAGATGGACCTCCGCCCGCGTATGAGCCAGAAATTGGCCCTCAGAAGCCATCCCACGCTGGGAGTGAGCTACCTCCACCGTACGAGACATTGACCCACAATGAGCCAATTTTACCTGGAGCTTCTGAAGACGAAGCACCGCCTTTACCTGAGAAGGGTCGTCTCCCTGAAGACCTGAGAAGTGAGCTGACAAAAACGGATTGTCCTTCACATGAAGACGTGGAAACAGCGCCAAAAGCGGATCTTAGTTTACTTGTTCACATCCCTCAGTGCGTGAACCTTCAGCTGGATCACTTTCAATTCGTGTTTCTCCTTCGTCTGCAGGAGATGTTGGTCAAGTTGCAGGAGGATTTGGAAAGAGACAAACCCACAGACTCTAACGACTCCTCAGATCGTCGTGATTCAATGGAGTGCCATCCTTCTGTACTGTTTTCTATTCTTGTGCGGGAGGCCAACATAAACATCGTGCTTCCACCGGCACCAGACCGTGATACATCACGTTTAGACAGAAATCCCTCTCAAAACACAAGCCGCAATGCCAGCAGTCTCAGCAGTTACCTGGACACTGGTATCGTACCTGACAGTGGCTGCCAATCCCCAGAAGTTGGCGATTTTAAATCTCACTCCAGAACGGACTCGGATGGAGCCTCACTAGGACGAGATGGCTCGCTCTCATCGACGGAAGAGCGCATTTCCAAAGCCGGCCAAGACCAGTTGTTGTCATCGCGACCCAGCTCCTCTCAGTCTGCTTCAGGACGTGTCAGTGTGTCGTCTGCAACGGACCCGGAAGGCTGGCTCATGGTGGCAGGTAGCGAAAACCGATCTTCTTCTGGTCTCTCAAAGAACAGGACGGAGATTGATTCAAGTAACTTTAATAGTCAAGTGGAGAGTACGACTTCCAGAGACTCTAACAACCGAGAGGCTGGAAAAGAATCTAAAGAACCCAAATTGGTGTCCGTTCTTTCCATTGGAGGAGAAGACATAGAGGTTGGAATCCAATTTAATGGGTTGGACAAGGACATCAAGATGGTTTGCCCGGAGCTCAAACTGGAGGAACTTGGTGTTATTGGCTTTGATAAATATCTGAACCAAAAATCCTGTAAGAAACAGGTCTCAAAGACATTGCTTTCTCCCATTTCCGAGGTAAGTCCTATGTTGCGCTTACGTGCTGAGTTCGGCCCGTCGGCTGAGCGGTTTGAACCAACCGCAGGGGAAAGAGGCTTTGCACACATCAAGGTTAATGGTATCAATGGAACTTTGCTGGTAAGCACTTTGGGAAACTTGGCCGATTGCTTCGAGGACGAAGTTTTGATACCGCCAATGCCTTTTTTAGTCGAGGTCAACAATTCGGCTGTCAGTATAAACAACGATCTTCCACCGGCATTAATATCGGCTCCCATTGCCATTCCGGTGGATTTAAGCATCGAAAATATGTCGGTTCGACGATCCCACACTGGAGTCTTCCACATCAGGCCAATGAGCTCTGACTCTCATTCGTGTAACAGCGAATCAGCTTCCATGCCAATCACACGTCAAGAATCCATCAATGTTAGTCAGCTCAGCCTATCGGATTCAGCTTCTGTGTGCTCACGTGCTGAAAGCTTGGAGAGTGAGAAACAGTGCCTGGTCGCTCAGATGTCGGTATCCCGTGCAACACTTCAGGCGCTGCAGGACGAACGTGACGCTTTGTTGAAGACGATTGAGCGGTTGCAGCAAGAATTGTCGTTCACAAACCGTGAGCAGGACTTACTACAGGAAAAAATGACCAGCTTTCAGCGAGGAGGAAGAAAAAGATACAGATAGAACATCACAAAATCGCGACGTTTTATAGCTTCGAACTGCGGTATGTTTTTCTACATTTTAGGATCTTTAACTTGTTGTTAAGGGAGAGGTTATATGGCCTACTCCGTATCTAAAAACGATGTTCTTTATGCTTATAGGTTTTGTTAAAGCTATAGTATGGGCAGGTTGTTGTCCATTGAAAAAACTAGCCTTGCGCTAATCCCTGCTCGCAACCTACATAGTTCTATGGTACTAACAGTGCCCATGAGTTAATTTTTTTTGTTTTCACATTTGATTATTCACATCACCTACCTAATGCAAACGAAATGTAATTTGAACGAATCGCGATTGATTAATTGTTGAAAAGGTTCAAATTTTCCGCCATTTTGGCTCACTACCGCTTGGTTCTCGGTGAGTCATGACGTCAGGGACACGTGATTACTAACTAGGCAATAAATCTTCCTGTCCTTTTGATCAGCGAAAAGAGTTTACCGCAAACAGTGCCTGTGGATTTTGAATTTTAAGAAAATCTTGACTTAAATCGCGTTATAGATACTGTTTAGAGTCATGTGGAAAATTAAAAAAGTTAATTCATGGGAATTACTGAATTAGAAGATAAATTGAGGTTGTGTTTTAGCCTGCTTCGAACAACTGTTTGCATTTAAAATGTTTTGCGCCGTCTTGCATTGTGTTGATGAAGGAGAATACTGAAGTGGACAACGTTCCCTGGGGTCGGAAAAATCATTAAGGGTTGGCCTTTTTGCCTCGCCCCTGTTCCAAAGCTTTGCGTCTTAGGGGGACACTTTGGCCACCCAAAGAGAGGTGGTAGAGTTTTTCTCTACGCCTTGCCGTCTTATCCGGAATTCCCTCTCCGCGGGCTTTAAAATACTTAACCGTTGTTGTTGTGTGCAAAGATCACATGTTGTATTCATATGAGCATATGTACAGCATTTGAGCAGTGGAAAGGGAGACGCTGAAATTTAAAATGCGAAGATTATATTTATTTCTGATGCGAGGGAAACCGTTGAGAAAATAATCCTTCGATTTATTGACTGATGTATGAATCTGTGAACTATTTTTAATAATCAAAATATTGAGAAAGGAAATACTTTTCACAACATGGAATAAAGTTATATTGATAGGTATAGGTATTTTTAATAAGATGAATGGCATTGTTTGCGGTCGGAACGGTTCCGAATCAGTTATTTAATTTTTTAGCGTGAGAATTCTGCTTAAAGTTTTCTTGCAGAAAAAGAGGGTAAAAAAAAATTTTCTTGCAAAAGAGCTCTTTGATGCGCTTTTTAGTCTTCTCTAGGTTATTTGAATCAAGTTCCGCCAGGAATATAGACACGAGGGGTCATGTTGCGGGGACATGTTCCAGCGACAAAAGGGTGTGTGGTGGAGGCGACATGCATTAGGGTCATGTAGCAGGGACAAAATCACAACATTTGCACACACATGAAAATATTGCGGGTACATGTTTCATGCAGGGATATGGTGCATTGACGTGTCCCATGGACAAAATCACCTTCAAATTGGTGTTGCACGATTATAAAAGTATCAGTCCACACGAGGGGACCCGCAATAGTTTCATGTGTGTGCACATGTTGTGATTTTGTACCTGCTGGATGTCCCCGCTACATATCACCTCAGTGTGCACTACACAAGTTTTTTGTCGCTGCAACATGACCCCTCGTGTCTGCCCACCTTTACGACAAACGGCAAACGTCAAGTCGAAATTTTCATTTTGCCAAAAATCAAAGAAACTTTCGTAATCATAGCTTATTTCTTACCTATTGTCCACAGATATCCAACAACTTCTCAAAGGGTAAAGACAAGTTAAAATAAAAGAAATTTCATGTTTTTATGCAGCAGCCTGCCCTTTGACGTTTACCGTTTCACGTAAACACGATGCTTCCTTTAATAATTCGCGTTTATTTGAGGCTGGTTTTGACCGCCCACGCAAGCACAAGGAGCGCGCGCGCGCGCGGACGCGTTTGCTCGTTGTACTAACAAAAGCTACTAATGATTAAAATGCTATTTACTTTGCGTGTGTTGCTTGTGTGTATCTTTGCGTGGCTATAGTGAAGACTCGTCTTGAATCAAAAATCGTTATTTATGCGCATAATGTTCAGCATTCCAGTAAACGGTCCATGCAAAAAAAAAAAAAGGAAAAGAAATCCGGCAGTCTTGCGTGTAAAATAGGGGGATATTTGCATATACAATCTCCACCGATGCGAGTTTCATTTATTTTCTTATTCCACTATCAGCTCATCCTGGTTCTCTCTTATCGCTCTGTATACGCTCACATTACACCGGGGCACAACCTCCTACCAGTCCTTCAGGTTCGTGGTAAGCGGCCATACTTTTCGATAACAAGAACAGAGTTCATTTCCTGGGGGATTGTTTGATACACAAACATGACAACCTTGACTTCTTGTCTAAGAATAATTTACACCAGAATGTGAAGGATTCTCACAACGGTATGAAAAGTTGTATCGGTGTTATGAAAACGAATACAAAGATATGTGAGAACTGGGATTTACTTGTACTAGAATGGAAACCGCACTGCTATCGTGTCAACACTCCCCAACTTGTCCCCCAAAAGAACTTCCCACAAATCAGCTTACATTCCGTGCCCGAAGTTTAGGAACTCCTAAAGGAGACCAGTCTGGGCTTGGCCCAGGCTTTTTTGCCCCTAAAAGAGACCATATTTAAAACATATTAAATATATGTTTTCATATTTCTTCGCTTGCAACCCTAAACATATGAAGGCGTTTTGCCCTGAACACCCTAAGTGAGACCAAAGTCCGAAATCTACACCCCTAAGCAAGAGCTGTGAGATGATGAGCATCCGCCCCCCTTTCATTTGCGAGTCCCCCCACCCCACCCCTGGAGGGGGAGGACCGGCGAGAAGAAAACCCCACCAACTCAATAAACATTTTAAGGACATTTTTATCCAACTTTTTATGCGCCATTACTTTGTCGTTAACAACTGGCTGCAAACTCTGTGCTTGACGTTGCCGAAGTTGCAAATTCAAGTGGTTTATTGCGTGTTCATTTGAAATGACTGCGAAAGCGTGTTTTCAATACCTTTTTACAGAGAGGTTGAAGTTCTTGTTGTCAATCTTTGTTTCCGATGTACATTTAGTTTTTAGCAAGCTACGCGGAGTGTTCTTTCTTTTGGAGTGTGATGCACCTGAAAATGACTCACTCTGAACTAATATTATTCATCAGCCGAGGGCTATGTGACCGGCACGTACATGTCAAAGATTTGAAAGTAAGAAATGATCGACAGTTTGGTGTAATTTTTCTAATGGAAGAAAGCCACATCACGAAGTCGATGTTTTTTCGCACTTACAGTACTTTATTACCACGCACCCTAATAACGCTGTTTTTTAAATTTTAAGCGTGTCGAATTTCGGCCTTCTTAGCGCTCAACAACCGCACGGAAACGTGCTCTATGTGGGAGCTAGCATGACGTTGTTGCCGCTGTCGGCGATGTAGACACGTTGTTAACCTCACAGTTACAGTTGTCATAGCTACGGCTTGTACTTCCGAAAACTGTCAGGTAGTCTGGTGAACACTTGTCTGGATACATGAAAACTTTTAAAGGATATGAAAGTCTTATTTTCGCGACAGTGATCTACCGCCATCTCTTAGTAGGACTTTTTAAGATATTAAAAGGCGGAAGACGTCTGATTTTGAAATGAATTCTCGTCTCTTATTCCTTTATTCTTAAATATGGATTAATTAAAACAGACAATGCATCGAGGGATAGTATTGCAGGGCTACATGTCACATCTACGTGACGTCTTTCGGAACGGGTTATTTCCGTAGCCCGGAGACCAGTCCTTGAGGCTGATAATTGACCAAAAACTTTTAAGAACGAGTAAGAACATATTTCATTCTGAGAGTTAGTCAAGAACGGCTTAATTTTGCTAATTTCTTTTCTTAATAGGTAGTATAAATAAAGTTAAAATTTTACTTAAAGCCAATTTAGCGAGAGTTGGTCCGTGCCACATCACAACCTCGTTTCCAGGGTCTCTTTGTCGACAATGGAGACCCTGGGAACGAGATTGACAACAGAGAACACAAGCATGTGACAAGCAACTTGATAACTCAAAGGACAAATCGAATGAAACAGTTTCCTTGTCACGTCCGCATTGATGAATTTATTTATTGGAATACTACCGGTATATACCATGAAACTTTAATAGCAACTTAAGAACGTTTTCAGTCTCGAATCCAAAAAGGAACGGAAGAAAAAGAATAAAAAGAGAACATTCATGCCGGGGGGGGGGGGGGGGGGAAGGGGCGAACGTGGTACTTGGGTTCCAGAGTCCGTGGGCAATCTTCCTGTCGGTGTACGTTGGATCAGTGGCTTGATCTGATCGGCGTAATTACAAGTTGAGAAACTAAATATTTTAAGCAAGAGCCGATACAACGTAGATTTGATTTTAGTGGTGTACTTACCTTTATAGTGTATTTTTCAAGTAGTAGATAAAATGTGAGCGGGAGATCTGTATGGGCGTTTACAACGGCGAACCGAAGGCGGGCCCATACAGATCGGTGGCGAATAATTTATCGTACTTGTGAAATGAAACAATATATTGCATGCCAAGACATTGTATTAAAGTCCTAAAGGCCGAGAGTTCATGGGACAACAATGAAACTGAGAATAATTCCCAGTCACTAATGAAGCGTGATTATGGCGACAGGACGGTTTCGTTCTCCGATAACTGAGAAGGAACAACTAAAAGGCGCAGCTGGAATTAAATTCATGATGAAAATATCTCCATTGTGTTTTGCATTTTAACCAGTAAAGTTTGGATCAAGAGTTAATGAATACTAATTATCTGAGTAGGAATCTGTATTAAAAGTTAGTACAATTGATTAATAATTCATCAACCACAACCTCTCCCTGCTACCTATTCAATCCCCCCCTGCGCTTTCAGACAGTTGATTTGTAGGGTTTACAGAGGTGCAGCAGAGGTGCGCATGTGACTCAAATACTGGCTATTGATTGGTCATAACTCGTATGAATTTTTAAAGAATTTTACAAGGCCAATTATAGACCCCATCTTAGTCAATTTTAGGTAAATGTAATTTTAGCGACCCCAACTTAGTTACTTTCTTTTTATGCACAAACAGAACGCCTTTCAATAAAGCCTTTTAATTGTAATTTCAAAACGAAATGTAATGCGACTAGTAAATATCAAATCAACAGCGCTACAGTCCTTTCTGTAAAAACTTTTTTTACCACGAATCTTTCCATTTTAAAATCCCACCAGCCAGAATTTTCTTACCCCCAAAATCCCGACAATTTGCGACCCCATTCTAGTGACTCTGTCGGGAACTCTGTTGAAAATGCAACCCCATTATAGTCAATCCAGTCGTGAAAATGAGACCCCATCCAGCGGCAAATTCCCATTAGTCCATTAATAGGAAGTAACCCCCCCCCCCCGCCCCCCCTGGCATTCATGCAGATTTGAATAAAGTAGCCTTCATCTTGTTGCAAGCCAGGAAACCGAAAGAAACATATATCCTTGACCTCATCATGGTGGCAGTGTTGGTGCCCCCCTTCCCGTAAACTAAGAAACAGTGGACGGGTTGATTTTCCATAAAAATCCTTTAGAATCGTATGACCCTGTGCTCTGAATTGCTGTCGAAACGAAGCAACAAGGCTTTGGCAACAATTTGAGCTCTCGCATGTTTCCACTAGGTTTTCCCTTTGTGCCACCCGATGATGACTGAAAATGTTTCTTGAACTTATCTCCCTCGGTAACATTTTTTGCGTACATCGATCGTTACCTACCAACGGATATTCGAAGCAAAGCCCGCGGAAGTGCAGAACTTTTTTGTGCGAGTCAAGGAAACACCACCCAACTTAGAAAATTTAGCCCAAACACTACAACACAGAGAAAAGGAAGTCAAGGAATGAATCATACACAGTTGGCAGATTTTTGTTCGTGCGCGTCACTCAACATGGACCAGATTACGCAAGGTACTAACCATAATCTAATTGTTAAATAAAAATTATACATTTAAGGTCATGCACATTTTCGTTGTTATGGTGCACAAGTTTGACCTGCAAGGCATCAACGAAACACCCTAATTGTTAAATAGAAATTATGCATTTAAAAATAATTGTGGAAAAGGTCATGCGCATTTTCGTTGTTATGGTGCGCAGGTTTGACCTGCAAAGGCATCAACGGAACTTGCGGGAGCTATGCGAAAATTTTGGATCATTATCAGCTTCTTCCGAAAAAAAAAAAAAACTTCTCCATCCGTTTATTGACGTTGCTGAACGTGTTTCGGAATGGACACTTCTTTGTTTTTCGTTGGGCTTATGGGCTGGCAGAATACTTGCTTCGATTTCATACTTTTTTTCTTTCTTGTAATGGCTGGTCTTTCAATGAAGAATTGAATATAAAATAAGGCTCAAGGAATTGATTTAACTGGCAAAGAGAAAAAGATACGTTTGTCCCACTGATTTGACAAATCCAGTTCGATGTCTAAAGTGTTTTCTTTAGGCAATTTAATTTACCTCCAAGAACACGATGCTTTTGATCAAGGAGACTCATATTTCAGACAATTTTGCCAATTGTTTTCTTTCCCTAAGAGAGCAGAAATGTCTGAGTTAGGAAGCTTTTTGAGAAAGCTTGACAAAGTCAACTGCCTGAACGCTGGCATATAACAAGCAAATACCTCATATTCTTTGCATTTATCACACATTCCCCAATCCGCACCTCCGCAGTTCCAAAGACACGCGTCCAATCTCGATATTTAATTAATCAACCGCCTCTCTATTCGCCGGCATGGAAAGGACCAAGGTAATATCTAAGAACAACAGCAACGAATCAATTAACTCAACTGTGATACGTGCATTTCTTTTGGTCATCTGATAATTCTTTATTTTGGCTTCCGGGCGCTGCAGTAGGTGTCATTTATTCGCTTTTTGTCTCAGAGTTTACTCGTTTCAAAGTGGCAGTCGCAGTCAAAAGCGGTGATGGCTCGGATTCGATAACGGTAGACCTTCAGCTTGTATTGTTCGCTGCACGATAAGAAAGAAATATTATGTTTCACTTGGAATCGTTCCGAAATAGCTTTTGGTGGCAATCATGGTTTGATAAATGACAATTTGTACGTTCGTCGGTCTTACGACGTTCGCGCCTCGCCGCAAAATATTCGAATTGATGTATGGATTAACTTATGGCTAACCGCGGAGATGCTCAATGTACTTTGTTGCTTGAAAACCATCCCAATTTTGTGATCCATTTTTGAGGGTTACAAGAGTTTTATCTTTATATTGTCTGACGTTTTTGTAGTTCTGTAGCGAAGAAAACTTCAACACTATGTATGGTCTGCTTCTGGAGAATTTCCGCCTCGTTATGTTGGAAAAGTATGGCGAGCCCGTCTGGAACAAAATTGTTGAAAAGGCTGGAGTTCGGAATTACACATTTGCGACGCACAAAGTATATTCAGAGGATGTCATGAGTAGACTAGTGCAAGCGGCGTTTGAAGTTACAAAGCAAAGCACTCAAGAGATGACGGAGGAAGTTGGGTTACATTTTCTTGGATTTATAGGACAATATGGGTATGACAGAATTCTGAAAGTACTGGGGAGATACATGAGAGATTTCTTGAATGGACTGGACAACTTGCATGAATATCTTCGCTTTACTTATCCAAAACTTAAGGCGCCTTCGTTTTTTTGCGAGGATGAAACCGAACATGGTCTCAAACTTTATTATCGTTCTTCAAGAAAAGGGTTTCTGTACTACGTGATTGGCCAGATTAAAGCGGTAGGTCGCTTTTTCTACCACATGGACGTTAAAGTGGAAGTTTTGGAATACACCGAGAACAAGGAGGGCAGCAAAGCCTTGTTTCAGCTGATCTTTGACAACAGTGCCTATATGGAAACCCGCCGACGGCCAAAACGTCATTCGGTCATTTCTCTGAACAGTGATGTGTCAAATCTCAAAATACCAATGGATGTGTTATATGAAGTGTTTCCTTTTCATATTGTTTTTGACCAAGATATGGTGATTTCCAGCATTGGAAATAGTCTAGAAGCTGTGTTGCAAGATCTTCCTGGGAAAACTTTTTCCTCACAGTTCAGTTTGATTCGTCCCTTCGTGGAGTTTACATGGCATAATGTAAGTTCATTTATCATTAATAATATTACCACCTAGGTAGATTCTAGAATACCTGTTCACTTATTTGCATTTTGATTGGGGATCGTTTGTTTTAGGGAACTTTCTTAAGAGTGATGCCGTGACAAGAAAGCAAAAGTGAACAGGTATTCTGAAATTGCTACCACCTTATCAATATATAACTTTTCACTCAGCACTATGCATTAATTATGAATAGTAAATTTTCTGATGTGAACTGTATTCTTAGTTGTGCTGGACAAAGCCATTCACAGTCAGTGGTTCATGAATAATTAATATTTGCTGTGTGAAAACTTTGTCCTATAATTGTAAATTATTTAAGATAGTAGAAAGGACACGGTTGATCTAATATTTATTGGCCAAATTGTAAGCCACAATTTAAATGGAACAGTTTGCTGTCATCCCAGGAATTAACTGATTTTGTTCCAGGCAACAAACTGTTTTCTCAGCCATCACTGCAGCTCTTTATCAGTTATTTGCAACTTCCTGCCAAAACACATGGGTTCCAGCAGTGTGATATTTCACGTATTGGCTTACATGAAAGCCCGGAGGGGGGGGGGATACTGCCATATATGGACTATATAGGTGTGTGCCGCTGTGAAGGGTATGGTTTTGAAGCAGTTTACTCTAGGATGGAGTATATAAATCATAGCCTTTCAGTCTAGAATAGGCTATCATTTTTCACGAACTGACCAGACTAAGGAAACCAGAAATTTCCACTCAAGAGTATAAAAAAATCAAATTGGCAAAGTTTAGGTTTACGTAAATCAGCCTCAACAGTGTCAATAAATGGCTATCATGAAACACCTCTGGATATTATTAACCTTCAAGAATCGGAATTTAGACGGAAATCGCTGGGAGTGTACTCTAGTATAGGGTAGCAAAATTCAGCTGAACTAGCTCTGGTATAGGCTAAGGGTTCCAGGGTCCCAGCAGCACATACCCACCCAGAAATCCCCCCCCCCCCCCCCCCCCAGGCATGAAAGTCAAATGTATGGACATACTGATGGTTGCTCGATGACATCCTAACTAAAACCAAAATTTCTCTGGGTTACCATATTTTCTTGACTGCATGCTCGGTGCGCGTGCATTTTGTAGCCGCCTCCTTACTTTACTAATCTTCGGCTGTTTACTTTTGTCTCAATTTGCTGTTTGGACAAAAATTGAGAACTTTAAAAAGTTCAAGGAAAAAGTATGTGTAATAAATCCTCTTAAGTTTTCCAAGTAAAAGTAAAGATGCATTTAAACCGTTTGCCTATCCACATGTGATTGAAGTGAATGAACTCTCATAGAACAGGTGGGACATTTTCACTGCAATCAGAAGGGACATTTCTCAGGCTTCTGCACTTGCCAAAATGGTGTGCTCCCCAAAAATAACCAAGGCAGACATTGTGAAGCACATAAATCGCTCCACAGCAAACTTACAGATTTCACCTTCTTCTTTCTAAATTAGGGTACCTACTTCAAAACTTTTTGACAGCCCTGTCTGTCCTGAAAAAAGTTGTTCTTTCCATGTTTGCATTCTCGGATCTGTTTGCAGAACAATGTGAATAGTAAACCTGTTATAAGATGTTTTGGTTTGCAGTATCAAAGAGTTTTTTATGTTTTCTTTGTATTTTGACATGTCCTGTGTGCTCTTCAAAATACAGCAAAACTAGTGAACATGCCTGACATTATACAACACACAATAAAATCTGGTTAGATATGTATCTGTTCAACACAAGTACCAATAACAACCAAGGCTTTGAATTATTGTCTTGAAGAGATAATTATTGAATCATCTCGCATCCTGTTTTTGCCCAACCCTACAATAGGTGCGGTTACACTCACCATGGTAAATGCCATTCCCCATGGTAAATTATCCCGCGGTGCCTCACACTTGAGTTTTAGTATACCGCGTTAACTAGGGGTCACACGTTACGAAGATTACCGAGGTAAAACGAAATCTCACCCAATTCATTGGCGGGAAATTTAATCACAACTTCATCAGCATAGCGATTGGCTCTTGTACCTCGGGCATCAAAACACCCTTCCAACTTCCCACGTTAAATGACGTATCCATGGATATTTAACACGGGAAATTTACCTCGGGAAGCGTCGGTCACACTACTAAATACAGTTTCCCGTGGTAAAAAGGCAATTTACCACGGTAAAAGTGCCCCGTGTAACCGCACCTAATGTATGTCTTCATTATCCAGTCCTACATGTACATGTAGTTATATTCACAAATGTAAAAACTAGTCACTCTTTTGCATCTCGCCAATCTTATTTTAACTTCTCTTTGAAGGGTTTCTTGGGGCATTATATTCCAAACATATTGGTCCTCGCAACATCCAATACATGTATTGTTCCTTCCCATACTTATTCTGTTAAGTAGCTGTGTGCTTTAAGAATTTTGGCAGTGACCACAGGGTAATGTTGAAACCATGAAAAGCGTTGGAAATATGCCTGTTGGAAATGTGATCTTATTGCGAAGAAAATGTCAATACAAGGTGTAAAATTAAATTTCTTATAGCTGAACTATACTGTATTTTGTTTTATACTGTAAAAGTTATTTCATTGCTTTCATCTTGTGCTAATGCGGAAAAAATTGTCTCTATTTGGAAACATGATTTCAAGAAATAAAACAACACCAAACTGTGTGAAAAAAATAGGGTGGAACCAAAACAGTCAAAATTCAATGTATTTCCCTTTTTTTTCATACATGTAGGATAGAAGGGAAGTTAAGACATGTATATTTCTTGTGGTTTTTAAAATTGCAGCTACATTATTATTATTGTTAAACATTAGCATTCATAGTCAAATAATAATTGTTTGAGGGGAAACTTAACAACTCTTATCAGCTTATGTCTGAGGATAGGAAGTAGAACTGAGCAGCTGTCAAATTTTGGGGAAAATTTCATGGCTGTATGAATTTTCATAAGCTAACAGCTGCCATATATGTTTACCTATTGAGATACTTATTAAAATTACTTGACTACAGTAGGTGGCATCAGAAAATCTTCTCAATATTCAGTCATACCCAAAGTTTTAATTCAAGAAGATCCATTTGGTCATTTCATTGAAGACCAAAAGCGGATGAAAAGTGTCAGCTTTCAAAGTCAGATATGACAGATGTTTTCAAACCATTTCATTTCAAGATTAAAATTCATTCATTTTCATGTAAAGCCTAAAATTCATTTTGGCGATGATGACAGACGGTTACTTTACTCGAAGCCGCCAACTGAAACCCCTGTAGTATTCCTAAATAATGTTATTATCAAGATTGAGTGCGACTGACAAAATTTTAAATGAACTAGAATTTACTTTCAATTGTAAGTTCAGCCTTTTTTGGTGTATTCGTTCACGTCTAGTGTCTAAAATATTGATGCAAAAAATCCACCTTGACCTATATATACTTTATGTTTTAAATACAAATTAATTTTACAGTGTAAGTTGAAGCAATTTCAACTCTGGTTTGATTAGTGATTTCCTTGTGTCTTATTTATGACAATAAATTCCACTTGCAGGAAGTTTTATATCGATCAAACTCAGGTTGACATATTTTTTCACCACTGACTCTTTTTTCCCCAACCTGTAGTAGAGTCGACAATGCATTGCCTGTAGTTTTATTTTTAATGAAAGAATAACTTATTGTTATTTATGATTAGTCTTGTGTGCATAACCATTGTAAAACTTTTATGCTTAATGGCTTGAAGGTTAAATAGGTTTGCAAGGGGTTTTGTCTGCCCGGCTTTTGGTTAGAGAGCTTGTAATCAGTATGGATAATTCATGTAATAATTAACAATTATTGAAAACACAACCTTTTGAACCAAACTGACAACAAAAGCTTAACAACACAACTACATTGTAGGCTAAGGAAAACAACATTATCATTGAGGGAAAGAAACTATCATAATGGCCAGAATATTATATATATTTTTGTGTTTTTGTGCGGTTGGACTTAATTTACAAAAAAGGTTTTCACCAGAAAACAATGCCACGAGTCATTTCTTTAATGTAAAATTTGTTAGATGAATGTCTGTTAGAAATTTGGATTTATGTTAGTTAAATGAACTAGCTAATTAAATATGTGTCCTTTCCCTTCAACATTGTCTTTACTTGAAATTCAAGTTTAAGGTATTTTCTTTTGGTATTAATTTGTACCAAACAATTTTTTTAAAATTAAGTGGTATCATATGCTTTCGCCTGCTTGTGGAAATATACTGTAAAATACTGTTTTCTGAAATTGTATTGATTAGTGGTAGCATAGTATCATTAGCACTGTCTGTTTGTGCGAGTTAAGAAAGAAAAATAATAATATTACATTATTCTTGTTATCTCCCTCTCAGATAGTATCTGCAGCATGACTGGTGAATTCATCAGGTCGTATTCTACATTAACTTTCTAAATTTCAAAACGTGTTTTTTTGTTTGCTTGATTGAAAGGTCCAGTGATAAAATAAAATCAGGAACCCATAAGGGTTGAAACGTGTAACGCGCGTTCACAGCTTCCGAATATTCAGTGCGAACTGATTGGTTGAATGTGCAGTGCTAAGTACCATATTTGGAAACCCCTCGCTCTTGTTGTTCCAAATATGGTACTTAGCAAATTGAATATTCAGAAGCTTGTTTCCCAGCACACAAGGGGTCGTTACACGTTTCAACCCTTATGGGTTTCTGATAAAATAATATGGATTATTACCACAGTATACCGCCCTTGCACTTGTTTTTGTCTGAGGCAGTTATTGTAGTCATAAATAATACAACTGTCCACTCTGTTTTAATATTATATGAGAGGTAGCAGCTGCTACTTAGACTGTAACTACAATAATTTTTCATTCAGGGGTTGCAAATCTTCAAGCAATAAATCAAGCCGAATTTGTAGAGTCACATAGAATCCTGAAAATGAATGCATTGTAATGAAAAGAGGCCAAAAATAATATTATTGATTTTCGCTTTCTCTGTCTGTGTTATTCAGTCAACCGATCCTGGGTGCGAAATGCAAAACTTTAGCTACAGTATGCATTGCTGATTGCTGGAAATTTGGATCTGGTTTACAGGAGCCCTTCAGTTGAAGAGCTACAGCCTGGGCCCTGGTTGTTCAAAAGCCGATTAACGCTAATCCCAGTTTAAAAATTAACCAAGGAATTTATATTTCTCTAATGCCAAATGCTGTTCAACGCTGACGTTCGGCAAAGTTTTACATTAGAAGAAGTTAATCATGAAAAACAAATAATTTATAAGCAAAAGAAACGTTCACCAAAAAGTTGAAAACATGAAACAAAAGTATGCACTAATCCTGGGTTAAGTTAATCAGCCTTCAAACAACGAGGCCCTGATTTGTAGCAGATTTCTCAATGAATTAAAACAATGCTCAAAAGGAGTTAAGATTTTGTTCAGCCTTCAGTTTTCCCAGGAGGTTTTTAACACATTGACTCATACAATGTAGGAGTGAGACTTGATAGATTTTACTCTGTCTAACGCCAGAAGATTTTACTTATCAACTTGGGGCATCCTATGGTACTTAAGGAGTCAGTGGGTTAAATGGGTTTAAAGAACTCAACAGCAACAAGAACAGAATTCTCATTTTTCATTTTATTGAACGCTAGCTGCAAAAATTATTAGTGAACCACTAAATTATGTTAAGCAGTTCCCTCGCATGAAATCCTCTTTCACCTGGTTGAGGTTCTATAATACTTTCTTGATCCAGTGGAGTGAATTTGTGATCATCTCAAACCTGAAACTCTCTAACTATCATCTTAGGGTGCGTTTGATTGACCGTAATCCGAAATAGGAATACATGGAATAGAAGTTTGAAATCCTTCCTTTTTTCAGAGATTCACATTAAAATTGTCAAACACCTGCTAAAATGCTATTTTAAACATATCCTATTATCCTTGCCGCTTCAAAACGCCAGATACAAATCATCACTCCACATATTCTTATTCCGGAATAGGGTCAATCGAACGCACTCTTAATTAGTTACTGATGACTGTTGAGTTTATACCAGTGATATTGGGGAAATACTGGGTCGATAAATTGGATGTGGTGGGAGGAGAGGGTGGATCAGCTAAAATCTCAGAAATCAGTTCTCTTAGGTTTACTTCAGTTCTCTGGAATTATGGAATAAATAAATGTTCAATGTCATTGGCTTCTACAGGTAATAACCCACACCAATGTTGTGTTTGAAGTACAGTCGGCCGAAGAAGTGGAACTGCAGGAGGCCAATGCTGTAGACGAAAGTCTAAAAAATGGAGAGGCCATGGTCAATGATAATGAAACTAAAAGCTCTGGAAATCTTTGTTATATTCATCTCAAGGGACAGATGCTTCACATGGAAGAATGGAATTCCATGGTCTACCTTGCAACACCTATGTACGTCCCTGTTCAATAAATGGAATCATGTTTAAATACATACGTGTACAGTGTACTACCCAGTGCTATGGAAGATATGCATTGTTTTTGGTTGATGTTCATGAGTATCCTTTTTTTCTGAGCCATACCCTAGATCCCTTTCAGAAGCCTCGACTGGGTGGTTGGTTGGCATGAGTATCCAATTGCATTACTGTTGCATTACGTGCATTTGTTAACAGCCCTTCAAGTTGACATTCTAATTGTCACATTTGTTACAAGGATTCTCTGGGTACAAAGTTTGTAATGTGTTGATAGTGGCTTAAATTTTTCCTTTAAAAATATTTTGCTAATGTCTGCACCTTCATTGCCTTGGAGGACGTGTTTTTCTGTCTGCTTTATAACATGGGATTCCTAAATGCAGATGCATTTCATGTACAGTTTCCCATATATTTTTTTAAGTGACAGGTTTTTTTAATTGAAAGGTCTTCTTGCAGAAGGGCGATAAACCACTGGCCCCATCTTGCAACCCTTGTTTATAATCTCCCTGAGGCAAAAAAAAAAAATTTCACACACTGTTCTTAGAGTAGAGAACTGAGTTACTGCTTTTGTGTTCTGGCCCAAGGCAATAATACCTTGTAAGGGAACCCTAAATCCTTTAGTACATGTAGCTTAGCTAGCACATCTGTGCAAAACCAATTCAAATGTAAACAACTGTTATTCGATGGGCCAATGAGGTGCAATTACAGGAATTGGCAACCATAAACCAATCATTTCTCCAACAAGGGCGATTTTTATTGTTGTTCTTTGTAACAAGTATTTTGTTTTGTGCATTACCATGATGTAAATGCTGTTCTACTATTGCTTCTGTTGCTCGCTTGTACTACTAGTGTAATTTAAATCAATTAATAGCTTTAAGTTGACGCTTTATCCTTAATGTCGTTCCAACACTTCTTTGTTCACATTTCAGAATCGAAACTTTGGACATGCTGCACAGTCTCGGATTGTACATCAATGACTTGAGCATGCATGATTCTAGCAGAGACCTGGTGTTAGCAGGAACGCAGCAATCCGCAGAACTCAGACTTGCTCTTGACCAGGTTTGATAGATTTGGAAGAAATTCAGCAGGCTAGACTCAAAAGTGGGATTTGTTTGTGACCTTTTTAAATGGATATTACCCACAACCATACAAACGACCAGGCCCGGGTTGCTCGAAGCATGGTTAGTGCTAACCAGCGTTAAATACCATGGAAACATATAAGTTATGATACCTCTTAACCAACGGTTAGTGCTAACCAGCCTTCGAGCAACCGGCCCCAGAGGGGAGACAAACGGCTATGTAGCGTCTTGTTGTCAACGTCTATGAATTCATAAAGCTATCAAACCTGTAAATTAAGTTTCTGGTTCTTTTGACAAAGCCCAAAAGAAAATGATTTAGCGTTGACAGTTTTGATGACTATCGGTCGCCATCTTTATGAAAACTAACGCAGTGAATGTCATGGAATGTTAATTGTGACCTGTCATAAATTAGGACTACGTCCATCAAAGCGTGCAATGTCACATTGAGGACCTTACGATAGGACGACGACGACGGCTACGAAGACGCCTCAAAACAATGGGCTTAATGAACAAAAATAAAGGCTCTGCACGCCCTGCGCATTCGTTTTGCACTTTTGGTACATTTCTTCGCCGTCCCCGTCCTAACAACAGGGAGCTTTAGCAACGACAACGGCGACGTCAACGAGAACGTCACAAATTTGCACATTTAGTGGCCAAAGACAATACACGTAGCTTTGCGCGCTCTGCACGTGCGTTTTTCATTTTTGTTTATTTCTTTGCCGTCGTCAGCAAAACAACAACGTGAACTGACCAAATTTGAGGTTTTATGAGGGACGTGAGCATTTGAAGATAAATTTTCATTTTCTCCCCTAAATAAAGCGCCGCTCATGACGTTTTCATTCCTGAGGGACTGCCATACATTTCTCACATTAAAAAACTTGGAATAGTCGTGAAGTGATTACAGTAATGAGAATTTATGTTTTGTGATGACGTTCTCGTTGCCGTTCCTGTCGTCGTTGCTAAATCTCCCTAACGACGTGATATGACCACATTTTGAGGTTGTGTAGAGGACGTGAGAACCTGACGAAATATGTTTAATTTTCTTGCCAAACAACCACAACATTCATGATAGTTTTATTCCCTCAATCTTTATAAAGGTCACAGTTAACATTCCATGACATTCACCGTGTTAGTTATGATAAAGATGACTGACATTCATAGAAACTGTCAATACAAGCTCATTTTAATGTATGTTAAAAGAGCCAGGGGCTAACTGTTAGCCTCTCTTCTGGCCGTTTGTATGGTCGTGGTTAATGTCCGGTTAAAAAAGTCACAACTGAACAAATCCCATTTCTGAGTCCCCTAAAACAAGTGGTTATTATACATACTGAAAACACCCAAACTCTTGGCGATTGCACTAAAGTGTTTTTAAGAATAAATTCAAGGCATTGGTATATTTATAGTCTTGATCCTTTCCGGCGAGGTTCCCCCATTTTGATTGACGAGCAAAGCCTTGTATTAAAAAATCTGGTGTTGATATCGGCGTTTCGCTTATCCTTGTATAGATGCCCTTGAGTATGATTATGCTGGTCAAATTATCCATCATACCGCCTATAACCGGTTTTCAGGGCCATACTAGAAATCAAGGCCCGCGTTTTTTCCACTTCACTGTTTGCAATTGGGCCATAAATTGAAGTGGAAAAACAAAGGGCTGTAACATGGTGACTCTCGAAGTTAAGAAGATTTTTTGTTATAGTTATAGATGTATGGAGCGAGCAATAAAAAAAATTTATTGTAGCGGGCTGAATCTGGAATGTGGCCCGATTAAATGACCATTCACAGCGCATGTACTGAGAGGTATTATAAATTGTAATTATCCTAGGAACTTCTGAAAAGCGCTAAGCTTGAGGAGAGTATGAAGGCACTGGACATAGAAAAGAGGCGGACGGATTCCCTGCTGTATCAAATGATTCCCAGATCAGTGGCTGATCGTCTTCGGCAAGGAGAACCAGCTCTTAACACTTGTGAGGTAATCAAGACATGCATCTATCTATTAATTGTACTTATTCTTGACTTGCTTTTTTCATTACCATACATATCGGAATCAGTGCCCACAGACAGTGACAGCATTGCATCGTGATATTAAAACGATACCTCTGGGGTCGCGGAATGTGTTGGAGATGTCAACACTAGTATAAACATTGCTTTTATCTATTATTGCACCTTTAATATACTTTCGAACTGTGAACTAAAAATTTCGAACACATGTATGTTTCGTTATTCACCGCTGCCAACCATACACTGTATTTGTGTTGAAAGATGGCGGCAAGACAGGCAGGGTGAGCCCTTTGACCGCTCCACTACAGTGCTGGGCGACAGCGAAAAGAGAAACCTTTGAATGGAATTTGAGTCCCCTGTGCTTATAGACAGCGCACTGTAAAACTGAAAGAAAACGTTGAAAATTTAAAAACGTTTTGGTATGTATCTGGATAAGAAAGAGTCGACTTTGTAAGTGTCACTGCTAAATCCTTTTTACCTAGAAGACCTATGTAATCGTCCTTCGAACGCCGTTGTGGGAAGCAGGGTAGCCGCTGTGATACGAGCCGTCATCTTCCACCTATCAATTCCCGGACTCGGCGCTAAATGTGGGTTGAGTTTGTTGGTTTTCTACCCCCTGCCTTGAGAGGTTTTTCTACAGATACTCCGCCCCCACCCCCCTTTCCTTCATCCCGAGCCAACCCACATTCGACTTGATTGGACCGTCCAAGGCTTACTGTGAGGACGCCTGGTGTGGTGGATGCTGCTCGCGGACCGCACTCCAGCGCTCCTTGCTCGAATCCCAGCAGGCGCGTTCCAAAGTTCACTTATCTTTTCATCCATTTGAGGGTGGTAAATGAATCCCAGCATTCTTGGAGGCAAGTTGCGCATGTTACGGGATCGGAGTGGCGCCCACCCATATTTAAAAAAAAAGAATGAAAAACGATAGAAGCCAAAGAAAACGGAGCCTTCCGGTAGCCTTCGACTTTTGTCGGCCTCTTGCCTTGTACGTCTTCGAGCTTCGAAGAAAAGCTACTGACGTTTGACATACAGGGTTGTTTCTCTGCCAGTATCTAAATAATATGCGTTTGTTTCAGATGTTCAGTGATGTGTCAGTGCTGTTCAGTGATGTTGTGGGATTCACACACATATGTTCTATGATCAGCCCAATGGAGGTTGTGACGATGTTGAACAACATGTACACAGCCTTTGATCAGATCTCTGAGCAACACAACGTCTATAAGGTCAGTTCTGTAGTCAGACAAGGAATTAAAGCAAAAAAAGAGGAAAATGTGGTTTTCAACTTAATCACCGCAAGAAAAAATTTGTATTCTGACGTTTCGAGCGTTAGAGCAGATTGTCAGAGATATTTTACACTACATGTACCTATATTCGCCCAATAACGGAATACGCATGCGTAATCTTCCATCATGGGCTTCCTGAGTATCTCTGTGATGAACTCGAGTGTCTACAAGAACTCGCGTTAAGGATTATTTTTCCTCTTTTCCCTACTGGGACGCCATGTCGGCAGCTAACCTAAGTAGTCTCGCAGATCGCCGTGGTGCTATATCAGCTAAACTTTTCACCGACATAATTAGAATCATTGCACCGGCATCGCAGAGAACATGTTTTCGAATCCTGTTGAAGATGTCTATAAGAGACAATTGCTTCAATTATATTGAAAAGTTAGAGGATCACTTCTCCCTTTCATCAAAAACCCGCGGCGCTTCTTTCAATTTCTTTATTTCTAATCAATAAATGGGCCATTTCCGAGTTCATGTCTGCCTCCTCCTCAAAGCGAGTCTAAGTGCAAAGTTTTTGTGATGGTAAGTAGTTCTACTTTACATATGAATGAAAACTAATTTTCATAACAAAAACTTCGCACATAGACTCGCTTTGAAGAGGAGGCAGACATGAACTCGGAAATGGCCTAATGCCGCCGGTAACGTGACAGAGTAGAAACGATCTACTCAGCATGTAAAAGACGAGAGATTTTTAATTTTCTCGCAAAATTACTTTTCTTGTTTTTGGGAAGTGGTTATATAGGCGGAGTTAATCCAAAAACTTTTTTTTTTTTCTTCAGGTAGAGACAATTGGTGATGCTTACATGATCGTAAGTGGGGTTCCTGAAAGAAGCAAATACCATGCTGAACATGTAGCTGACCTGGCACTCGATATGATTTCAGCAATGCCATCACTGGTCGATCCATCAGAGTCATTTCCACACCTAAAAATTAGAATAGGTAAGAAGAGACATATCTTCAATCGAGATTTAGTGTATCTGATGTTGTTGTCAACAATCGTTGACCAAGTGGATAACTTCAACTCCGTCTGGTGTTCGTTTCTGTAACCACCATAAGTAGTGTTTGGTTTTCAAAACAAAAGACCTTCACACATTTAAATGATGTATAGATTTAGCCAAAAACCAGTTCCTGGTCAGCTTTCAACTTAAAAAAACAGCTGACCTAGATGAGCTTTAAGCTTGAACCCGCGTTATGGTCACGTGATACTGGTTAGAGGATACTTTGTTTTGACAGTTATCAATTAACCATAATATGAATGTCCAATATCAAAGATGTTCCCGCCAAAAAACGCGGGTTGCACCACATAGACATGGTGGGGTCGTACGGTGACCAGAACCAAATTTTCTCGCAAAGGTAGGTTACCGTACTTTGTTACCAATGGTGCTCCGCGCACGCGCCGGGGCTCCGCTAAAAATTAAAATACGTATAGAATTTGCACCGATCTTTCTTTACTACTCTCCTCCAATTTTACGCCCGATCACATCAAGGCCCTTCCTTCTCAGGACATCGCTTTCCTTGTCGAAGATTTTACTTTAACAAGCCATTTGGCTCCTCACTTCCTTTTAATAGTTTTTTATTAAGTTAGCATTACAGCTACGTGGAAGATATATTTCTATATGGGAACTGTGTTACTTGACCTCTCTTACTCAAAAGAGTGGGTTTTTCTGGAATGGATCCGCCTAAATCAGGATCATTACACACACACGAAGAACGTAAATTTAGCCCATAGGGCTATACATAAGTACCAGGACCGATAATGTTTCAGGTAAACGGTTAACCCACTGATTAACCGTGAGGTTAACCACTGATGTTCGATGCATAAAAATTCGAGATTTTTCTCTCTTTGTTTGTTTGTGTGATGAATGTAAAGTACTTAAACTTTACCTCATGTAATTCTAAGAAAACGAAAAAATAACTAAGTTTTGCAGATCCATCCTTTTCACAAAACACAAAGAAGCCTCTTTACTCACTGTTTTTTAATATCATTTTTATGACTAAATTAGGTGTACATACTGGAATGGTTGTAGCAGGTGTTGTAGGTTTGAAGATGCCGCGATACTGCTTGTTTGGTGATACTGTCAATACGGCATCCAGGATGGAGTCCACTGGATCGGTAATAAACCTACTTTTTTTGTAATACACACGTGGAAACGTTTTTGTGCAAACGCGGTGAGATAGTCACATAAAGCTCCCGAAGTGTCTCCTAATTCTACTTCACTGTGCAGAAAAGCGAAGCGGGCCATAAAAGTCACAAAGAAGTGAATGCTCCTCTTCCTTAAACTGACACAAACAATCCAAACCTGAAAAAACGCGACCTCTCAGTGATTTATATTCTATTTTTAGCTGATCTTGGCAACAACAAATTATCAATGGCACTTCCACAGAGGCACTATTCTTCTTCCAATTCCGAAGTGAACCCGATGGAATGAGAAAATGATAGTTTTTAGGATAATTATATCTTTTCGTGGTTGACAGGAAATGAAAATCCACATCAGCGAGACAACCTTCAGTTGTTTAGAAAACGCAAACTACTGGATGAAGAAGCGGGGGAGCATTGAAATTAAGGTAATTTTGCAACACAAATGTTGAAGTTTACTTTGGCTATCAGATCAACTGCGTAAAAGAGTTGGTTAATGCCAATCAGTTTAAACCGCTGACCAGTACTGAGTACAGTGCAGGATGTTGTCGGCATGGGTTCATTCCGACCAAGACACTGGAGAAAGCGCTGCCTTGTACACAAATTGTTAGACTTTCTAGTTGGACAAGGGCAATGACTTTTGAACCCCGTCTCATAACCCGTGTTCATAATCTTCATGGGACGTTAAAGAACCCATACACTGTTCGCAGACACAATTATGTCATAGCGTTCCCGGTTCAGTGTTTTGGCTTAATTAAGGTGATAATATCTCGTAAAAGACCGATTCTTTGCTTTTCGCCTCACACCCGTGCAAAAAGCCGATCATAGTATTCACTAACATTCAGACAGAAGGCTCTCAAAGCTAGGACAAAAAATATCATAGCTGCTGATTCCATTAAGTGTGGAACAACTGAGTGTCCCTTTTCAACCTGACTCACGGTCACTGTGGGGTCGTCCCTGTTTATAAGAGCAGTTTTCAAATGACTGTCGAAAGTAATTACGCAATTGCAGTTGCTACGCTTAGTGATTGGTTTAAAAATCTCGCGCCAGTTTGTCAACCAATGAAAAGGAAAACCAAAACCAATCGCTACTTGCGCGCGCAATTTTTCCCGCGCTTTAAGCAAGTTACATAGAATTGCTACGAATTTGGATTGGTTCATTGCCGTGTTTGCACCTGCTGTGATTGGCCGAAGCAGTTACTTTGGTATTTGTTTTTCGACACTAGATTGAAAATCCCTCTAACGCCCTGTTGTTGCTGTAGGGAAAAGGAGGAATGAAGACTTATTGGCTAGTTGGCAAGAAAGCAGTCGATGACGAAACTGCCCAATCGTTCGTTTCGTTTGTCGGAGGTCGTAATCCCATTGCGATCTGTTCACACAGTGAAACAGATAGGATATCCAACTCTGCCCTTGGTCAAATTAATCTACAACTCTCAGGACAAGATATACCCGATGACAACAAAGAAGGAGACTCATTAAATTGGCCCATAGAAGAGAACGAAGTTATATACCCACAAAAAGACAGTCCGGTGGCTTACTATGGACATGTTCCGCACACACCTCAGAATAAAAGAATCAATGGATTGAGCTTTCAGTGGGACAAAGATAAGGTGTGATTCTTTTTCATTTTTGTCAGCAAGGAATACGAAAACAAAGGTGGAATAATAAAGTTTTCTTCCAGGCAACTTGAGAAGTGCCTTACACAATAGGACGTTTTCAACCAACATCTAGAGACACCAATAACAATAGAGAAATGTACGACTTCTGGTGGACAAACAAAAGGAGCTAATGAGAGATCTTTTGTTTTCGTCCACCAACATAGCGGCGATGACGTCACGTGAAAACCACCTGTATTATGGACAGGAGTTAAAATGGTTCGATATTTTTGCCGGGGCGTAGCGTTTATTGCCTCCATATTGCATTTCGTTCATTCATCCAAAAACACAGATTAATCAAAGAAAAAAAGCACGGAAAACAAACAACGCGCAAGTTTGCTTCCGATTAGTGTAGACTATATTTCGATGCTATTTCTATGCAGGTCCTTTTTTGGCATTAATTTGAAATTCACCCAGGCATGTAATATAAATATAAATTGGATACGTATGCAGGAATTGAAAGTAAAGCCCTGGGCCCGGTTATTCAAAAGCCGATTAACGCTAATCCCAGTTTAAACTGATTAACCAAGGAGTTTATTTCTCTACTCCCAAATGCTGTTCAACGCTGATATTCGGGAAAACTTTGCATTAGAAGCAGTCAATCTTGAAAAACAAAAATAAGCAAAAGAAACTTTCACCAAAAAGTTGAAAACATGAAACAAACGTTTACGCTAATTCTGGATTAATGGGCTTTCGAACAACCGGGCCGCCGTGGTCACTTGCTTATTTTCCGTGGGGTACCGGAGTGTCGTAGCTTATTTTCGTTTGACTTTTTTCAGTTCCCAGGTAAAGGTAAAGAAGATGCTTTGTTAGAGGAGACGAACATTGTCAACGACGAGCAGCCAAACAAGAGAAGCGGAGGAGAACTTGTACAGACCGAGGAAGCAACCAAAACCACGACGTGTACAACATCAACCTCTCTTTGCAACGTTCTATAAATTATGGTCCGTCGACAAAATTATGTGTTGTTCGATCATTTGTTTCCAAGTGGGAACTGCTGATTATGTGATTGGAATCCAAAAATACACCCGCGCTGTATTTGTCCTTCACGGTGAATTTTTTCCTCAAGTGTGAGAGAAGCGTTTCTTTCAAGTGGGGAGATTCTGAAGATGTTAATCATGGTCAAAGTTTACCATGCAAAATTATTTTACACTATACTGTATAAGTTCCTTGATTTCCAAAAAGGTATTCATTCTAAAGCCTCTTCAATCGCAGAAAGTTGTTGCACGCAGTCGAAATGTAGGTGGTTCATGAAGTGTAGTTTCCTGCGCTTATATGGATACATAGTTTTTTTTGCTTTGCCCCTCTTTTTCAGTAAGAATTTTTTTTAGTAGGAAAATAATTAAGAGCTGGAAAACGAGTGAATAGCAGTCTTATTTATCAGTTGAGGAACTTTCTTTTCCTTTTTTATTATGAGTCATTGTTTTGCAAGGCATTTTTTTAGTTTATGGTGTATGATATAAATTTTAGTTGGGGAGCAATTTTAAATTCGGTTTTATCCTGAGAGGCTGAAACGCCCAAGTGCGCAGGGAAGGCGTGAAGCTAATTTATAAAGTGGCTGCTGGTCAGTCCATATTATATAATGATGCAAAGGCATTTTGACAAGGTTGACAAGG
>OX421452.1:43822648-43840148 GCA_949126865.1 Montipora capitata | reverse complement strand
GTACTAAGGAGTAAGGCCCAGTTACATATGCGTACATAAGTTTTCCCTTCATTTGCATCCTCGACTCCAGTGCTCGGGCTACTCACTCCGGTCCTGCGCAGAAAAGATGTGAGGAGGTGAGAGCCATATAGACAGAATAAAATAAAATAAATTAGGGACGGTTGGGCGATTGGAAAGAACTATTCTTGGGGATTGCCCCTCGAACAGTTTCATGTGCATACCGCTGCATATTTGAGCAAACTTTTTTTAATAACTAAACTACAAAAGGTTAATTACATGAAAATGATTTATTAGAACGAGAGAATGAAATAAATATTGATGTGAATAGCTATGTACAAAGCGTATGTTGTAACGTCTACTGTTCCAAAGTTCTCTTCCTCTTAAATATAACACCATAAGTTTCACTGAAAATACTGCATCTCTTCATGTGGCACCAACCCATTCTGTTATCAATTGATCTTGATTCGCGTTTTCGTTCAAGCAGTTTTCGCAAAAGGCACAGAGAGTTATAATTGTCTATAAAATGTCCTTGATTTTACAAGAGAAGTGCGATCCACTGTCCTAGCTCATTAAGCATCCGTGATGTCCATTGTTACTTTTCGAAATCGCTTCTTCCCGCACAACGATTCTGTATTAGCGTAAGTTTCAGATTCTTTTTCATAAGGTAAAAACTGCAACAGCATGCATGCGCGATGGCGACTGAGCGTCAGTGACATCAGTTCAGTCATCACCAGTGTCGCATGCGCTCTTGTCGGGAACCATCGTCTTGTTTTCAAGGTGTTTTGATGTTTTTGTGGGCGATTGGGGTCATCTGCCAGGAATGACCTTTGGCTTAGGTCAACACGTGATATAGTCTTTTCTCTCTCTCGCAGTGGTCACTTGCGTTTCTGTAGCACCTGCCTTGTTGTCTTGCCTTTGCAATCTTGTCATAGAGATTTTGTCATTTTTAGATAGAACAGTCCATTTCTTTACATCACCAAGTTGGTGTATACATACATGCGTAGTATAGTGATTCCTGAACAGGAAACCACAAGTGAACCATCGCTCAACATCCTGATGTCTTGCAGGGATTTAATTTCTTAGCATGTTGAATGCCATTGAGACCGAAACACATGGTGTAACGTTCTTGATGCCGGTGTTCTCGCGAACCATCTGGCATAACAAAGCCCCAAGTGTCATGGTGAGATCATTTGAGATCTTGCAACGGCTAGTCTTGTGAAAGCTCTTGGGTTTGTGGACGAGTTCAAATGTGATCACACACCTGGTTCCTGTATGACCTGTCCATCGCTCAACACCACAATCTTGTCACAATGTTCAATGGCCTTCGGCCTGTGTGAAATGGTTATCACTGTTGAATCTGCCAATCTTTCTTGAATAGTTTCCTGTATAATTTGTTCCGTTCTTGGATCCAAATGAGCAGCTGGCTCATCTAGTATCACTATGTTGTTCCCTTGTAGGAGCACACGAGCAAGGCAAAGGAGCTGCTTCTCTCCCACACTGAGATTCATTCCTTTGTAAGTCAATCCATACGACAATTTTCCTTGGAATGTTTCTACCAAATGTTTTAAATGCACTGCCTCTAAGGCATCCCACAAATCCGCATCAGTGTGTATCGACAAAGGATCGAGATTCTCTCGAATAGTTCCACTGAACACAACAGGATCTTGGCTAAAAACAGAAATGCACATTCGGGATTCCTGGAGGTTGAGGTCACTTAATCTCACACCATCTATTGTAATCACTCCTTCAGCCTCTGGCATACTCTTAAGAGCAGCTATGATGCTTGATTTTCCAGCTCCCGTTCTCCCGACTATTCCAACCTTCGATTGTCCCGCAATGCTCAGATTTACACCGTTCAGGACCATGGGTCCCTCGGGATAATACCTCAAAGATACCCCATTTAACTCGATTTCTCCGTTTGTTGGCCATTTTTTGGGTCTCAATGGTGCCTTTTTGTAACCCGGTTCTGGTTCGAGTTTAGTTACGGCCATTACTCGCTCGACAGAAGTCATCAAGTTCTCAACTTCTGATGATTGTTGAACAGACACTTGCGTAAAATGAGCAGTTTCGAAGACGTAGACAAAGGCAATTCCCACAAGAGCTGAAAGGACACAAAAAAGCAAACCAAACGTCAGATTCAGTAGAGGACCTAGTCTTGTTAAGTATCCAGGCCCCAGTTGTTGAAACGATGGATAGCGCTATCTGGCCGATAAATCACTATCCACTGGATAACTCAATTGGTTTTGCTAGTGTTTTTTCCGCTGGATAGCGCTATCCACCTTTTGAACAACTGGGGCCAGATCATCGCAGTTATCAGCGCTACTTCAGCAGCAGCAGAACGAATTCAAAGTGTCTCTTAAATTCAGGCTTCAATGGCACTTGCCATAACCTCTGCATTACGGTGCAGTGTTCAAACAATTGAGCTATCACGTCTATTAGAACTATAGTTACTTTTCAAGTTCAGTTAACAAATAAAACAGTGATATAGAATTTCATCGTGCTCTTTGTGTAAGACAAAGGTACTGCTATTATTTTCCCTTTCGCATATTTCGAAGCCACAAGCTATCTCGGACCGTTGGAATCAAGTCATATTCGCCCGTATTACTGAATCGGCCGGAAAACATTAGCATCAGCAGTCGACTACGCACCGAAGACTGTTCTCAGTTATATGGCAACTGACTTATCTTCAGCAAAGCTTAAAATGATACTTTCGAAAACGCGTGGAGGCTTTATATGTAACTGACAAAGCAAGAGATGGGTCGAGCAATAGATCAATGCATGATAGTTTACCTGCGTTACTTTGGGTTTGTAGAGCAGCAAAGAAAGCTACGGCACCTATCAAGAGACCAGAAAGTAGGTCAAGCCTTATCCCTAACCACCGTGTGCCAGCTAGTACCATGAAATATGCGCGACTGTGGGTGTCTTGATAGCTGTAAATATCAAATGAAAATGCAGACAACGAGTCAGTAAATAACATTGAAATAACTTCACGAACTAGCTAAATAGTCCAATTGATTCTCAAGATCATAACCAGACGATAGAGCATCGGGCATCGCGTTAGAAGTTGTATGAGACTTCGTTGCCTTTTCTGTATTAGCTATCTAAATCATCTTTTGAATCTCGACAGTTACACAGTACAACAAAATATTAGGGCTATTCCAATGAAATGGCCGCTTGTTGCATGCCTGGTTCGTAATCCCCGGCAACTTTCTAACAACAATCACTTTAAAAAAGGAAGAGGGAGAGGTCATTTGGATGTAACTAAGTGAATATTAGGATAACGAAAGAAGATTCATATCCCCCTCAAAAGTGGCGCCCTTCAATTACTGTGCCGGGCTGTGCGCCTTACTTGTTATCTAAGAAATAGTTCGGGATGAAGTAAGTGTTAAGTGTTGCATACTGTTGTATAGATTCCCTAAATTTTACACTTCAAATCTAGAAACTAGCGACGAATCAGTTGACCTCGGCGAAATTTCAGGACATCTGCATGAGCTCGTGAAACCACCCAATGGCAACTGACTTGATATTTCCCGAGCATGCTAAGTCAAAACTTGTAATTCAAACTAACCGGTACAACTGCTCTGCAAATTCCTGTTGTTTTCCTCGACTTCGAATGGTATCCAAACCATCCAGCGTTTCAGAAATTTGCGAGAGTACTGGACTGCGAGAAACAGCCTCTAGTCTCTTCAGCTCTCTAGAAGTTCTCATAAAATACCTTGCTATGTAAACATACAACAATATAAGTGGCACAACAACAGCTGCAA
This sequence comes from Montipora capitata, assembly GCA_949126865.1. Classification (NCBI taxonomy): domain Eukaryota; kingdom Metazoa; phylum Cnidaria; class Anthozoa; order Scleractinia; family Acroporidae; genus Montipora; species Montipora capitata. The sequence goes on along the minus strand of OX421452.1, from coordinate 43,836,384 downwards.
GCCAGGCGTTCGCTACCAAGGGCAGCAAAGCCGCAGTCAACACGAACAACACCATTTGGATTGCAAAGAAGAATGTTTGTGGTAGAATCTCGTCGAGGCATCCAGTGTCTTTGGCGAATCGATTTAGAATCCTGCCGATTGGATTGGAATCAAAGAACAGGACTGGCGCTTTGAGGATCCCTGTCGCCATGTTGTTGTGAAGTTTCTCGGAGGATCGCAACACAGCTATGAAAAAGAAAAACGCCCGTAGAGTTGTAAAGAGAATGGTAACAGCTACACATCCGGCGTAGATGCTGATATTCATCCACTCTATCTGTCTGCGGTGAGGAAGCGTTGTCAAGAACGACAGCCACAGATCGGGCAAAACTGTAACTCCTGAAAAAAGAACGAAAAAAGAGAGGACAGTGGTTAATACCATGAGAGGGAAGAGGAAATAGGTGTAGTCGTTGCTCTTTGGCGATAAAATAAGAAAGTAGTTGGCAAAGAGAGATGGAAAATTCTCTAAATTACAACTTGCTCTAGAATTTTTTCAAAACTAGTTTCCAATTGCCAAATGCATCTAGCGCTTTACACAATTGAACATCGTCTTATAACGATCCAATGAAATACGAGATTGTAAATTTCTGCTTAGTTTAAGAGTTCCTTATCGTGCTTGAATGCCATCCGCCGATAAAAAGAATATGCGGTACCTTGACAAATGAGAAACATGACAGTCAATCCAGCAAGAGCAAATGGGTGCAGTCCCGCCCTGAAGTAATTCCAGTACAGCTTGAAAGACACTGTCCCAGTGGCACGATCCTCCAATGGAATCTCCATACTTTTGTTTACACTGTTATCTAAGCTTCCCTCATCGGGAGTTCCATTTTGGTCCTCCAGCAATGGGATTTCTTGGGATTTCTCGTCTTCCCTGTTGTGTTGAAATTCTAAAATATCTTTCAAAGCTCCGTTGTTGTTAAGGTCCACGAAAGTCCCGCAAGCGAACAGGGAGCCATTGTCCATGACGACAACTTGATCGGCCGCGTTCATGTGGCTATCTTTGTGAGACACCATCAACCGAAGTTTGTCTGACAGCATACCAAGGATGCATTCATTAAAGATGTAATCACCGACGTTAGCGTCCAGTGAAGCAAGTGGATTATCCAAGAGGTAAATATCACAATTGGCATACACTGCTCTTGCCAAACTGATTCGAGTCTGCTGACCTCCACTCAAGGTGTTTCCTCGTTCCCCAATGACGACCTCATCGCCGTCAGGAAATCTGGCTATATCCTCCTCCAAAGCACACGCTTTGATGACTCGCATGTACTGATCGTAATGGAATGGCAGACCAAATAGGACATTTTCTCGAAGCGTTCCTGAAAAGACCCAAGGCATTTGTGGCACATATGCAATGGTGCCGTTGCAGTCGATATTTCCTGCAATAGCTGGTATCTCCCCAGCAATTAAAGACATAAAGGAAGACTTTCCGCTTCCCACGGGACCAGTAACGATTGTCAATGTTTCATCTTCTGCTTCAAAATTTATCGCTTCCACTGGAATCTTGTCGTGGCCATTTAATCTACATGTTACATTAGTCAGTCTTATGCCTCTCTCTGTATCTGGTTCGTAGTTTCCCTTCACTAATGTTTGGTACAATCCCAAATTCGAAAGTTCAAGATGATTAAAGTCATTATCGTCATGGTGAACCTTGACAAACCTTGTCATCGTACAGGATTTTCTTATGTACTCGTTGAAGTACGTAAGTCCGTCCGTGATATCCATTGTTGCTTTTCGAAATCGCTTCTTCCCGCACAACGATTCTGTACTAGCGTAAGTTTCTGATTCTTTTTCATAAGGTAAATATTGCAACTCTGGGAGAAGCAAAAATTTCTGTATTCGATCAAACGAAACGTACGCTTCATAAACGAAATGCGACCCCTCTGCAATGGATCTCAATGCACTGTTACGAAGGACATTGATCATCGACAAGAGAGTGAAAACCGTGTAGGGTGTCAGATGGCATCCACTGAAGGCAAGAGTCAAAAGAGAAATGAAGGCAGCAAGGACTCCTGAAGTATACATGATAGAAATTCCACATGATACAAGAATACTCTTGCGACGTATTATACGCATTTCATTTCTAAAAAAAGTAAAAAAGATTCTGTTACTTTTAAGCTCTTAATCTCAGTGTCTATCTTCTAACATTGCGCCTGTCTCTTTCTTATCTGATTTGTTCTTAATCACTCGTTTGTTTGTTTACAGTAAACAAACAGCCCTTTTGCCAAAGAGGCACGACAGACTTACAAAAGCCTCTTAAATTTTCTAAATGTCTCTGTTATTTGACATCTCACGTTCCACATTTCGTTTTACCCTCAGAAATGAGCATTGTTTAAAGCTTCCCAGGTCTCCGAGTTTGTACTGGCCAAACCACGCCGGGATATACTCACCACAAAAGCTGGAGCACCTCGCTGGGGACTACGTTTCCTAGGGATTATTTCTGTTATTCTTTGCAAGCAGACTGACTGCGTTCATTTGCGTCCAGTTGAAGTGTTTTGAGGTATACCTACGGTTTATCGTCCTTATCCAATAATATCAGGCATGTGCGCATGTCATTACAAAGGCAGCTCATCTTTCTGAGTTTCTTTGAGACCCTAAGCGTTGGAAAGACCTAGGTCTAGACAAGCCGGGTATTTTTAGTGTTCATCTGACTGACTCACCTTCGAGCTTCCTCAACCTGTTTTTGGAAGATCCACTCCCACGCATGCGTCTTAATTTCACGTATTCCAGCCACTATCTCAGCCATGAGGTGTATCCGCTTGTCAGTAGCAGCAGCAATCTTGACTCGAAGCTTTCCAGACAAGTATATCAAAAAACCACCAAAAGGAACAAGGAGACAAAGAAAAATAAAGCCCATTAACGCCTGCCAACCAATAAAGTGCCACAACAACGGAACCACAACGCAGACATCAAACACGGCTACAATGAGGCGAAAAAACTGCCTGGCAGCTAATTCCATTCTTTGAACATCATTGGATACCAGATCAATCACGTGACCTTTTGTAAACTCGTTGAGTGTCTGCTGACCCATAAGAAGAATCTGCGGTGAAAAGATTTTAAAAAAAGTGTAAATAGGATGTCATTCCGGCTTCCTTTTGGATTTTTTTTTACAAAACGGCACACTAGCTAAATTTTTTCTCAGATCACCAAGAGAAGATACGATGCACCCTTTTCGTCGGATCCTTTCTTATCAGGACTGAGACGTATTCTCTATCGACCTATCCCGGTCTCTCTTTTTTCATTTGTTGGTTTAGTTCCATTGCTTTCTGACGCAATAATCAAAGCCCAGGTTGTGAAAGATGCTAATTTGTATGACTCGCAATGGATCCGATAAGTACTGCCTCTTTTTAATATCATTCTTAGTATGTCATATTCACAACAGATACTTTTACGATATGAGCGAGCTTCAAGAGTCGAGTTCTTCAAACTTCCGCTCACCCTCGATCATCCCTAAAGTTAGGTTTTTGTCATCTGATTTAAAGTGCTTCTTTCGAAAAGTTTTAAAACCAAAGTGCAGAGGAACAGCTCTGGCCGACTCAGCAGGACCCGTGTCAAAAGAGCGAACTAATCAAATGGTGACTAACCATTCCATGGACTACGTGAAATCGTCTGGCGTTAAATGTAATACAATCTATAGGTATCACTCTTAGGACAAAAGGGGCTAAAGGGGTTTTTGATCGGACGTAGATGTCCTTATCCAACATCAGTCTAACGAGGGAAAACGTAGAGGGAAATAAAACCGACATAGCGAGGTTGACGCATTTGTTTTCGAATTCTAATTTCAAAACGAGGAAGGTAAAGGTAAAGGTAAAGGTACACGTTATTTAACGTCGGAAGTTCCTTTACTCTCTAGAGAGTACTCTCCCAGGAAGCCGACGGTGCGCTCAGGAAGAGGAAAGCATAGGAACTGTGTAGGTGTGAGTGAAACTAACCTTTTGAAAGATGAGACCTTTGAGAGAGGCCTTCAGCCGCATTCCAATAACGTAGAGTTTGAAACTGCTATGATGCACAGCCACGCTTTTCATCAACACCACCAACAACATGAGCACCGCGCAAAAGCTAAGTAGCATTCGCTCTGGCGTAGTGGACATTAATGTGGTGATAAAAACGCCCAGGAAAAAAGGTTGAAGAAATCGACCAACCGAATCCAGGAACCCGGCAAATACAATAATACAGAGGTCCTTGCGAGACAGAACTTTCATGGCGCTTTTCCACAACCTTGGCTCTTTGTCTTGCTGTCGAGACTCGTTTACATCCTTCGTCCATTGCGACTGTAGCTGCTTTGTTAGCGCGCAAGTTTTGTCTTCTTCATGCAACGGCCAAAAATCAGATTGTTGTATGGGACGTTGATATCCGGTTTTAAACAAGTCGTTTGTCCACCAAAACAGAAGGAAGGAAAGCCAGTTAGCCTTACTTTGTGGATGTGTGGAAGCACCATATCCGCTTTCCTCGGCCATCTCTCTAAATCAAAGAGTAAGAAGAAATCAAAAAAAGTTGAGTTGAAATTCTAATCTTGGACCGTTTTCTTAGAGAATTACATTACCTTGCGTAATTTTACGTCCGCTTCCTAAGCGCAAGTTTTGTTTTTTGAGTGAATTGGAGCTGTATTGGGTTTGTATAATTGACGAACGTATACAAACATTACCAATCAGTAATAACATTATTGCTGATTCATTATAAAACGTTCTTAATGGTAAACAACATTTAACGACATGAAAAAAATTCCCTCTAAACGATATGTTAGTCTCATATCCAGAAATATGGGTGTAGAAGCCTCCATCGGCATCAACCTCTATGAACTTGGCAAATTCATAGCACTCTTCATTCTTCGTTGTAAATGGATCAAACAACAGTGAATATAAAGCGACAAAAATGTGTTCTGCTTTTTCCGCGGAATGAAATTGGTTCAAATGCGAGGGCGGATGCAATCAAGGAAATGATTGCTCCTTAGGTAACTTGAATTTGATAACTCTAAATGAGATTTTTTTCAGACTTTCCACAACGTTTTGAAATATTGACCAAGTTTGATCGAGAATCACTTGAGTATGCGACTATGCCACTTAAAAGTACTTCATTTTACGTTACGACTGACGCAAATGGTGTATTTAATAGTTTATACCTTAGGAGGTAACTTAGATGAATTTGATAGTGGAGATTTCATCCAACACTTTTATACCTGTTTTTTTGTGAACAGTAGTCATAATATCTGACGCAACAGGAATCAAAGAAAAATGGCGAAGGTTATGCTGTAATGATGGTCGAAACGATAAAAATAATAGCTATATCGTGATCATTTTCAATGACGTCACGGTTTATTACAATTTGTCGTAACAGAATGACGACATTATTGTTGCAATTGCTATATTTAATAACTTGGTACATCTTGAATTATATTTCTATGGACATGCATACAGTTCAGTTGGTCTTGGAATTTTGCTTCAAACTACAGTCAAACAATTTGTTTATTGCCTTTGCCTTTCTATGTTTTTAGTTAATACTTAAAATATCGATGCTAGAAAAATTGCTAAAATAGCAGTTTACAAAATGTTGAAGTGAGGCTCATATCTTCATTGTTACGAAACTTATAACTGGAATGTTGTCACCTTATGGAAAGTCGATCTCTGCGATTTTCATAATTCTGCGGAATTCATCTTCAAGCGCCAACGGCCAACCTGCGTTTTGGCTTCCATCAATCAAACTTCCGACGCAAAACACAGATGACGAATTCAATTCCAAAACTCCCATTCACTTTCCGGAGGCGGAGTTGACCTTCCCGGCTATGTTCGGAAATTTGATCGATAGAAGCCAAAACGCAGTTTGGCGCTTGTCGCTTGAAGGTGAGATTGCTCAGAATTATGAAAATCGCAGTAAAGCCCTTGGTATTATTTACTTATTTGTTTATTAATAGTTAGATTATCAGACTAGTGTACATAACCCAGAAGTGTCGACCTTAGAAAGCATATCCCGCCAAATTATGGCCAATCACATTGGGCCCAATGAGCAGAACGCCTATGATTGGTCTGCAACCAAATACCCGAACGAGCGATCGGGTACCAAACGGAATGCCACCATGTTTTTTTCCTCGAAAAAAATGCTCTAACTACGTTCTGTAAACTATCATTGTTATTATTATTTATTATTACTATTATTAAACTGCACCAGTTGTTCAGCGTAATGCAAAATGAAACCGGATGATCGTCGCCTTTATTTTGCGAATCAAGGTGGATCAAACCAGTTTCAACAAGAATGCCTTATTAGAAGGATTATCTCTACAACATTCTTTCATAACGGCAATATTATGGTATCAAATAAAACACCATTCATAGCTTTAACAAGAGGCACTGATTATGAGGTAATTGGTCACCATAGCAATAGTAAAGCTATGTTAAATCATCCTATATTCAGTCTTTAAACGATTATATCTCAAAAACAAACTCGGTGACCCCCATTTTTTTATTGCTGGAAAATGTTAAGCAGGCTCAGATAAAACTCTCTGCAAAGTTTAAAAAAATATATCTGTTGCAGATTGAGAGCCACCTAAATTTTTTTTAAACTGTGAAGGTAGCTGTGAATCTGCCCCAGAGGATTTTCTTTAACTTTGCAAAACGTTTTATTTTAGCCTGCTCACTACTTTCCAGGAATTTTAAAAATAGGGTCACAGGGTTCGTTTTTGAGATATAAGCGTTTAGAAAACAGTCCTTAGAAAATACGCGCGCTGATTGGTTAAAAATCGTGTTTCTATAACTCGATGGAAATACAGAACTAGCACGAGCTGTTGACGTAGTGATGGCGCGAGCAAAGAGAATTTACATTTTGATAATTAGCGTTAACAAGTGGTTTTCCTTTTTCTCGTCGCATTGTTTTCTAAAAGAAATAGAAAACATGTACTCGAGTTATAGAAACACGAGTGAAAGTTTGGGAGAACTCGAAAAAGCTGTGAAAACAGTCGCCTGTGGCTCGTGTTCCCACAGCATTTCTCGTTCTCCCGAACTTTCACTCGTGTTTCTATAACTCGATAGAAACACGGTACATGTTTTCTATTTCTTAATTAAAGACTACATAAGGTGTATTTAGATGACTCTTTCGCTGCCATGGTAATCTATTACGTCACATGAATGAGTGCATACTGGTATTTCTTATGGTACCACAACATTTGCCGTTCCGTGCAACTGTTGTGTAGACTGAGTCCTTCTAAATACAACAGTTTCTTGAAAGCGTTAAAACACTAACCCTAACCCAACGACAGCGTCGTCATTAGTTTCGAATCCACTTCAAGCCTGGATAATTAGGATTAAAGAGTGCTGTTTAATTTTCACAGTATTTGGTAAATTTGAAAGGGCTGTGTATGGACCATTTCGCTTCACATATCCCGTAGTATGGATGCCCGGAGGGGCACCGCAGATGATCCAGCAACCAAGGTCTCTACATTCCTTTCGGCAATTTTTCTTGCAACTTGTTTCCCAATTTTGGTTGCGACAAATATTTCTAGATCTAACATGGGGTAAGAGAAATACCGTTGCGACACACTTTTCTTCACAGATGCTACCCTACCCAATCGTTAAAAAAATACGTTGAAAAGGTGTGAGAAGCGTAACGGAAAGGAGAAAAAATTGATTCTACTTTCTGCAACAGTTTTTGCAACTTGTCTCGAAAACGTTTTTGGTGGTTTCAAGGTGTGTTACAATGTTTCATGGAACTTGCCTTTGCTATAGCCGGCGGTGCGAGACGAGTTGCACGAAAATTGCAAAGTAACATCTGATCGTTAATAGTATTGACAGGATGAAGCTCATCAAAGGAAAAGTGCACTTTCTCCTTTCCCTTGTGAATTTAGGAGTGAACTGTTTTTTAAGCAAGATCACTTTCTTCAAGACCATAATTGGAAGGCAGTGGATCGTGAATCATTAGCGAAAACTGAACGTGACACTATTACTGCAATTGACTAGTTATTAAAGAAAGCGAAAACATGTTAACGAAAGTGGCTGGATACATTTTTTCAGTTTCCGTATTGACGAAGCGAACAAGAAGGAAAGAAATATCGACAGGATATTACACATGTCCCGCTGAATGAAGTGAATAAATTGAACGGAAACGAGGCGCAACGAATTCTTAATTACCATTTTTTCATACCTTTCGTCAATGATGACAAGGTTCTAATTGCGGCGGACTAGCTGACATTTTAATATAATACACCCTTGGCCGGAGGGCAGATATATGTAGTCTCCACGTTACATAGAGCACAAATATGTCTGTAGTTTATCCATCAGTTCGATTCTTTTTAGCCACACGCGGCATCATCGAAGTTCTTTACGGAAGAGGAAATAGACCATTTACTAAAAAAGACAAGCATTGATGTTTTAACAGTTCCGATGACGTAATCGAATAGTCTACAAGAAGATCTCTGTCCCACTTTAAGATTCTTAACGTCAGCTTAGCTCGTTTGAGCAAACGCGACAAATCGACGATGTTTTTTCATTTGTTTCGAGAACGTCTCTAATTGAGATAATTATCCTAATTCCATAACAATAAAAATCTCGACAAGTAGCCTATGCATATTTTAATCATTGTTGTTGGATCTGTTTTTCCTTAGTTTTGCCGCGGGCTTGCACATGAAATCAAAGAATGACAATTTCATGTTTCCAGTTTGCTGTCCAAGGTACTGCGAAATATTTCTGTGGTCGCGGCTTAAATTCTCGAGCAATGTCGGTGGCACATTAAAATTAAGAGAAATGGAGAGTATTTCCTTTAGAACTTGTGTAATCTTTCTCAGTGCCCAGCGCGGCAGAGAGATATCAAGATTCCTCGTTCAAAATCTTCTGTCAGTTCCCCAAAAGTTAATTTCTTGATAACGCATTGCTATGTAGTTAGGTTTTTCCACAGCATGGAAAATGAATTTCATTAAATTATTCTTGACCAGTTTCAAGCGACTTTTAAGCGATCATGGAACTTGAGAAAGCTGTCTAAAGAAAAATCTAAGTCTGTCTCTCACGAACAAGTCTTCACGAACAAAGTTATTCGCGTCGTTTTTCCCGTATTTCTGAGCTTATTGGTACTCACCCAAATATGACCCTCTTGTAACGCTTTTTCATGATATTCCAAAGACGAGCCCGTGCTCGATATATAGAAGTACTTATTTACCTCAGAGCTCTGAAGAAACTGTCGCCTTGATCTTGTCTCCGAAGCTTCGACCGGTCGGTCAAGCTTGGCAAGAAGTCTGTCGCCCACGTTGGTAAGTCATGTTAATCGAATAAGCACCAGGATGAAACCTTGTCTATTGTATTCATTGTTGTCGCTCTTCGTCGGTCACGAGATGGTTGGACGAGATTTAACCAATCAGTAAATAAAATATGTGACGCGAGCGGAGATTGTGTGTAGTTCAAATCTCGTCCCATGTTTATTGTAAACATTTTTAATCTGTCAACCAGCAACTGAGAGTTCGTGTGTCAAGTGTAATGAATTGAGATAAATAGAGGACTACATTCCTGTGGTTTTAAATCGCTCTCCTTGCTTTGAAACATAATTATAGTTTTTGATTTTTTTCTCCGTTAACTAATAATATGCCTGGCTGGGCGCAAATTGATCGGCATTCATCATCTCTGCGACACAAAAATATCACGAGATCTTTGATCAAAGGTTCTGTGGGAAGCAAAGTGTCTTTAAAGACCGACCCAGTGTTAACGATTAAGGATCAGTAGGAAAAAAACAGACAATAAAACAAACAACTTGACGCACATAACACAAATATTGCAAAGATGTAGCGTGATCGGTGAGTTTATTTTACCCACAGGTGCAATACACCCACCGTAAGCGTCAGGCGTACTAGGTCTGAAGAGATCAATGTCCCATTTCCCATTTGCTCGTCAGTACCTTGTCCATTAGAAAGCTCAGGAGAATTGAAAGCTTCACAAAGACGTTGACATTGTCTCGATGCAATGCCGCATGGCAAGAGCTAACTTGTAACAATCACGTAATGTAGCTTTCCACGAAGTGAATCACGTGGCATGCTTCAGATCTGCCATTCTCACGCAAATCTTCTAATAGCGCGAATTCGTGTCTTCCGTCAAACGTAAGTAAACAACTGTTCCTCGCGCCTTAACATCATTGTCTATTAATATATAGTGTCATTTTCATCATAAACGAAACTCTTAGAGCTTTCAACTATACCAGCTTTTCAACAAGACTATAAACATTATGTATGGCACATTCCTAACACAGTAACTCAATACGAGTCGAGCTTATCGCCCTAATGCAACAGCACCGCAAAAATTTGCGTTTACAGTGTAATCCAACAGGATGTAAAGGTATATGACCAACGGTTTGCCAAACATAACATCAAAGAAAGATTGCGTTCATTTTGGAGGATTTTACACCTTTAGAAAAGTAGCCGTATTTGGAAGGTTAATTATCGTGTCGGGGATATAAAACTAAACTTCTCCCAGATTCGCTTTCTTTCGATTATTACTTTGCATGTCAACTTGACCTTTTGTTCAATAACAGCTTTATGTGCCAAATAAACTACGACGCTTACAATTAAAATCGAAACAGTGTGCACTGCCAAAAAGACAATGTCTTAAATTTGAGTGGAAAATTAGGCTTAATCAAATATATTTACCTAATGTAACCGTTGTCGGTACGGTCAAATATATGTCATTTTAGACCATAAAATGGATACCAGTCTATTGCTGTAAATTTTGTTGAAGAAATTAAAACTGCAAATTCCTGCTCGCATTGCAATAACATTCTGTCCGTAATTTTACTTCCGGCCAAGCTACTCTATTGCTTTTTCCTCCTAACCGGGCCGCACACGCGACTAAATGTTCAACATTTTTACGCGGCACTGCACAACAAAGCCCCATTTAACCTATTACATACCTTTAAAGTTACTGCCAGATTTAGTTCGTGTTTCTTTTTTCTTTCTTTCACTTTTTGGCTATTTAAAACTCTTGATCGAATTAGATGCAAACCGTTTAGAGCATTTATGGTATGGTCATACACAGTGCTCGCCATATCTAGCTGTAAAATAGTTGAGGGAAAAAATAATGGCTAGACGTACCTTATATCGTTCGGTGCTTGCATTTCTGGATAACCCAGTCTATTGAATTTCACTTGACATATCTTTTGGGCTTTTGGGTGTTCTCCAGGTTTGTCTTTCGAGACAGATGTTTTTCGTTGCTGAATTCGATAGATAGTGTGAAGAGTGAATGCTTATTCTATAAAATCTATTCACCTACGGCCCAACCTTTAAGTTCAATCCCACTTATTTCCTGGGCAGGAAGCCTGATCTAAAAAAAGCTTTGACAGACGGACACATGCATGTGCCAAACGAAAGTTCACACACAATAGCACCTCGGACTGCAGCTTTATGCCAAAAAAATCAGTTTTTCAACATTTGTGTAATGTTCACATTTGGTGCATATAGATAAAGAATGGTGGAAATTTTCGCAATAATGGCCTGTCGGGGCGCTTTGCTGTCGATAAAATGACACCAAAACAATAATTCAGGAAGACAAAGCAAACAGAAACGGTAAACGAAAAATATTTTACAGTTGAAGCGGAATTTTCCAATTTTGAGATAATTATCTTTGAAAGCGAATTAATTGCCCAATTTCCCCTTTAACCGTAATTCCGAATCGTTTTTTCCTTATCTTGCGCGACTTTCCACACGTAAACCCAAAATCCTACTCGACTAAGTGAGGCAAATCCTTCCTAATCATGGACTAATCCTTGATTCTTACGTAAATCCGCCGATGACGTCCCACAATGCCAGCCGCGCCCCGCGTGAAGCGTGTTGTAGCATTGTTTAGGTAGTTGGAATCACGGGATACTTTCGTCACTTTTATGGTTCCTTCTGTCTTTTGACGGGGGAGGACCTTAAAAATACAACTTCCGAGACTCTTTCAAAAAAAGTAGACAAATGATACCGCGAGATCGGTGCAAATTTTGTTGAGAAGTCCATTCCTTTGAGTCGCTAATCCAACTAATTGCACTTAGGTGCGTTCAATTGACCGTATTCCGGAATAAGAATCCGTAGAGTGATGATTCAAAATGGTATGCAGCATTTTAGCAGGTGTTTGACAATTTTAATGTGAATCTTCGTAAAAACGAAGGATTTCTAACTTCTATTCCATGTATTCCTATTCCGGAATACGGTCAACGAACGCACCCTTAGAAAATTTTTTCGCAATTTAATTTGCTCCCTGTCAGAAGTCAAGAATGCCGATCCAATAAAAGATATATCAAGTAAAAATGAACCGATTTAATCGCACGTGGCATCGATCGACCGAGCAGGAGTGTAGTTAGAATTACACGAAGGTGCATAGCGGCTTGCGACTGAATAGGTAATATTTTATTATCTCGGCAAATTTCCTCTTCCCCGGGAAACTTTTAACTAACAATTGAAGGACATTGTCAATCACACCAAAACATATCTTGGTCAACTGATGATCATGACAGATAGAGAAGAATGGAGAATGGAGAATGGAGTTAGAGCAGACACTCAAAAGAAATCTCTTAGGTCCGGGTCGTGAATTGCGGAATTCTTTATTTTAAGGAAAAATATTTCAAGCTTGTGACAGCAAACACGAAAAATTACATTCCTTATATTTCACAGCGCGTCTACTGAAATCCTGTTCGTATCCGGATTGACCCAAATACAATTAATCAATTAATTCCACAGGTGCCTTGGGTTATTACTTGTCCGCTCCACATCGGGAGGTTTCATACAAACACCCCAATATCGGTTGGCTTCTGTCTTAAAACAAAGAACACGGCGCTTTGTAGGCATGGTGATTAATAAGCTTACTGTCAGCTAACCCCAGAGAACATAAAAGAAACTCAATAGTTATAAGAGGGCCATCGAAATAGTACATCCGCTAATTCATGCTCAGTCGCGCATCTGAAAAATCATACATTTTTCGAATGTCATCGGACAAAAATTCTGGTTACTCAAAAACATGTCAACTGCATTGGAAATATCAATTTCACGCGCGTGCTGTGTTTGTGTGGAAAACGCGTGTGTACGCTGTTTGCAATGTAATGTTTTTGCAATTTCGTGTTAAGTTTCTCCTAATACTTGTGGTCACATTTTGGTTGGCTCCACGTGAAATATTCCTTAATCGTTATGAGATTCAGCTCACCCGAAACCAATTGTATTTGTCACCCTTTGACGCAAAACCCATTTTATTCTATTCTGTTTCAGACTTGCGGCATTGATTTCACACATCCTTACGATTACTGCATTCGAATATATCGTTAGTAATTTTCAGTCCAAGTTGGCCTTTTTAGGGACGTTCTGGTGTGTCTTGGATGAGGAAAACTACTGGTACGGACCCGTCTTAAAGAACACTACGCTCCACAGACCACGTGCCGGCGACATAACTGAGGAAACAACATACTATCTCAGCAGCGGAGCACGCGAACTGCCAGTCGCAAAATCAAATGCGCGACTCCTGTTTGAAACATTTGTCGCATTTGTTTTTGGCCGAGTGTGCTACTATTAAATTAATATAGATAAATACATCTCTTTAGAAACTTTACGATGTTGATGCCTGCACAACATTGTAAGGCGTTTTAGAATATTTTTACAAAATTAACGCTTGTAAAAATTCTGTGCCATGTAATTCTGTCCCCAACTGAATGGCTCTTTGGTCTTTTCTGCAGCCAAATAATCTCTTGTTCCAACCGGCTACTGCACGGTGCTGTAA
>OX421452.1:43807648-43817648 GCA_949126865.1 Montipora capitata | reverse complement strand
AAATGCCACTTGCATTTAGTTTTTTTCAGTGTCGCCTTGCTCAGTTTATTTTTTGAATGGGAGATGTGCTCTCGGATGATGTAACTTTTGAGCGAACGAGAGCAGATTTCGTGTCGTGATTACCCCATATACTACTGGTAACGCCAAGCAGGGGCTCATAGACTTGTAGCTGCATTTTGATGGGAAAACTGAAGAACGTATTTTTTTGTCATGGTCCACAGCTGAGCTTGATTGTCCGTGAAAGGATATAGACAATGAAAAGGAAAAATATACCTTGCCACTTTTGTTGGAAGACATTGTGCCGCCATTCTTGGACGTCAGAACAAAAAGACACTAATTCGGATATCTGATTTGCTCACTTATTTGCGCCATCTATCAGGAACAAAAATACGACTTGTTTTTGACAGAAAACATGTAAGTGTCACTGAATGACGAGAAGAGGCTCACGTTTGCATTATTCGCAATAAATAGGCCTTTTTCGGTATATTGTAATTCAGGTTAACAGTGAGGAAGTGAGGACAAAGACAAAGGAAAGTGGATGGATATGTAAATATTTTTCACATTCATTCCAACGTGTTTCTATTGTTTTTGTCCTCACTGCCTCACTATCAAGCTGAATAATTGATATTTCGACAATGGCCTTTTAGGTCGTATGGGCTTAGGAAAAAACCGTAGGGAAAAAAGGGGGTCTTTCTGCAGGTACCGGAAAGCATTGTGTTTTTGGTCACTTGGGATTAGTCTTTATTTGGAGTTGTTTTGTTTTCTGTCTTTTGTTCCTTTGTGTTACGTAATTTGTGCTCCGGTACTTGCAGAAGCTGCCAAAAAAGGGGTTTCAAATGGCTCAGATCGCTTAGCAAAGTCGAGGGAGGGCGATTTTGGTACAAAAGGAAAGGTGGTATACTTGTGAAAAAGACTGAATCAGACTATAGCTAGTTGAAAGTATTCAAAAAGTCAACTCAGCGCTTAGCGCCTCTTTGGCTATCTATTGCGGACTCATCGAGTACTTTTGTAGTCTCTTTGTTAAAAATCGTCGGCTTGGTTTATTTTTACATAATTTTTTGACCCGATGGCAAGGAGCCTTCAAGAATACGAGTCATTCCGAGGTTAAAACAAATGAAAATTGTGGCAAACAAACATACAAACGCATTGAAACTAAAATCAGTACTATTTCAAGAGCTGGTATATAACAAGGTGCGTGATCTTACATCTCAGTTGCTCCCAGGTGCAATATACATTTATCCCGCGAGAAATTAACCCACGATCTTGAGTACTCGGTTTGTTATTTTCCATATTTCACATTCAAGTGACATTTATCTTCTTTAACAACCGCTAAGCAATTAACCAAGAAGTTGATATTGTCTTATGCACGACCGAATTCTATGATCTAGGTTGATCGAACCCTCAAAAATGAAAACTTAAAGTAAAATTTTGCGCAATATTTTTCTTAATCCACCCACCTACTGTCTTATTGGCATCATTCGAAAGTTTGGGTCTGTAAGATTTACATCGGTTCCCGACTGTTTATTTATAACTTGATATTCTCCTCGCAAAGTTGACTCTAATTTCCGGGCGTTTATCTATACTCGCCCTTCCAGCAAAATAAACGTTCATTGTACCTGTTGTAACTCAATATTCAAACAGTTTACAAGCCTTTATTCAAAAATACTTACGTCAATTGCCCGAGGTTTTTTTCCCTTCTGCAAAACCACCTCCAAAATGTGTCAGCAGCAGCAATATAAACAAGGTATACGTATATTGGTCACTTTGGAGGTTGATGCATTCAGTACGCGAGCCTAATCCACGAATCTGTTAGATTACGCGTCTGATTCACTCCGAGTTTGGCTAAAGCCCTTCCAAAAACAGTTTTCGGGGACGTGCGCCAAGCTCTGTTTACATTGTCCTGGGCAATTATTATTTGCCGAGAAGTTGGATCTAATCCTTCATTTATCATTCATATCCCGAAATTTGCTTCTTTCGATGACAAGTTAACGCTCATCGTTGAAATCTTTGCTCTAGCGTAAGAAGCCGACAGTGTTTTTATTGCTATGACAGGCTAGTTACGTCATGCTGTAATCTCGTGGTTTGCACACATAAAAAAAAACCCTTAACTGAAGCAAGAAGGAAACATTACTATTAGGGTTATTCTGTCATTTATAAAGATAAAACTACTTGAGTGGCTTTTTTGGGAGACCGAGTAGATCCGAGGCTGAGCCACTGCTGAGCCCTCGGCTGACAGCGAGGCATTCGTAAAAACATTAGACTGTATTGCATAGTCATACTGACACGGTGACATATATGTCCTTCTAATAAAATTTGCCTGCTGTATAACCTTAGATGTTTATCAGCCGTTTCAGACTACAAATTATGTATTCGTCTATCAAAGATGGCATAAATTGAACAGAACAAAAGTTCGCAATTCCGGTGCGAATTAAGCAAGCATATTGCACATTTTGCGAGATACTTTATCCCTTTCAATTAAAACCACGAATAAGCCCCCTGAACGTGTGGGTATTTGCATTTTTTCCAAGCTGGCCTTAGGCATTCATCGTTGCTAAATTTGTTGTTAGCCGGATTGAAATGGTTGCGCCAGTTGTATTTACCTGACTCCAACGCTTCGTTTTGATTCGTGTGACTCCAGGAAAAGGACACGGTACGAAGAAACACCTTGATAACACATCAGAAAACGTAGATACCTGCACAGTTTGACCGACAAAGAGGTTACAATGTTGTTGTGTTGTTGTTCCGTTCCGTGCCTTTTGCGCCGAGAAGTCGGTGCTGCGTTTGAATGGTATTTCATTTTATTAACTTTGCTATCAAGAAAAATATAACTTGAGAAGTCTTCAAATTCCAAACTAAATGACTCTGGTCAATAAAGCATACGTCACCTTTTTGAAATAATAATATAAGTCACCTTGATACACCACATTGCAGCCAAGTGCATTCTTCAAATCTGCTTTTAAAACAGACCCCGTACTTAAGCTTTTACATGACAAAAGAAGATGCCTTCTCATTAAGAAACGATTTTATTATTCTGGCCACAGGCATGCAAGATGAAACTTTAGATATTTAAAACAACGAAATAGCGGATTAGAAAACAACCAACGAAATAAAAACACGGAAAATCCATTTTAAAGCTTGGGTAAGGAAATATAATCGGATATTCCCTTTAGCAAACTGAGGTATTTTCTAAAGCAACCAGAACTTTCTGGAAAGTTTAGAAATCGTGAAATATCCGGCAAAAAAAACAAATAGACCCTTCCAAAATTTCTCTTTAGACATACTATGGCAGCTCGGTTTACTGCCTTCCCAGCTCCGACAGTAGCTTTTCCACGATACATATATGCTAAATCCAATTGGAGCCTTTCATGAGACATTTCCCGGAATACAATGCGGCTAAGGCTAAATTGCCTTGAAAGTCATGATTCCTCCGGCAATACGGCAAAAGGGTGAAAAGTGACGAAACTGACGTCAATGAATGACACAAAAAACGTCGCAGAAAATCTGTATCAGATTGCAAAACTCTTTTCGTGGGCGAACTCACATTCCTCTTCATTTCTATTCCTTTGATGCATTTGATTGGGAAATTTCAGGCTCTGGTGGGAAAAAGATATTTGCTGTCTAATCACTGTAGGGAAACGACAACAAACAACTTTCAAGTTTTGTTATCAGAAAGAAAAAAAGTAAGACGAAATAATTCTTGTTGCAGAATATAACTGGCAATAAAAAGGTCTGATGTTGACAAAGACAACTCCTTACTAAAACAAAATTATTAAAAACTCGATCTAACCTTGAACCTCGGCAAAACTGCAACCATTCCAAACTCATGCGTGGACAGCTGCTACATACCGGTCAAAGAGGCCTTTTTATTAAAGCACGTTACCTACAGAATGATCATGATCATGAGGTTTGTGACCAACCCGTTACCCAAACAGAAAACAAGAATAGTAGAAGCTGCTGAAAATGAAAGCCAGCCTTTGAGAGCTTCTACGCTCTGGAATTCTCAATCATTCCGAGTCTATTCCGGTCATTAATTACTCTGTTTAAATGCAATCATAGGAAACGCATATGCCACAAATTGATATTTAGGATTATCCCGATCAAACGCGGCTTTAGTAATGATATTACTAAGGACATTGCAAAAATGTCGTTTTTAATTGTCCTGACTTCGAAAACATTCCTTGTAATTTAGGAGGAAGATAATAGGCAATCTCAGTTATGCAATCAGGAATTCTTCTATGACAAGGGGAGAGAATTCGATAGCGATTACACTAGGGTTTTCAACATGCGATCTATTTCTATCTTTGCCATTGGTAACGACACTGAGAAAGCAGTTGATAGTCTAAGAGCACTGAGTCAAAAAATCTTAAGTAATCAAACCGCATTAGTATTTTTTTGGTTCTCACTGGTTTAAGCAACAGACCAGTTCACGCTCTTGATTGCATCATGGGTAATCAGGGCAATAATGGCAGGAAACTCAAAGGTTTCTATGGAAATTCAAAGCAAAATAAACTGTACACGACTCTACTTTATAGACTTTTGCCTTCAAAATCCAAACAAGCAAGTCTGAGTTCATAGCTGAGATGAACTGGACTTGATATCTATTCTTTGTAATTCCTAAATATTGCTTTTTTTGTCCCATACATTCTCTGTAATTTTGTGCCCTTGGAATTACAGGAAATGTGTGGCAGAAACTTTGTTTAATAAAATAATTTCTACAATAGACATTCTCCAACTTTCTTCTGCCGTATGTTTGAGCGCATATCTTCTGTTTTGGAAAATAAATAAAAAAACACCAACATTCTATATCATGAATTCTTTTAATCGTTTTGAACTCCGACACAAACCTTTGAATCTCTCTCCATCTTGCCCCGATTACCCATGAAGCACTCAAGAGCATGAACTCGTCTATATTTCAACATTTTACAGGAACCGGTCAAAACTGGAGTGACCGAAGCCGAGTCTTGAATTCTTACATTTCTTACTTCGACGGCTATTTTGGGGGTACTGGAGTATTGCCATAGGGTAGAGAAAAACAACTTAGAGCCAAAACCTTCGGTCACTTCATGACGGAAATTAACTGAATTGAAACGTTGAGCTTTGTAAAGTTGAGGCTAAATATCTCATTTCGATTGCATGACTCTAAGGGAGAGCGGAGCTACAGATCGTAAGGTAAAGGGTCTGCGACTCCAGTGAGAAAAACTCCGGTATTTTTTCCGAGAATACTCTTGTCACTCAGTTGGATAAATTCACCCTTTTAAGGTAACTACAACATTTGAAAACCCTCGTCTGATATAACACACTCAGCGCTGGGAAGTCACGCCTCCTTCTATACGAAAAAAATTTCCCCTTTTGCTTCCTTCTTCAATTAGCTGAAATTAGCAGATAGCATTGCTAGTGAAAAGGAAACGCTCTGCTATATTTCCTGCAGCAAATTCCAAAACTTATCGAGGGACGATTTTATCCTTTCTGGAGTACCATGTAATTTACAAGTAGGTAAGCAGGGCTTTCGGCAAATTGTCACGTGGCTGTTCGAAACAACGGATAAAGGACCCTTACACCCCACTCAGTCATTATGTAATCATTACAGTGCTACTACGATGAAAAAAGTCACTTCTCGTTTTTCTTCACATTTCGAAGTACTTCCGTTGAATGTTTAACAAGCGAAAGTTTTTCTCAAGAGGAGACTGTTTATTTTGACTCCACTTTTTTTCATGTAACGGTCCGCCATTACTTAGTCTCCTTTGCAGCCGTTTTTAGAATGTCACGCAACGCTCCCCCCCCCCCCCCAAAAAAAAAAGAGCGTTGCGTGATATCAAAAAAACGGCTGCGAAGGATACTACAATCTTGGACAAAATAGATGGGAAATTTGTACCCCCCCCCCCCCCCCCCAAATCAAGGATGGGAAAATGAAGCGTTTTGGCTTTTGCGCGGCTTCATCCTTGATTTGGGGGGGGGGGGGGGGGAATGGGGGTTTGCTGTTCCATTTTATTCTGTCCACGATTGGACAGCGGTTCCGACCGATAAGCTATCAGCGATCTGGATTGAGGAGAAAGTACCATCATTCACTGACCAGCTTGATGAATGAAGTGTGTGAATATGCGGCTTAAGTAATGGCCATCAAAATAACAGTTTTGCTCGCATTTCGAGTATGCAGCACAAGAACGTTCGAAGTGTGACGAAAACGAGAAGTGAGATTGCGTGACATAAGGCTCATTTTACGCATAGCAAGATTCACACCTCATCTTGAAGTAACGCCATTAACTATTTATTTTTCGGGATTTGGGGTTGATGTGCACCTCGGCGCACAGTCGCAGAAACTTGTAAGTCCTAAGGAACGTGATTGTTAATGGTGTGAACAAATTAACAATTCAGAATTGGGGCAATAGAATTTGCTTTCTTCGTCACTTCAGACCCCTTTCAGTCTGGTTCTGCCGAAAGTAGGTATTCAATCTTGACAGCTCTTCCCACCTTTGCCCCAATCCCCCTCGCCCTTGGAAAAAAAATGGCAATGTATATTTACTGAAAACAGCAAGGAGAGATTTTTCTACGATTTTTACCCAATTACCACGACTTCCACGACAAAGTACCTTTGACGGTTTTCTGATAGAGTGACTTTATAGCTCGTGTCCTTGGCGAGGGTAGCCCGGGCTCCACCAATACAATACTTTGACATCATAGACCGGATCTAGAACCACGCTGGTCGCGTTCTCTTTTAGGTATCTGCCATCAGAACGCGGCGAGTGAAATGTCAACTTAACGCTGTTGTGACTCATGTCGCGACTTATGCCAACCAAAGCTCTGGTCAGCACGTGACCTTGGACAGGTGCAAGAGGAAGAAAGTTGACACAATTTACTTGAAGTACACTGTTGTATTGTTCCGGATTGTAATTCAAATCGTCAACTTGAGCAAACCAACGAGGGCTGAAATAAATCGGCAGTCTCTTTGCGCCGAATGACTTTCGCGAAAACTTGAAATAAAACACCCATATTTTCTTCGTCTGTTTCTTGCAAATCCCCTGTTTGTACCACATTGAAATACACATTCGGGACTCAAGAACACTCGCATCAACTGTGCCAAATTTTGACGTCATTCGAGTCCTAAGTGGATCGTAACCATGAAACAACGCTCGTATAATCCTCGCCCGCAGCCCGGGACGACACTCGATCCTTTCCGGCCAAAGTCTCTCGGGTAAATTCTTGTGATGACTAATATGGCGATTGTAAAGTCGTAGCCAAAACGTTCTCGTGTTTATCGCGTCTCGCGCGCCCTTGCAAATGAGGGCAAAGCTTTGAACATGTTCAGGTCCAATGTATTGAGCTAACAAACACCATACGTCTAAAGGATACGTAACGGTATCGTCGCTCGATTCTCCATTAACAACAGCCTTTAAGTTTACGTTCTTCTTCCGTCCCGTCAATGTGGATCGATTTTTCTCTTCTTCAGTTGGTTTTTCTTCATCTTCATCTTCATCTTCATCTTTATCTTCGACTTCAGAATCAAAATCTGTTCTTTCATACCAGGGAACTATATCCTCTTTTTCGTGTTTACAAACCAGGGAAGCTGATAAACAGATAAAGAAAATATTGTACTCTTATTTTACAGATTAAAAAGGGTTTAAATATTATTCAAAAGTTACTCCTCTATCAGGATACTGCTGTCGTAAAATGATTTGATTGGAACAACAAAACCTCTCTCGATTACAAAAAATTATTCTCTAACTGAAGATCAGTAATCTCGATTGATATCCTTTTCTCGTGTAATATGAAAACTACTTCCGTTGTAGTGCTTTAATACTAGGCGACACGCTTGAAAAATGTCAATCTTAATAATACTTTCTCTTATTTCAAAACGACATTGTACAAAATCACGACACTGGTATAAGTTCATGAATTAACTAATTATAGCGGTTTCCAGTTACTCGCCGAAAGAAATTTTTTGCCGCTTTGGTAGAAACAAGCGCCATTTTTTTACTTTTTCATGCGGGGTTTCGTGATTGGCCAAGAATCGCGCTCCAGATTTCCACCCGACTCAACTTCGCCCAAACTTAACGGTTAGAGTTGGGGTGCACTTACATCAAGTACGTATTGTGCGGCCGACTTTCGATCAACACCTCTCTGGTCTCACTTTCAAAATCTTAAAACCAATATGTCAAGTTCTTTTATTAAGGCCCCGAAATCAGACCTCCAAAGTTCAACATGTACTATAATGCTGTTATCAAACGAAAAGTTTCCATTTGCAGTAGTGCTGTGCCACGTCTACAATCCTTTGGCTCACCCTCAAGCCTTTAAATGATTCAACACTAACACACTAATAATTCATACAGGAAAGCAAAAGAAACGGTTATTAATCAGTGTATCAGTGACTTCATTACCGGTTTATCTCACAGAATAGCACATGAAATATGATTGGGAAATTTAACCGGCGGTATTCTACAGTACAGTAAAGTCCACGGAATATGGAAGCTTGATTTCTTTCTCAATAAAAATATCTAGGAATAATATTATTCAAATTCCTAACAGAGCTCATTATCTCGGGTCTCACTCTAACTTCCTGCTGCAAATATTCATCTCAGGCCATAAATATTATTGATTTGCAAAAAAGAAGGCACCAGTTACTCTGAGAACATGCTCGAGGAAACGAGGTTAGTAAGAGGTATGATGTATGATACAGATTTCTCTTTGTTCATAATTTATTCATCACACTAAAAAAATGTATTATGAAAAGGTTAGGGAACTAAAATAAAGGACTTAAACCCTCATTGCTGACGCTGAATACGGCAGCTAACAATCTGAACAGCAGTGTTGTTTTACATTTACCACCTGGAGGCCAAGCCAGGAGTTTTTCAAGTTTATGCAGCACAAACGATATTATTTTGCAACCCGCTATTGAATGAAAACTGCAGAAGTGCTTTCACTCAAAAGAGCTACAATACAATTACATCACATCATAACTTCTGTTCAACAGGGTTTTTCATGCCACAATGTTGAACCTGAGAGAAATTACTTCCAACAACTTCACAATAACTTCTTTCGCTGTTGCTTGTGTCCTTTTCTAGAGAATGACAAACCACTTGTTTGCTTACATGTAGTCCATTAAATTGAGAGTGGACATTTCTAGAATGTTTTGTTTCGTTGGCAGACTTGATGGAACAACTAAAGGGGGGGGGGGGGTGGGGTGGTTAGGGGAATGATTGCAGTGCAGTCCTTTTCAACAGAGCTGGCGGCATCATGGTCTGACTGGTGATTAAGACGTTAGATTTACATGTCATTGCACTTGGTTCCAATTCCGCTGACCTTTGGCCATCTATAGATGATGCCATAGTTTTGTCATTCAACCATTCTTTGGTTATGTGACTACTATGTAACCACTCACTGTCATTCAAAGTGTTTAAGGTCGAATGATTTCACTGAAATACTTTTCAATTGAGTAATTTTTTTTATTACATTCTTAGTTTTAGCCCTTTTATTTGAAAGGGTTTCGGAGGCCTGAAATTTGTCTCCAGCACTCTTCAGAAATAGCTAACTGGTAGCCTTCTATGTAGGTACCAGTTGTTGTTTTAATGGCGATAACATCTATTTGAATCGTGTCTTTCAGGTTATGAAAAGTTGACTTGCCTTTTGACTAGTTTGATTGCTAAGTGCACTGCTACGAAAAACAAAGCATTTAGTTTTGTTACAAAGATTTGCACTAAAAATTTACCTGCATTAGCTGCTAACCGTCTGGAGATCCTCTTTAGTGCTTCCTTTGCATCCTCAGCATTCGCAAAGTCTGAAATGGCCACATCTAATACAATTCGGAGAAAAAAATGCTCCTCATTGCAGAGTAATGTAACTAAAGTACTCATTATTGATTTTACAAAATGAAGATATGCGCCACTTGGCATAATTCAAGTTCCACTGCATGATATCCGCAACAAACTATTAAGTACAAGTAATACTACGGAACATCAAGTTATGCCTGTGCAACAGTTTCATAATGGTATTGAAAAGAATGACTGAG
>OX421452.1:43782648-43802648 GCA_949126865.1 Montipora capitata | reverse complement strand
TGATAACTTAAAACGACAACTCTTTCTATGAGTGCAATCAATTGTGAAGGTTACGTTCGAATCATCCGATCACCGTCCGGACTTCTTCGTATGCGTGCAATCAACTGTCACGGTCGTGTTCAAGTTAGCCTGCAAGCAGGTTCTCCCAACCCGACACCGCGGCAAAATGAGTGCGCATGCTCCGCTTCGAACACATTTGATTCATTTGATTCGAGCTTTTGAGCTCTTTGTTTTTGAGTTTATTCGGCGGTGAAGGAAAAGTTCTATTGGACCTTTTGATGATCAAGATCTCACGCTCAACATGGACTCGACAGAAAAACTAAACAGTAGTTCCGAGTTGTTTCCAACGAGAGAGGCAAAAGAGGTAAGCTTATTTTAGGCATGAAATATTTATTTGTTTATGTCGTTTCCATGGAAGTTATCTTTGCCAAACCATGTTTGCTCGTGTTTCGGTCACACCGTTGAAGACCTAAAAGTTGTAAATTTTAAACTGATAACATTTTTCGTTTACTGTCTTTCGCCTAAGGGCAATTCCTCTAAAAACGCGGAGGGTTTTGACAAAACAGAAGTTTTAACCTCTGACATGTGATACGAGAGCCATGGATTTTTCTGTGACCTGGTTCTCCACAGCAAGAGCAATGGTTTGTATGGTAGATGGTGATGCTCTTTCTTTTCCAGCTCTGTGTTGCTTTGCAGGACAACCAGGTTGTGGTATGATTAAATTTAATTGATCTCTAGATTTCTGTTGATTTCATTGTCCCAGTCATCTGACCTGAAGAAATCTTGTGGAAAGTGTTGATATCTGGCTGGCTGTCATTTTGACTGTCATTACTTTCAAGATGTGAGCAACCGTTTTTATCTGCATTGTTAGACAAAACCTCTTATTAAGGGAGTCAGTTAAGTTGTTTAGTTTTTTTATAAAGGGATCTTGACAAATAGGGCACAGATTTCCATGTTTTTTTCAAAGTATCTTAAGTGACATCTGTGCATGAAAATGACCAAGTGATAATAATATTATTGTTTTACTTTGATCAGTTTCCTGTTGTTTCTTAAACATGTCATTTATTCTTATTCCAGTGCTCAAGTCTAAAACTCTTCCTGGTGTGTGTGTGCTGATCTGGTCAAACCATGCATGGCAAGCAACATTCCAGATTGTTTTCAGAGATTGTGATGAGGATTTCAGCTTTGAATATTTTATTGGTTTTGTGATGAAAAAAGCTAGGGTTGTTATTCATCTCTCATTTTTTCCTGCATGAGATCCTGCATGATGACAACAGTATTACTGCAAATTAAACATCACAGATGTGAGCATGTCAGTGATTAATACAAGATGGTTTCCAAACAGCTCTTCAAAATTGTCTAGAAAAGGGACGATGATTATTTACTTGCCACACCTTCTAAGTCAATGTTTGAACAAGCAAATACAATTTGGTTTTTTAATTCAAGTAAACTGTCTTACTTTCATTAATACAGCTGTATGTTATTCTAGTCTTTCTCTTGCTGAGCATGGGTTTGGATATTAACTTCTGAGAATGCTCCTACTTGTAATAGTCTTAATAATGAATATACGGTACTTACAACAATAAAATTACAGAGATATTTGAGTTACTGTATATTGTGTTTTGTGGTAACACATACCATAGTAGTTGTTGTGGTTGTTGTTGTTGAAAAGGAATCAGATAGAGTCATTGTGGGTCCAGATAGAGCCATTGTGGGTCTATCATTGGGTAGTGAAACTGGATCAGTTGTGCATAATAAAATGTTAGAGTATGAAGCAGAATGCCTCTAGTCTTGCTGGATGTATGATTACATTCCTCTCTCAGTATCTTTACGCACAGTGCAAAATTTGGGCTGGATTTTTGCTGGTGCAATGCATGCAAAAGTGAAATCAGTATTTTCCAAACACATGCAGGTGAATGGTTTCTTATTTCATTATCATGATTTTCATGTCTCCCCACCCTCATCCCAGCAAGGCTCTACAAGGTGATCGACAAAGCTGGAGAAAAAATTACAGTTACCAGCCAGCTGCAGGAAAAACACTGGAAAAATATTTTCAACGATGGACCACTACCAAACTCCAAGTAAAAGGGAAACATCAAGTAGCATTGGAGTCAAATTTATACTTAGTTTCAAAACTTTTTTGCGATCCTCTCTTAAAAGTAAGACTTATTTTCTTTATTTTATTGCCTCGCTCTTGTAAAAGTAACTAGTGTTGTAAAATATGAGAATGGAGGGCAGGTAAGTGACTTATACCAAGTTGCCGAATGAGTGGGATGCGGGCATGAAAAGAACTTAAGCTTACTTCTCACTTTCAAATGATTCCAATGAAACAAACAGACGATTTCCTCATTCAACAGGAGCAACATAAGCCATCTTCGCAGAAGGAATTATCATTCTGCCCTTGCAAAGATGTTTACCCGGCGTTTTCCTTCTCAGTGCACAGTTTTTCCCCCAGAGGTTTACCAACGCAGAGACCATCGCGACTAATAACATTACGAACTTCGTCCTTTTGCTCTAGCGCTCGAATGCAAGGTAAAATTCTCCTGGTTTGAACTATAGTTTTTTGGTTTGAAAAGACACACGGAAGATTAGTCTTTCAGGAAGCTCTCCTCAAAATTTAAACCTTATCAAAGTAGTGTTGTCCTTATCATCGCAAAATGAAAACAAACACAGAGAATTTAAATTGCCGCCATTTTGCCGCGCTGTTGTTTCTATTGCAAATTTAATTGGTACCAGTCCCTCGCGCGTGGAAACGATTCGCGCGTGGCTCAAGCCTGCGCACTCATTTTGCCGCGGTGTCTCCCAACCCCAGTCCCTCGGAGAGCCTGCTCGCAGGCTACGTTCAAGTTGGTTTTATGACTACCCTGCAAACCTAATTTTCTTTCTCAGTGGTTGAACTTCATGTCCTTAGCTTAGCTTGCGTTGTATTCTTATTGCAGTCGGGAAAGGATCGCGTCACACATTTCGCTATCTCACACTGCCTTATTGAGTTTCCCGAACATCTTGTCTAATTTTTGAAGAGGCAAAAAGTGGCTCAATAGGCGCGGGTGGCAATAATAGCCGTGACGAGAGGCAGGTTCGTATCCCATTCCCTCAGTCTTTCGTACCGGCTGATCCCAAAAATAAACTTTGTAACACGACTCCACTCAGAGTGATAGAAAAAAACTTGACACCCCATTCATTACTCAAAGATTTTCTCCTTTTGTTGTCGAACTGACAACTCATTCCAATCCAGTGCGCTTGAAAAAGAGAGCATCATTATGCTTTTCCTATATATTGCCGCTGTCATTTTTACTTCAGCTGCGGCTGAATCTACCTGCCGCGAGCTCTACGTGTCTTACGATTTGTCCGACAATTTTAACGAAACCATCGCTCACTCAATCCACTCAATGACTGTGCAAGGACTTCGTTTGTTTAACCCTCGAGCGACAGCAGACAACCGCGTACCAACCGTTAACCATGATATTAAGGATGAGGTAAGCTCAGTGATGATGATGAACTTTAAGAGTCAAGTGTATTTAGAGTAATTGAAACACTGCATCAGGGTTCGTACTCTTTTAAGCACTTCAACTTTCATGACTTTCCATGACTGTTTCCATGACCTTTTCAAAACTATCCTTACTTTAGGATATTACGCAGATCAAATTTGAATAAATTAACAATCTCTTTACGCCCAACAGACGGAAACTTCCGATTGTTTGATAGAAACTCGTCTTTATTTCATTTTGTCCTTGCTTTGACACTGTGATGATTAATTTTCGATTTATGACCGACCATAAAGTTCCATGACTTTCCAGGCTTGGAAAATGAAATTCTTAAATACTTTTCATGACTTTCCAGATCTTCCATGACCCGTACGAACGCCGTGCATACAAACCAAATCAA
Source organism: Montipora capitata (assembly GCA_949126865.1). Taxonomy (NCBI): domain Eukaryota; kingdom Metazoa; phylum Cnidaria; class Anthozoa; order Scleractinia; family Acroporidae; genus Montipora; species Montipora capitata. The sequence continues at coordinate 43,798,763 of OX421452.1, read as the reverse complement.
ATCAACTAATGTCAAATTGTAGGTTGGGGAAAACTGGAGTACCCGGAGAAAAACACTCTCCAAGCAAAGTAGAAAACCAACAAACTCAGCCCACATGTGACGCCGTTGATAAATAAACTGAACAAAATGAATGCAAAAAAAAACCTTAAAGGATTTTTGTGAATTTTGATAACGCTCACTCCACTACATGTTCGTTCTTGGTACGTGTTGGAACGAAAAGTATCCAATTGCAATATCAAGATTTCATTAATCTTCCCTCATTTGAGACTAAGGCCCGTTTTAAACGTCGCATCTTACATGTGCCGGATCTAATGCAAATGAGCGAAGACAATAGATTTTACTCATTTGCATTAGATTCGGCACATGTAAAGTACGACGTTTAAAACGGGCCTAAGCGGCCACCAAGGTTTTTCATTACACAGTATTCTCATACGCGTACACATTTTACGCTTCGTGCACTCGACCCAGAAATGCCTTTAATGGAATTACTTTAGCTATAATGTAGTTCTACTATTATTCTCGTTCGCGCAAAAAGCCGCCGCACGCGGATTATATCATTTGGATAACTGCGTGCTCCCGTGCGAGGCATTCTGTTGGCCTTAGAAGCCCCTTGGGTCTCTCGACCTTTTATACGCCCTTTCAGTCAAATTCGCTCTGTTTTCGCAAGTCTACTCAACGACGGTGCGAACAAGTTCCCCACTCTCCTCCCCTTCAGTGGCGCTAGTTCTTCGTTTTAAATGCACCGAGACCTTGATCGACTTCCCGCTTATTATTAATGGGGTGAGTTAATTCAGTGAGTGACTCATAAATAACTTGGACAACACACGGTGACTGAATACTATTTCAGGAACACCTGGTGTTGCCCTATGCCCCAGAGGACCCCACTGAGGAAGATTTCAGTACAGACACAATGAACATCATTGACGCTGTAATGAGCAAGATAGGTCTTGATGATGATGGCCTGGGCCGAGAGTGGTCCCCTACTGAGCGAATTGTGCACAAATTTCACATGATTGACGTCTGGCACCGAGTGAAGGAAGTCTTTCATGAAGTAAAGCAAAACCCTCCTCAGGTAATGACTCCTACAAAAACTAGGGATTACGTGGATTAAACCATTCATTAGACTTCATGAAAAAAATACCCCCCTCCGTTCAGACCAGGATCGATGCCAATGGAGGAAACACCCCCCCCCCCTCCCCTCTTTGTCAGTGCTAAGTCGTTATCCGTAGCTTACTTAAAGGAATTTGAGATAAGAAAACCGAGCGGTCAATCGGATGGTTGCACCAAAAATGCTCTGAAGGAACATCATATTTTATCACAGTTGTCTTTTTGCAGCCTCATTTGCAAAGGAAGCCACGCTGAAGTCCTTGGAACACGTTTCCATTGCTCAAATTACTTAGTGATATTTCCTCAGTCTTCACTTTCATTTTCACGAACAATACATTTTAATGAAAAAGAGGACAAAAATTATTAAGTCAGTCGAAGAGAGTTGAAACCATATCGCTGATTTATTAGCAACAATTATTAACTAGACAACTGAGTCAAACTCAACCTGTCGTAAGCTTTTACATAGCGGACTTCAAGTTTAAGATAAGACATAAAATCATGGTAGATCAAATGTCGTTTCAAGTTGAATTGAATCTTTATTCTTTGACTTTCTATTGAGCTAAATTAGTGCTTTTTCGAAATAGTAAACTTATCCCAAAATCAGGGACTATTCCATCGTGTAATTGTCTGGAAGTGCTTAGTGTCATTTTAAACTCACTGCAAAAAAATGCCGACCAATTTCCAGATATGACTCAGTGGCCTGGCCTTCTTATGACGAAGGTCACATAGGGCCTCTCTTTCCTTTCAGGCCAGGTCACTGTGCATAATAAGAACTGCCTAATGGGTCACTTCGAGTTTGCGTGGGAGACAGGATCGGGAGTCTCACTGAATTGCATTGTGGGACTGTTTTGGGGAGGAGCCACCGTTTATGCAGTCGTTTACTCTGCAAAGTAAAAAGACTTTTGTATATTCTTGTGCGATAACAATTAACTTCGGGCTAAATCGTTATTATCTCAATGACCTTATGATCAAAACATTTCGTTTTCCGGAAATTTTGCACCTTGGCAAGCGAGCCAGCGTTTCAAAATTACCACTGTACAATATTCTGGTGGTTTAGGAAGCTCAGCTACTGGTATATCGCTTTCTTCCAACTTGAGTTCTTGCTTCCCGCACGCAAAGAAGGCTCTCGAGCTTGTCTCCCGCGCAACCTCAAAGTGGCCAATAGCCCACTTTCGATATATTAAAATTCAGTACCAAACAAAAGGCATCATCTCGAGGCTCTGAGGAATAAACTCGTACATATCCTTATATTTATTCCCCAGAGCCTCGAGATGATGCTTTCTGTCAAGGCCTGAATTTTAATTTATCGAAAGTGGGCTATTCTTCACTTGTATATTTTTCCCGCAGGATGAACTGTGCGAATGTCTGATGGATACCGCATCAAATGGTATCTTCCAGGCCGTACACTGGGTTGCTGAACATTACAAGTCTGGCACGCCAATTACGCTACTTAACCGGCCAATACCAAAGCTCAAAGATGCTGCATCCTGGAAAATCTGGAAGCGTCGTATGTTGTACTACTACAAGCGTCCTGCGCTTTATGATAGCAGTGTCTTTCTGTATTGTGCTACTAAGCATTTTTGAACTAGTTTCCATCTGAACAAAGGCGATAAAAGTTGCCAGTAAACTTAAGTGATTCTTGGATATCCCCCACCTCAATTCAAGCCATTAAAAAGAGTGGAAATGCCCCAGTTCTACAAAATAAAGCATTCTTTTTCTCTTATCGTCCATTGTTTTCACTTATTTAGCGCGGTTTTCAATCAAGTGTTACAAAGCCCAGTCAGTGGCTTGTCACATTCTCGGCCAATCAGGACGAATTACAATATATTGCGACTCGTTCACACGCGTTTCCCGTGCTTAGCGTAGGCTGCATGATTTTGGTTTATTTTCTGCCTGGCTAACTAGAACGTTGTGATTAGCCAAAGTAACTAATTTGGTTCCAGTTTCACCACACTCAATTGAAAGCCTATATTCTAAAGCCCTGGCCAAACTATCGCACAAAGTTGGATCCCACATGCAACAATGTTAGATGTAAATGTCGAGTGAGTGACAAAACACAATGCAACATTGCTTGACGAAACTGATTCAAGTTCAAGTTGGCACTAAATTTGAATTTATGGCGCTAACACGGAAACGAAAACTGCTCGTAGCGTTTATGGTACTGGAGCTGTTGGAGGACAGAATGATGTATTCACTCGAGGAATAACCAAAAACCGGTCAAGAGAACGTGCCGGAAATGCTCACTGCAAGATACATCCGCGTTTAGGAGATGATGAGAGTGAGCCCCGGATCAATTTGCAGAAATTTTAAACGCTATTGAGCAAAACATCTCCAACAGAGCCGCGATCATGAAAAAGGTCCCACAGCCATTGCCTTGCTTCATACTCGCTGATCGAGTTTTCTGGCTGTTCATCAAAAACCCACGATTGTCCGCCATCTTTGTTGCAAATGATGCTAGAAGCCCAGGCTTGCAAAAAAGATAGCGATTCGTGATTCGCTAGCAGCACGAACATGACTCGATTTAGGACACACCTTTGTTGGTAGAGCGGCAAAGCACTGCGACATTGTTGAGTCGAGCAAAATTGTTGGCCGTAAAGTTTGATCAAAAGCAAACTCTGTCCAACACGTCTTCCAACATGGGCGGCCAAACGGTCGAACAATGTTGCATCGAGCAAAGTTGGAGCGTTGAATCCAACTTTGTTCGATAGTTTGGCGAGGGCTTAATACAGCAATTATATTCTTATTTTCTATTGAAGTATTAAAACAAACATTAATTTGCGCTTACTTTTCATTCCATTCAATGAAAGACATAAAAACGTGCAAAAAAAAAAGTCGATTTACAACGTCAGCGCGAATTGAGTCAGATTGTACATTGAAACTGGTCTCAGTTCGTGAATAAAAACATTTTATACTGCATTTTATCAGTTATTTAAGGACCGGCAGAAGTTTACCATTACATGGTAATACGATGCTCAACCAATTTTTCCAACCGGTCCATTTTGAAAGACGGCAACGCCAGTGAAAACGTCACTTCACTAAATTTGTACTAGCGTCAACACCTAACAATTATCCCACCCCTCCCATGGGTTGACAGTAATGTGGATGAAATATCTCCTAAAAAGACTGGCTGCAATGGCATCTTTCATAAAGGATCCACTGTCGTGTGAACATGTTCTCCACAAAACCGTAAGACGATCACATTGAGCTTTCGTTTTGCAAAGTACGGTAAGAAAATGTAAATTAATTGACTGACGATGCTTGTTGTTTTGTTTAAAGGTAAGCAGCTGTTGTTTCTATGTATCGCTTAGCAGCGTTCCCGTTGCCTCGTTATGGGAGCTTAAGCAAGGACGGCGACGACAACGATGGCTACCAGAACGCCACAAAACAATAGGTTTAAGGGCCTACTGACGTGTTTTTTGGGGTGCGTTGCTAGGGATGTAATTATGGTTAAGTAATTAGAGAAAATTTGGCATTATTTTGGTCAGTTTCCAACTTTTGTAAACCAATGACCCTAAATATGACGTCATCGTGCCACGCCCATGGTCACGTGACAATTGAAAGAAAACTCTAAATTTGTCTACGTGCTACACAATTTGGGTATTTAATCAGTTGTTTGATAATTTGTATTCGTTTTTGCATCCAGCCCAGCATGGTTTTCTTTTTATTTTGAAAAATGTTCTTTTTAAAGAGATAAACGATACTAAAATACCCATTTTCAAAAAATGATTTCAAAAAATCATTGCTTAGCTATATTCTGTATTTGGGGGTGAAACGTGCCATATAAAAAATTAATTTAATTTAAATACCGCCGGAAATTTAGCTTTTTCTCAATCCGAAGTCAGTTCGTTTACGCATGCGCAGTTGATCTAAGAACGAGCTCGAGGAAGGGCGAGGAAACACCTTCGATTCACTACTTGCACAAATCACATAATACACCTCTTTTACCCCCCAAAAATCTGCATGGGCATTGTTTTCGATTTCTCTTGGGACATTTTCATGTTACAGGAGAAATTGCAAGCAATGGTCATGCAAAAGTCTTGGGGGTTAATAGAGGTGTATTATGGGAGTGCAAGTAGTGAATGCAAACAACAGTTCGTTTGGTGATTTTTGCTTGTGAGTGGGTTTCCTGGTCAGCTCACGATATGATGACGTCAATCACCGGAGGTAACATTTCACTTCCTTAGCAACGCGCGAAAAATCCGTCCGTGGGCCCTTAATGAGATAATGTGCACGCTCCGCACGTGTGATTTACATTTGTGTACATTTCTATGCCGTTCTCGCTCTGACAATAGGGAGCTTAAGCAACGACAACGGCGACGGCAACGAGAACGTCACAAATTTGCATATTTAGTGGATAAAAACAATAGCTTTGCACGCCCTGCACGTTCGTTTTTCACTTTTGTCCATTTCGTTGCCGTCGTCAGCAAGACAACAACGTGAAATAGCCAAGTTTTTGGTTTTATGAAGAACGTCAGCACTTGAGGATAAAATTTCCTTTCCTCTCCTAAAATGGAGTGCCGCTCCGACTGGTGTCATCTTTGAGGAATTACCACACCCTTGTCATATTAAAAAAGTTGAAATAGTCACAAAGCGATTAAAATAACGCAAATTTATATTTTGAGATAACGTTCTCGTTGAGGTCGTCGTTGTCGTTGCTTAAGCTCCCTATTAGGGAGCTTAAGATTTTACGACGGCGACAGCAACAACAACGCCGCAAAACAATGATATCAATGGTGAAAAGGACATAAACTAAACGTGCTGCAAGTGCAGCACGGATTTTAGCACGTTTTCGTGTGGTACTCCGCAAAAGGACGACGTGAAATCACCAAATTTGAGGTTTTCACGAAAACCTGAGCATGTAACAGAGAATCTTTATTTATTTATTTTCACTTTGTAACTGCTCGTACCAATTTATTATTAGGATACTTCGACCAAATTGTATGATGTGAACAAGATAGAATAGCCGAGAAAGACTTATGATAAAGCAAAGTGATATTTTGAGGTGACGTTTTCGTCAACGTCAACGAAAACGTCACCTCAAATGTGGGCGAAGTATCCTAAAAAGAAATTGATACGAGCGGTTTCAGTGTAAAAATGTAGAATGTAGATTCGCATTTGCGCGCTGTCCAGGTTTGCACCTAATTAGATGCACGCCCAATTTTGACATCCAACACAAAGTGTCCCCTTAAGTCTATGCATTTGCTACCTATTTTCAACAATAAGGTAAGGGTAAAGGTTAGCGTTATTTTTAGCTTTGGGTAAATGCAGCAGTTAATATTTACTTAAAGAGCAGCATTTGGGGGACACTTTGTGACATAAATTGTCTGTATTCTGAGACACAAGTGATGTTGAAGTTGGCGAGAAGAGCAAGGGGACACTTCGTGACGCTTATTGAAATCCGCGTGCACCTAATTAGGTGCAAACCTGGACATATCTGCTCGAGTTGTCGTCAAAACTTCAAATTAGGTGATTTCACGTGGTTGTTGTGCAGAGTACCGCACGAATATTTGCTAAAATGCGTGCGCACGTGCAGCACGATTATTTTTCCTCTTTTAACCAATGATATTTTTTCGTGGCGTACTCGTTAACAACCGCGTCGAAGATCGTAAAGTAGGAACTTTTGTGAGCTAAAATTTGGTGATTTCACATTGGTTGCGGTCACACTTGAGAGAAACACAGTGTGACACCAGTGTTTACACTACTCTAGCGTCAACTCACTGGTGTTTTTAATCCCTAGGGAAACACTGAACAATAGAACCTTGAATTAACACTAGTGTTAACTCCCTAATGCAACCTCAACCATTGTTGTCATTGCAGAGTACCGCTATAAAATGCGTGCCTCAAGTGCAGCAAGATCTTTTTCCCCTTTTAACCACTGACTTTATTGCTTTTACCGTTGTCGTTGCCGTAGCCATAGCCACAGCCGTAGCCGTCGTCATTTCTTAAACTCCCTCATATTTCTGGACAACGTTCTCGTAGCCGTCGTCGTCGACGGTGCCTACTAATTCAAAGATATTTTTGCCCCGGTTTATGATTATGCGGGAATTGTAGATCTTAACAAGTGTTATTGAAATCCAACAAGAAAACTGGGGGGAACCACGCATATTCCAAAGATAATTCATGACAGGAACCCATGACCCGGAGCCTACAACTCTACTGTGTTCGTGTAACGGCCTTTTCACAGACCGATTTATTTTTAGATTGAATTTCCCGCGAATAAGACTCCCACAGGAGCCCGATGACAAGAAATGAAGCTGACGTCATAGGGTCACCGAACCGGAACTGCCTTTGTTTTTTGACCTAATTCGCGGGAAGGGCTAGTCTAAAAATAAACCTACTTGTGAAAACGCCGTTTCACAGACGCTGTATGGAAGTTGCACGCTCCAGATGGGCTCCTGTTCATGAATAATATTTGTAAAAATATTTAAAATACAAAGCAATGTATGGCGTTCTTTCTGAAATTGAAGCTTAATTATCTCTTAAAAATGCATGGCTACCCCCAATTTTCTTTTTGGATACCAAGAGTACTCACTAAGATCTACTTTCTCCGGATAGTTTTAAACTGCGCAAAAATATCCCTGTATTAGTAAGCATCACCCATAGGAAACCCGAGTATCTCGAGATGCACAGAAGGTGTGCGCAATAACAATAGTAGGCACCGTCCTTAAGCTCCCTAATGCAGCTTAAAATCCTTAGTAACGTTTCTTACGTTGAACAACTTTCCTCAGCATCCTCTCTGAAGCGTCGGTGGTCATTTCACTCTCCGATGAAGAACCTTGGGAACTGTCTGCTTCCATGTTCACATCACTGGGCGTTTCTGGGGCATTTTCGACGTATTGTGCCATTCTTCTCAATTCACTCCGAAACGTTTTACAAGCATTGTCGATCCCAACATCTAATGAAAACTTCCTTGCAGGCTCCGAGGTAGGACCGATAACCGCTCCATTAGCTGTTAATAGGTTTACACGACAATACCTTTCATTCAGTCCTTCTTTAAGTTTCTTTGTTAACTTTTCCAGGTCCACGTCTCCATCTTGGGTCTTAATTTCTTGAAATACAATGTCGTAGGCTGTGCCAAAAAGGCGCTCCATGGAAATATCCCCCCTGACTGCATGCAAAATTATCTAGGCAAAAGAAGTCAGACGACTCTCTAATAAATGAGGTACAACAAAATGGTACAGTGAAAACTTTGTTAACCAACTGCAGAAATTTTCAAAATTAGCAGGCGTTTTCTCCCATAAAAGGAATGGAACGTTCTGAGCTCGTGTTACAGTTTGTGTAAGTTGTAACCGAGACTACATGGTCGACCTTACTGAGTTCAGTTTTAGAGTGAAATAAACACCAAAACTATGTTTACTCGTCGTTCAATTCTTTTCAACCACATTGAACGTTCCCGAATTTCGGTCAAGGGCATCCCAGGTTCGTAACCTGACCATTTTTCTTTGTTAGGAGGGGCATTTTTGGCGAGGGAATTGGGAGAGGTGCTGTCGTGTATTCTTAACCCAAAGCTGATAATCCAACAGAAAATATGAACAAGCCACAAACGCGTGCCTTTAAAAACTCCACGTCACTGACAGCTCCTCTCACCCTACTGTGCCCCGTCCTCTTTTTGGGGGGAGGGAGTGGGGCAAAAACAGACGTACGCCAGCATTTGACCTGAAAGGCCATAGGCCCGAATATTTTAAGAAAAGCTCGTTCGTGAATTTCTAGAAACGATGAATGTGCAACCGACCGACCGACCAACCGACGACCAATGAATGTGCAAGCTGTTCTTACCGGTGAAATAAGCTTTGTATTTTGCGTCGATATAAACTGGCCACCAGTCTTCAGGGAAATTCCCGTATAGAATGCTTCCATTAGTTGATGAGCAGGGCCTGGAACTAATGCTCCCGGTTTTTTTCCTTTTCCCAGGATGGTGTACAGCGTGACAGAATTCTCAGCCAGTTTATCGCATAGCTTGGTCACGTCGTGGCCATGATTACACCTAAAAATGTCGAGGTTTCCCCTGCAGTCTTCCAAAGCTGCAATAATAATAGAAGTCAAAACGTCAAAATTCCACATTCAGTTTATTCGACTCCAATTTTTGTAATTTTGTCCCTACAATAGGATAGGCGGGTCTAAAATAGAGGTCACATTCCACAGGTCAAGACTGGAAGTCCCTTCTCCACTGACGAACAGCGAAGCCAAACGTTTTCCCTAGACCCGAAACAACGTAATTTTTTTTGTAGAGTTATTAGGGCTTAGGAGACCCTTTTTATAGTGTTGTTTATTATCTGTAGCACAGTGACATGTACACTGACCTGTGTTTTAGACCTGCAGCAATTGGGAGATGGTGCATCAAGCTAGCAGATTAATCAGGCCATCATGTAAAGTATGCATGCAATTGATGATTTCCAAAGGAGTGATATAAACTCCACACACAAACAACAGAAGAATGATGTGTCAAATTTTGAAAGACTTCAAAAACACTCCACAAAAAGCGTGTCCCACTGGACTCAGAACAATGATTCAAATTGTGAGAGGAGAATATTAGTATTCTTTATATAAAGATACTAACGAGGAGCGTTTTATCAGGATGTAAAGCTCATGCACGTGGCGTTGTATAGGTGTTTTGATAGGCTGTTAGGCTCATAAATTATGAATGAGTTCTTGAAGGCTTAATGATGAACTTGCTGATTGTAATCTTGTTCAAACCGGGCAATCTTTTTGTTAATGCTTCAAGAGTAACGTTAAATAACTGTGATGATCTAAAAATCGAGCTCAGCACATAAAAATAATCAAGGTTAGCCACGGTCATGCTTCTAAAGAGGAACTTACGTAGTAATACACAAACTTTAACAGCTTCCTTGCGGCAGCGCTGAGGATCCCCAGTGCTGATGCCCTCACTTAGATGTACTGCTAATGCTAGACCATCAGCCAAACCTTTTTGGTGACCTTTTCTTCCCATACATCGAAGACTGTTGATGTTGTTCTTCATTTTCTCTTTATTACTTGTAAATCTCTCAAGGATAGCAGTATTGTGCACAAAACCTGCCCCTTGGCCATGGCGTGTCATGTCCAGGTGGTTTTGATAACTAATTAATGCCAGGCGAAAATCAAGGTCTTTAAGTATTTCAAATACAGAATTGATTGCACTGATCAACTGCCTCCTCAGTCTCTTCAGCACAACTGGATTTCCGGTTGCACAATCCACGGCAACAATCAGGTCCAGTTTTTTATCATTGTGAATACGTTGATCATCTAGAAAATGCAATATACCAGTCTATTAATAATACATTCTGTAAGTAACATCAGGCCCACTTTTTTCAAGATTACCCAAATGCAATCTGTTTCAATCTTGTCCATTTGTGTCCATCTATGAACACAGTCCAAGGACCACCCTTAAAGGAGGACAGAGTTTTTGAGTGGATGTACATATGGAGCCATTAAATCCAAAAGTCCCGCCCCCCGTCCTCCACTGACAAGTAAAATCGTCTGGCGTTAGGCAGAGTAAAATCCATCAATTCTCACCCCTAGGAGGCAATGGGTTAACAACAACTATGTCCACTCAAAACTTCAACACATCCCTTCAAAGCATAACTCTTGTTGATGTTACTCTCTCTAATGCCAGAAGATTTAACTGGTGAATGGGGAATGGTTCCGGGATGAGACTCAAGGTTAGCTACATCTATGCCCCTTCGGCCCTTTCCGTCCAAACAGTGAGGCAAATTTACAGATTTTACTCTGTCTAATGACAGGCAATTTAATTTTTTACCCATCAACGTAGCTTGTCTAAGGGTAAAAGGGTTCATTTTCAATTCACTTTCAACATGGGCCTTACTAAAATTCAGGACCCTTAAACATAGAAAAACTATGAAAACATAATAATAATAATAATAATAATAATAATAATAATAATAATAATAACACCCTTGCTGTTTTTCTGAAAAATCAGTATGGTGGCTTTAGGCCACATTTAAATACTTAATTTGATCCATTGATCTTATACAAACAAAAACTTCTTCACTTCCTGTACTGATGGGGGATTGCAAGGTTTGGAATAATTTATTCTACAAAGATTCCACCACATGTACATAGCTTGGTATGGCAAAACCACAGTGCACACCCACACATCTTTTCATCTGCCATTGCCATTCTATTTCTAAGAGCCCAAATGAATTCTTAATACCCTCCCCCTCCCATGAGCTAAAAATCTTGGAGCCATTAAAAACTGTAACTTTTTCTTTTCACCTGTCGATGAATCAGTCATCATAAATGTAGAAGACGTTATGGGCTGCAGCAGTATTTGTGCCTCATCACCAATTCTCACTGCCTTGACTGCACAATTTTGCAACCATTTTGCCTTACCAATAGCCTGATAACGTAGCGTATCCAGCAGTTCCTTCTTATCTGGCATTTGGACAGTTATATTGAACCAACAGGATGCATCTTCTTGGCATTGTACGCAACTCAAATCTTCAGGCCCAATACAAAGGGCACGCGACATATTGGACAAAAGACTATCACTGGTGCATTGTAAGTTTACATCTTGGCTTCGTCCCAAAAATGAAAAATGTACCATTACCATCGCTGAAAGATGACAACCAAAAATACTTAGAAATAGCGGTATAATGTCACAAAGATAGAGCTTGTTGGGAAGAGTTTGAATAATCTTCTAGCTATATTGCATGAAAGATCTGGGATCATGTTTACCTGCTGACGTTATAATTCAATGGTATTGCCCATCGGTGTTGCAGAGTATGGTTTCAATGAGATTGACCTAATATGTACTTGTAAGAGGAATAAGATATTCCCAGAGATCTTGATTTTTGGAAGATGTGAAATGGTATTTTGAACTGGGCTCCTTTTCACTATTACAGCAAATATTATAGTGTAAATTCTCATGACTAAAGAGCTACCTGAAAAACCCTGCAAAGTTAAAATAAATACCATTATTTATACTATACTATTTACCCTACATGCATATTTATACTATATTTATCACTAAATTATTTGACATTTATTTGATATGACTTCTCCAACATTCATTTGAGAAGGTTCATTTGTCAGGTAATTTTTTTCCATTTTTCCCAATGTTAGTGGAACTCTGATTTGAGCCTGAAGGGGATAGCATGAAGGGGTGGAAGATCCAGATCAGCTAACCGGGAGTTGATTTGAGGGGGGGCGGGGGGGGGACCAGAGTACCAGGAGAAAACCTTTGGAATCAGGAACTCAGCCCACTTACTATCACAGAGAAGGGAGGTGCAGTTGATGACCACTATGCAAGCATGACTAGCGTGCATAATGACTAATAATGTCATCAAACTCATCAAAAGCCTACCTAAAGATCCTTTCAAGATTTTTATAATCTCATTACAACTTGCAGGCACTATATCTGATGATCATCATACACCTCTGTTGTAATCTTTTCATAACTGAGTTACATGCATAGGGGCTGTCAGTAATCTGATATCATTCACTGTAAATAGTTAGTTCTTCTTGAATCATGTAATATGAGTGGTGACCACAGAAACTCGTGTCTCCTCAAATTACTACATTGGTGACAGGGAAAATATGGCAACCTATGGGAATGTGGGAGAAATTAAAGAGTCCGAAGAATCGTGGACTCAATACGCTGAAAGACTCAAGCAGTACTTCACTGCAAAAAAAATCAAAGGTGCAAGAAACAAAGCCTTGGCTACTCTGTTGAGCATTTGTGGATGTAAAACTTATGGCTTAATTTGTGATTTGTTACAGCCACAGAAACCAGGAGATGCAAATTTAAAAGTGATCTACAAAAAGCTGGAAAACTACTTCTCACCAAAGCCAAATGTAATCGTCAAGCAATTCAAATTCCATAGCAGAAATCACCTTGAGAGGGAAAATGTTGTAGAGTTCGTTGCCGGACTCAGAAGGCTTTCAGAGCAACACCCAAAGACATTCTGCGGGATAGACTTGTTTATGGAATTAACGACGACCGCATTCAACGATGACTGTTGGCCAAACATGAGCTCTCATTCAAAAAAGCAGTGGAAAATCACCCAGCAATGATCACAACGTAAACAAAGTAACCAAAGATTTTAAACCTCCAAATCAGTTAAAATGAGAATGTCATCACTGTGGTGGAAAGAAATGATCCCTCAAGCTGTAAATACAAGGATGAAGTAAGCTATACCCGCTCGGTAAATGTCAGAAGAAGGGCCACATGGCTCAAGTATGTTGAGGAAACCTCTAAAGCAAGATAGGCACTAAAAAGTAAACAAAAACACATTTTGTTGAAGAAGAAGCACCAATCCAGATGTATGCCATGTATCATCTCTCCAGCAATTGGAAGAAGTCTTGCCAAGTGGATATTGAACTGTGTGGAAAGACAATTACAATGGAAATCCGCTCTGGTGCGTCGAAAACAATACCATGCTCGACTTTCAGGAAAAAACCTAGGGGCCAGCTGGCCCCTAAGCTTTCAGATTAGAGCAAGAAGGAATGATCACCCGTGGAATTTTCTGAATGGGCAGTGCCAATAATATTGTACCTGTTGCGAAACCGAATGGGACCGTAAGAATTTGTGGGGACTACAAACTGACGGTTAACCAAGTTTCTAAAGCAAATAACTATCCAATACCGAAGACAGAGGATGTTTTGGCTACACTGGGAGGTGGTGGTTGATATATCCCAAGCTTATCAGCAGATGACCCTGAATGAGGAATCTCAGAAATTTACAACAATCAACACACACGAAGGTTTATTTCAGTATAATAGACTACCGTTTGGAGTCTCCTTGGTACCTCGAATTTTTCAGAGGACAATGGATGACATTCTGGTTAGTAAGAAGGATGACAACAATCACTTTGCCAACTTAGAAGCAGCACTCAAGAGGTTGTCAGAAGCTGGATTGCTGCTGTGAAAAGAGAGGTGCTTCTTCATGGTGCCAGAAGTCACCTATTGTGGTTATGTCATCAATGGAAGCGATATCAATACCGTAGAAGCTACATTTGTAAGGTGGAAGCGATAAAGAATGCCACAGCACCCGGGAATGTTACACAGCTGCGTGCATTCCTGGGAATGCTGAACTACTACCATCGCTTCCTACCAGGCATTGCTATAGTACTCAAAAATCTCCTAAAGCTTCTCAGGCAGTGCACAAAGTGGTGTCGGAAGACTGAGCAGCAGGCGGCCTTCGAAAAATCCCAGAAACCCGTTCAGTCTGTGAGACTCTCAGTGCATTTCCAGCCAAATCTGGAAATACAATGTAATCTCGGCAAGTGATGCCTCAAATTATAGAGTAGGGACTGTGCTCTCCCACAAGATGCCTGACGGAACCGAACGTTTCAAGGTCACAGAATGAAGCTGAGCGTGGTTACTGTACTATTGAAAAAGAGGCTTTGATTATAAAGCGGGGTTTACCAATGCCAATGTGGATGCAATTAAGTCATCTTCCCTTGTCTGAGATGCCAGAATCTGTTCCTGTACCTGGAGAAACAATTTTGCTGTTAGAGCACCTAGACCAAACCCCAATTACCTCACATCACATACAAGAGTGGACGAGAGCCGATCCTGTGCTCTCCAAAGTGTACCAGTTTGCAGTTAATGGATGGCCACACCAATTCCCAGATGAAAAGTTACATTCATAGTGTAGCCGAAAGGAGAAATAAACATAGACGGTGGATGCGTTCTGTGGGGAAACAGAGTAATAGTACCACCACAAGGGCAACCTCAAGTAGCAGTGTAGCTAAGCCCATCCGGGAAATTCTAGAATGAACGCCCTCGCCCGTGGCTACATCTGGTGGCCCAACACGGATCAGGAGTTAAAGACAGCAGTTAAAAGTTGTCAGAAATGCCAATTAGATCGGAAAGGCACCAGCGGAAGCACCTCTCCACCTATGGGAGTGACCTGGTCAAGAGTACACAGGTCATTGATTATACAGGGTCATACAAGGGTCACATGTACTTAGTGGTAATTGATGCACATTCAAAGCAGCATGACTATTCTGGGGGTGGGGGTAGGGGGTGAAGGGTACCATAGCTGAAATAACCCAAACCTTTACAAAAATGCTAACCTTAGGCCTAGTCATTGTCTAAAGCAAAGTGTTCAGGCCTAAGGTTAGCATTTTTGTAAAATCATTTGGGTTGTTTCAGCTATATATAGTACCGTTCATCCCCTACCCCCAACCCATCACCCCCTACCCCCAGAATAGTCATGAAGCAATATGTCAAAATGGATGGATGTCCACATCATGGGATTGTTTTCAAATGCTCTTGGGAATATGCAGTGTCCCCAAGAGCATTCTTTTCTCTGGTATAAATGAACCGACCAAGCCTCGTTAGCATGAAATGAATTGAAGAGGATTTGTGTTCTTGTATGTGGTTTGGTAGGCTAACTTGCACAAGGGGACAATGATGTAAAACGACAATGGCGGCAGGACGTGCTTTAAATTTCTCCTGCTTTTACACTTTGATACTGTTCTTATCACTCACCCAATTTGCTAAAAGACAACCTACTTTTCAAGAAAATACAAAAATCCTTATCTTGAAGGATTTCTCGTGGTCAAGGCGATTTCTTATACCAGAATACGCATGCCTCTGCAATCAATGGAAGACGAAAAAGATCCGCCATCTTGGTCTGGTGTTGCATGTGAAAGGTTTTCATGCAATCAGGATAAGTTATTATGCAAACTCGCACTCAACATTCCATCAAATGCGACTCTACACAAGTGGGGACATCGAGATAAATCCTGGGCCGGATGAATGTTCAGTGTGTAACAAGCGGGTAGCTCGAAATCATCGAGTGGTAAATTGCGATAACTGCAACATGTGGTGTCACATAAAATGTGCCTCGATCAAGCCAAGCAAATACAAGAACTATCAAAGCCTTCCCTCGTTTTTCTGGTGGTGTCCTAGATGCCTTTGGTCCTCTTAACCATTTGGCAATGAGACATCACTGGATTGCTCGCTTGACTCGCCCATAACTACAAGATGTTTCGATGATGTCCACGAATGTGAAAATCTTTATCCATCACTTAAAGCGGACC
>OX421452.1:43662648-43772648 GCA_949126865.1 Montipora capitata | reverse complement strand
TAAATTGCCTCGCTCGTGCCCAAAAAGAATTCTGGGTAATTCTGCCATTCCATGACAAGGGAAGACTCCCGATTCTCATTTCATAGTTTTTTTCATAAGTGTCGGGCCACCCAGTCCTACCAACAAAATAACGCATCGATTGAAGGTTTTAGCTTTCAAAACTTGCCCAGATTGTGTCAGTAGGTCCTGGAATTCGTCCACAGAAAGGCCAGAGAGACAACTTCACTCGGGAACTGCCATGTTTACAACAGAGCATTTTAGGCACCCCAGTCTGCATGAAACCATCTCTCGCCTCTGTTTGAGACAAGACCAGACACGCACGGTTCTTACGTTACGTTTATAGTGAAATGTCAATTGCTGGTACAAAAAAACAAAAAAAAACCAGCATGTTAATTTTTTTTTTGGTAGGCTAGGTATCGAAGAGCCAGAACATTTGCGCATTCGCTGACGGAATGTTTGAACAAGAGAGAAAAACGCAGTACCTCCAGACACCGGCGCTGGAGCGTCGTACCAAACGAGTCATCCCGGGATTTCGGCCCGTGCGATCGCTTTTGGACGCAGTTGGCCCTTCGCTGCTTTCTGCTACCGACCTTGCCTCCCGGTACGGCATTGAGGGAGAGATATGTCGGCCCCTAAACCATATGTGACAAATCCCACGCCTACTCACAGCTCCAAACCGCCCTTGTCAATATAGCGTAAGAATTAGTTGGCTTATATATTCAAGAGAAAAGTCATTTTATCTGTCATATGGTAAGCACTGGAGTCGCAGATTACAAAGTGTGCGCATGCGCCCTCCTAAAGGTAACATGCTTTTTCCGAATAACTATAGGAGCTAATATCTTCGAGACATTACATTTACAGCTAAAATACATAGCATATACAGGTACCTACTAAATACATAATATTTCAAGATATATTCATTAAAAAGAAAAGCCGCTGTACAAAATGCGGCCCTGGATTCTCTTTTAAAACCAGTAAACTCATAGGTAAGGATAAAATCAGGTAGCGCATTCCGCAACTTAGCTTGTACGTGAGAAAAAAGAGAACTAAGACCATAACTGGTTGTTCCAGGTTTATTGAGGAACAGAATGTAATTTCTGCGAAGATCATGCATAAGAAGGGGACGGGAGAGAAAACGTATTTTTCATATAAGCAGAAAAACCTTTTTTTCCAAAAAAAAAACACCACATACTTTTATCAAGTAATACGAGGAAATTTTGAATGCGCTTATTGCATAGAGATGTCGAGCTTGACTTTCGTAGTAAGAGGACAGGTAATCTCCAAATATAAATATTGTTATTCTCATATTTACATTATTATACCGTTTCTTTGACACGAGAATTACAGCGAAATGAAAGCACAACTTTGTCGCGAATTTTCTATGATAAAAACTTGTTCAGAAATCCCAAATCTATGTTAACAGCACACACCAGGCCTACTCCTGAGTATCTGGTTAGAAATCGTTTCCTCTAGCCGCGCTTCAGCCATTCGATGAGGGCCAGTCTTGCCTCGCTCGTGCCCAAAAAGAATTCTGGGTAATTCTGCCATTCCATGACAAGGGAAGACTCCCGATTCTCATTTCATAGTTTTTTTCATAAGTGTCGGGCCACCCAGTCCTACCAGCAAAATAACGCATCGATTGAAGGGTTTAGCTTTCAAAACTTGCCCAGATTGTGTCAGTAGGTCCTGGAATTCGTCCACAGAAAGGCCAGAGAGACAACTTCACTCGGGAACTGCCATGTTTACAACAGAGCATTTTAGGCGCCCCAGTCTGCATGAAACCATCTCTCGCCTCTGTTTGAGACAAGACCAGACACGCACGGTTCTTACGTTACGTTTATAGTGAAATGTCAATTGCTGGTACAAAAAAACAAAAAAAAAAGAACAAAAAAAAAACCAGCATGTAAACTTTTTTTTTGGTAGGCTAGGTATCGAAGAGCCAGAACATTTGCGCATGCGCTGACGGAATGTTTGAACAAGAGAGAAAAACGCGGTACCTCCAGACACCGGCGCTGGAGCGTCGTACCAAACGAGTCATCCCGGGATTTCGGCCCGTGCGATCGCTTTTGGACGCAGTTGGCCCTTCGCTGCTTTCTGCTACCAACCTTGCCTCCCGGTACGGCATTGAGGGAGAGATATGTCGGCCCCTAAACCATATGTGACAAATCCCACGCCTACTCACAGCTCCAAACCGCCCTTGTCAATATAGCGTAAGAATTAGATGGCTTATATATTCAAGAGAAAAGTCATTTTATCTGTCATATGGTAAGCACTGGAGTCGCAGATTACAAAGTGTGCGCATGCGCCCTCCTAAAGGTAACATGCTTTTTCCGAATAACTATAGGAGCTAATATCTTCGAGACATTACATTTACAGCTAAAATACATAGCATATACAGATACCTACTAAATACATAATATTTCAAGATATATTCATTAAAAAGAAAAGCCGCTGTACAAAATGCGGCCCTGGATTCTCTTTTAAAACCAGTAAACTCATAGGTAAGGATAAAATCAGGTAGCGCATTCCGCAACTTAGCTTGTACGTGAGAAAAAAGAGAACTAAGACCATAACTGGTTGTTTCAGGTTTATTGAGGAACAGAACGTAATTTCTGCGAAGATCATGCATAAGAAGGGGACGGGAGAGAAAACATATTTTTCACATAAGCAGAAAAACCTTTTTTTCCAAAAAAAAACACCACATACTTTTATCAAGTAATACGAGGAAATTTTGAATGCGCTTATTGCATAGAGATGTCGAGCTTGACTTTCGTAGTAAGAGGACAGGTAATCTGCAAATATAAATATCGTTATTCTTATAGTTACATTATTATTACGTTTCTTTGACACGAGAATTACAGCGAAATGAAAGCACAACTTTGTCGCGAATTTTCTATGATAAAAACTTGTTCAGAAATCCCAAATCTATGTTAACAGCACCAACAGGCCTACTCCTGAGTATCTGGCTAGAAATCGTTTCCTCTAGCCGCGCTTCAGCCATTCGACGAGGGCCAGTCTCATGCTTCTTAAATTGCCTCGCTCGTGCCCAAAAAGAATTCTGGGTAATTCTGCCATTCCATGACAAGGGAAGACTCCCGATTCTCATTTCATAGTTTTTTTCATAAGTGTCGGGCCACCCAGTCCTACCAACAAAATAACGCATCGATTGAAGGTTTTAGCTTTCAAAACTTGCCCAGATTGTGTCAGTAGGTCCTGGAATTCGTCCACAGAAAGGCCAGAGAGACAACTTCACTCGGGAACTGCCATGTTTACAACAGAGCATTTTAGGCACCCCAGTCTGCATGAAACCATGTCTCGCCTCTGTTTGAGACAAGACCAGACACGCACGGTTCTTACGTTACGTTTATAGTGAAATGTCAATTGCTGGTAGAAAAAAACAAAAAAAAACCAGCATGTTAATTTTTTTTTTGGTAGGCTAGGTATCGAAGAGCCAGAACATTTGCGCATGCGCTGACGGAATGTTTGAACAAGAGAGAAAAACGCAGTACCTCCAGACACCGGCGCTGGAGCGTCGTACCAAACGAGTCATCCCGGGATTTCGGCCCGTGCGATCGCTTTTGGACGCAGTTGGCCCTTCGCTGCTTTCTGCTACCGACCTTGCCTCCCGGTACGGCATTGAGGGAGAGATATGTCGGCCCCTAAACCATATGTGACAAATCCCACGCCTACTCACAGCTCCAAACCGCCCTTGTCAATATAGCGTAAGAATTAGATGGCTTATATATTCAAGAGAAAAGTCATTTTATCTGTCATATGGTAAGCACTGGAGTCGCAGATTACAAAGTGTGCGCATGCGCCCTCCTAAAGTTAACATGCTTTTTCCGAATAACTATAGGAGCTAATATCTTCGAGACATTACATTTACAGCTAAAATACATAGCATATACAGATACCTACTAAATACATAATATTTCAAGATATATTCATTAAAAAGAAAAGCCGCTGTACAAAATGCGGCCCTGGATTCTCTTTTAAAACCAGTAAACTCATAGGTAAGGATAAAATCAGGTAGCGCATTCCGCAACTTAGCTTGTACGTGAGAAAAAAGAGAACTAAGACCATAACTGGTTGTTCCAGGTTTATTGAGGAACAGAATGTAATTTCTGCGAAGATCATGCATAAGAAGGGGACGGGAGAGAAAACGTATTTTTCATATAAGCAGAAAAACCTTTTTTTCCAAAAAAAAAACACCACATACTTTTATCAAGTAATACGAGGAAATTTTGAATGCGCTTATTGCATAGAGATGTCGAGCTTGACTTTCGTAGTAAGAGGACAGGTAATCTCCAAATATAAATATTGTTATTCTCATATTTACATTATTATACCGTTTCTTTGACACGAGAATTACAGCGAAATGAAAGCACAACTTTGTCGCGAATTTTCTATGATAAAAACTTGTTCAGAAATCCCAAATCTATGTTAACAGCACACACCAGGCCTACTCCTGAGTATCTGGCTAGAAATCGTTTCCTCTAGCCGCGCTTCAGCCATTCGATGAGGGCCAGTCTTGCCTCGCTCGTGCCCAAAAAGAATTCTGGGTAATTCTGCCATTCCATGACAAGGGAAGACTCCCGATTCTCATTTCATAGTTTTTTTCATAAGTGTCGGGCCACCCAGTCCTACCAGCAAAATAACGCATCGATTGAAGGGTTTAGCTTTCAAAACTTGCCCAGATTGTGTCAGTAGGTCCTGGAATTCGTCCACAGAAAGGCCAGAGAGACAACTTCACTCGGGAACTGCCATGTTTACAACAGAGCATTTTAGGCGCCCCAGTCTGCATGAAACCATCTCTCGCCTCTGTTTGAGACAAGACCAGACACGCACGGTTCTTACGTTACGTTTATAGTGAAATGTCAATTGCTGGTACAAAAAAACAAAAAAAAAAGAACAAAAAAAAAACCAGCATGTTAACTTTTTTTTTGGTAGGCTAGGTATCGAAGAGCCAGAACATTTGCGCATGCGCTGACGGAATGTTTGAACAAGAGAGAAAAACGCAGTACCTCCAGACACCGGCGCTGGAGCGTCGTACCAAACGAGTCATCCCGGGATTTCGGCCCGTGCGATCGCTTTTGGACGCAGTTGGCCCTTCGCTGCTTTCTGCTACCGACCTTGCCTCCCGGTACGGCATTGAGGGAGAGATATGTCGGCCCCTAAACCATATGTGACAAATCCCACGCCTACTCACAGCTCCAAACCGCCCTTGTCAATATAGCGTAAGAATTAGATGGCTTATATATTCAAGAGAAAAGTCATTTTATCTGTCATATGGTAAGCACTGGAGTCGCAGATTACAAAGTGTGCGCATGCGCCCTCCTAAAGGTAACATGCTTTTTCCGAATAACTATAGGAGCTAATATCTTCGAGACATTACATTTAAAGCTAAAATACATAGCATATACAGATACCTACTAAATACATAATATTTCGAGATATATTCATTAAAAAGAAAAGCCGCTGTACAAAATGCGGCCCTGGATTCTCTTTTAAAACCAGTAAACTCATAGGTAAGGATAAAATCAGGTAGCGCATTCCGCAACTTAGCTTGTACGTGAGAAAAAAGAGAACTAAGACCATAACTGGTTGTTCCAGGTTTATTGAGGAACAGAATGTAATTTCTGCGAAGATCATGCATAAGAAGGAGACGGGAGAGAAAACGTATTTTTCATATAAGCAGAAAAACCTTTTTTTCCAAAAAAAAACACCACATACTTTTATCAAGTAATACGAGGAAATTTTGAATGCGCTCATTGCATAGAGATGTCGAGCTTGACTTTCGTAGTAAGAGGACAGGTAATCTCCAAATATAAATATTGTTATTCTCATATTTACATTATTATACCGTTTCTTTGACACGAGAATTACAGCGAAATGAAAGCACAACTTTGTCGCGAATTTTCTATGATAAAAACTTGTTCAGAAATCCCAAATCTATGTTAACAGCACACACCAGGCCTACTCCTGAGTATCTGGCTAGAAATCGTTTCCTCTAGCCGCGCTTCAGCCATTCGATGAGGGCCAGTCTTGCCTCGCTCGTGCCCAAAAAGAATTCTGGGTAATTCTGCCATTCCATGACAAGGGAAGACTCCCGATTCTCATTTCATAGTTTTTTTCATAAGTGTCGGGCCACCCAGTCCTACCAGCAAAATAACGCATCGATTGAAGGGTTTAGCTTTCAAAACTTGCCCAGATTGTGTCAGTAGGTCCTGGAATTCGTCCACAGAAAGGCCAGAGAGACAACTTCACTCGGGAACTGCCATGTTTACAACAGAGCATTTTAGGCGCCCCAGTCTGCATGAAACCATCTCTCGCCTCTGTTTGAGACAAGACCAGACACGCACGGTTCTTACGTTACGTTTATAGTGAAATGTCAATTGCTGGTACAAAAAAACAAAAAAAAAAGAACAAAAAAAAAAACCAGCATGTTAACTTTTTTTTTGGTAGGCTAGGTATCGAAGAGCCAGAACATTTGCGCATGCGCTGACGGAATGTTTGAACAAGAGAGAAAAACGCAGTACCTCCAGACACCGGCGGTGGAGCGTCGTACCAAACGAGTCATCCCGGGATTTCGGCCCGTGCGATCGCTTTTGGACGCAGTTGGCCCTTCGCTGCTTTCTGCTACCGACCTTGCCTCCCGGTACGGCATTGAGGGAGAGATATGTCGGCCCCTAAACCATATGTGACAAATCCCACGCCTACTCACAGCTCCAAACCGCCCTTGTCAATATAGCGTAAGAATTAGATGGCTTATATATTCAAGAGAAAAGTCATTTTATCTGTCATATGGTAAGCACTGGAGTCGCAGATTACAAAGTGTGCGCATGCGCCCTCCTAAAGGTAACATGCTTTTTCCGAATAACTATAGGAGCTAATATCTTCGAGACATTACATTTAAAGCTAAAATACATAGCATATACAGATACCTACTAAATACATAATATTTCGAGATATATTCATTAAAAAGAAAAGCCGCTGTACAAAATGCGGCCCTGGATTCTCTTTTAAAACCAGTAAACTCATAGGTAAGGATAAAATCAGGTAGCGCATTCCGCAACTTAGCTTGTACGTGAGAAAAAAGAGAACTAAGACCATAACTGGTTGTTCCAGGTTTATTGAGGAACAGAATGTAATTTCTGCGAAGATCATGCATAAGAAGGAGACGGGAGAGAAAACGTATTTTTCATATAAGCAGAAAAACCTTTTTTTCCAAAAAAAAACACCACATACTTTTATCAAGTAATACGAGGAAATTTTGAATGCGCTCATTGCATAGAGATGTCGAGCTTGACTTTCGTAGTAAGAGGACAGGTAATCTCCAAATATAAATATTGTTATTCTCATATTTACATTATTATACCGTTTCTTTGACACGAGAATTACAGCGAAATGAAAGCACAACTTTGTCGCGAATTTTCTATGATAAAAACTTGTTCAGAAATCCCAAATCTATGTTAACAGCACACACCAGGCCTACTCCTGAGTATCTGGCTAGAAATCGTTTCCTCTAGCCGCGCTTCAGCCATTCGATGAGGGCCAGTCTTGCCTCGCTCGTGCCCAAAAAGAATTCTGGGTAATTCTGCCATTCCATGACAAGGGAAGACTCCCGATTCTCATTTCATAGTTTTTTTCCTAAGTGTCGGGCCACCCAGTCCTACCAGCAAAATAACGCATCGATTGAAGGGTTTAGCTTTCAAAACTTGCCCAGATTGTGTCAGTAGGTCCTGGAATTCGTCCACAGAAAGGCCAGAGAGACAACTTCACTCGGGAACTGCCATGTTTACAACAGAGCATTTTAGGCGCCCCAGTCTGCATGAAACCATCTCTCGCCTCTGTTTGAGACAAGACCAGACGCGCACGGTTCTTACGTTACGTTTATAGTGAAATGTCAATTGCTGGTACAAAAAAACAAAAAAAAAAGAACAAAAAAAAAACCAGCATGTTAACTTTTTTTTTGGTAGGCTAGGTATCGAAGAGCCAGAACATTTGCGCATGCGCTGACGGAATGTTTGAACAAGAGAGAAAAACGCAGTACCTCCAGACACCGGCGCTGGAGCGTCGTACCAAACGAGTCATCCCGGGATTTCGGCCCGTGCGATCGCTTTTGGACGCAGTTGGCCCTTCGCTGCTTTCTGCTACCGACCTTGCCTCCCGGTACGGCATTGAGGGAGAGATATGTCGGCCCCTAAACCATATGTGACAAATCCCACGCCTACTCACAGCTCCAAACCGCCCTTGTCAATATAGCGTAAGAATTAGATGGCTTATATATTCAAGAGAAAAGTCATTTTATCTGTCATATGGTAAGCACTGGAGTCGCAGATTACAAAGTGTGCGCATGCGCCCTCCTAAAGGTAACATGCTTTTTCCGAATAACTATAGGAGCTAATATCTTCGAGACATTACATTTACAGCTAAAATACATAGCATATACAGGTACCTACTAAATACATAATATTTCAAGATATATTCATTAAAAAGAAAAGCCGCTGTACAAAATGCGGCCCTGGATTCTCTTTTAAAACCAGTAAACTCATAGGTAAGGATAAAATCAGGTAGCGCATTCCGCAACTTAGCTTGTACGTGAGAAAAAAGAGAACTAAGACCATAACTGGTTGTTCCAGGTTTATTGAGGAACAGAATGTAATTTCTGCGAAGATCATGCATAAGAAGGGGACGGGAGAGAAAACGTATTTTTCATATAAGCAGAAAAACCTTTTTTTCCAAAAAAAAAACACCACATACTTTTATCAAGTAATACGAGGAAATTTTGAATGCGCTTATTGCATAGAGATGTCGAGCTTGACTTTCGTAGTAAGAGGACAGGTAATCTCCAAATATAAATATTGTTATTCTCATATTTACATTATTATACCGTTTCTTTGACACGAGAATTACAGCGAAATGAAAGCACAACTTTGTCGCGAATTTTCTATGATAAAAACTTGTTCAGAAATCCCAAATCTATGTTAACAGCACACACCAGGCCTACTCCTGAGTATCTGGTTAGAAATCGTTTCCTCTAGCCGCGCTTCAGCCATTCGATGAGGGCCAGTCTTGCCTCGCTCGTGCCCAAAAAGAATTCTGGGTAATTCTGCCATTCCATGACAAGGGAAGACTCCCGATTCTCATTTCATAGTTTTTTTCATAAGTGTCGGGCCACCCAGTCCTACCAGCAAAATAACGCATCGATTGAAGGGTTTAGCTTTCAAAACTTGCCCAGATTGTGTCAGTAGGTCCTGGAATTCGTCCACAGAAAGGCCAGAGAGACAACTTCACTCGGGAACTGCCATGTTTACAACAGAGCATTTTAGGCGCCCCAGTCTGCATGAAACCATCTCTCGCCTCTGTTTGAGACAAGACCAGACACGCACGGTTCTTACGTTACGTTTATAGTGAAATGTCAATTGCTGGTACAAAAAAACAAAAAAAAAAGAACAAAAAAAAAACCAGCATGTAAACTTTTTTTTTGGTAGGCTAGGTATCGAAGAGCCAGAACATTTGCGCATGCGCTGACGGAATGTTTGAACAAGAGAGAAAAACGCGGTACCTCCAGACACCGGCGCTGGAGCGTCGTACCAAACGAGTCATCCCGGGATTTCGGCCCGTGCGATCGCTTTTGGACGCAGTTGGCCCTTCGCTGCTTTCTGCTACCAACCTTGCCTCCCGGTACGGCATTGAGGGAGAGATATGTCGGCCCCTAAACCATATGTGACAAATCCCACGCCTACTCACAGCTCCAAACCGCCCTTGTCAATATAGCGTAAGAATTAGATGGCTTATATATTCAAGAGAAAAGTCATTTTATCTGTCATATGGTAAGCACTGGAGTCGCAGATTACAAAGTGTGCGCATGCGCCCTCCTAAAGGTAACATGCTTTTTCCGAATAACTATAGGAGCTAATATCTTCGAGACATTACATTTACAGCTAAAATACATAGCATATACAGATACCTACTAAATACATAATATTTCAAGATATATTCATTAAAAAGAAAAGCCGCTGTACAAAATGCGGCCCTGGATTCTCTTTTAAAACCAGTAAACTCATAGGTAAGGATAAAATCAGGTAGCGCATTCCGCAACTTAGCTTGTACGTGAGAAAAAAGAGAACTAAGACCATAACTGGTTGTTTCAGGTTTATTGAGGAACAGAACGTAATTTCTGCGAAGATCATGCATAAGAAGGGGACGGGAGAGAAAACATATTTTTCACATAAGCAGAAAAACCTTTTTTTCCAAAAAAAAACACCACATACTTTTATCAAGTAATACGAGGAAATTTTGAATGCGCTTATTGCATAGAGATGTCGAGCTTGACTTTCGTAGTAAGAGGACAGGTAATCTGCAAATATAAATATCGTTATTCTTATAGTTACATTATTATTACGTTTCTTTGACACGAGAATTACAGCGAAATGAAAGCACAACTTTGTCGCGAATTTTCTATGATAAAAACTTGTTCAGAAATCCCAAATCTATGTTAACAGCACCAACAGGCCTACTCCTGAGTATCTGGCTAGAAATCGTTTCCTCTAGCCGCGCTTCAGCCATTCGACGAGGGCCAGTCTCATGCTTCTTAAATTGCCTCGCTCGTGCCCAAAAAGAATTCTGGGTAATTCTGCCATTCCATGACAAGGGAAGACTCCCGATTCTCATTTCATAGTTTTTTTCATAAGTGTCGGGCCACCCAGTCCTACCAACAAAATAACGCATCGATTGAAGGTTTTAGCTTTCAAAACTTGCCCAGATTGTGTCAGTAGGTCCTGGAATTCGTCCACAGAAAGGCCAGAGAGACAACTTCACTCGGGAACTGCCATGTTTACAACAGAGCATTTTAGGCACCCCAGTCTGCATGAAACCATGTCTCGCCTCTGTTTGAGACAAGACCAGACACGCACGGTTCTTACGTTACGTTTATAGTGAAATGTCAATTGCTGGTAGAAAAAAACAAAAAAAAACCAGCATGTTAATTTTTTTTTTGGTAGGCTAGGTATCGAAGAGCCAGAACATTTGCGCATGCGCTGACGGAATGTTTGAACAAGAGAGAAAAACGCAGTACCTCCAGACACCGGCGCTGGAGCGTCGTACCAAACGAGTCATCCCGGGATTTCGGCCCGTGCGATCGCTTTTGGACGCAGTTGGCCCTTCGCTGCTTTCTGCTACCGACCTTGCCTCCCGGTACGGCATTGAGGGAGAGATATGTCGGCCCCTAAACCATATGTGACAAATCCCACGCCTACTCACAGCTCCAAACCGCCCTTGTCAATATAGCGTAAGAATTAGATGGCTTATATATTCAAGAGAAAAGTCATTTTATCTGTCATATGGTAAGCACTGGAGTCGCAGATTACAAAGTGTGCGCATGCGCCCTCCTAAAGTTAACATGCTTTTTCCGAATAACTATAGGAGCTAATATCTTCGAGACATTACATTTACAGCTAAAATACATAGCATATACAGATACCTACTAAATACATAATATTTCAAGATATATTCATTAAAAAGAAAAGCCGCTGTACAAAATGCGGCCCTGGATTCTCTTTTAAAACCAGTAAACTCATAGGTAAGGATAAAATCAGGTAGCGCATTCCGCAACTTAGCTTGTACGTGAGAAAAAAGAGAACTAAGACCATAACTGGTTGTTCCAGGTTTATTGAGGAACAGAATGTAATTTCTGCGAAGATCATGCATAAGAAGGGGACGGGAGAGAAAACGTATTTTTCATATAAGCAGAAAAACCTTTTTTTCCAAAAAAAAAACACCACATACTTTTATCAAGTAATACGAGGAAATTTTGAATGCGCTTATTGCATAGAGATGTCGAGCTTGACTTTCGTAGTAAGAGGACAGGTAATCTCCAAATATAAATATTGTTATTCTCATATTTACATTATTATACCGTTTCTTTGACACGAGAATTACAGCGAAATGAAAGCACAACTTTGTCGCGAATTTTCTATGATAAAAACTTGTTCAGAAATCCCAAATCTATGTTAACAGCACACACCAGGCCTACTCCTGAGTATCTGGCTAGAAATCGTTTCCTCTAGCCGCGCTTCAGCCATTCGATGAGGGCCAGTCTTGCCTCGCTCGTGCCCAAAAAGAATTCTGGGTAATTCTGCCATTCCATGACAAGGGAAGACTCCCGATTCTCATTTCATAGTTTTTTTCATAAGTGTCGGGCCACCCAGTCCTACCAGCAAAATAACGCATCGATTGAAGGGTTTAGCTTTCAAAACTTGCCCAGATTGTGTCAGTAGGTCCTGGAATTCGTCCACAGAAAGGCCAGAGAGACAACTTCACTCGGGAACTGCCATGTTTACAACAGAGCATTTTAGGCGCCCCAGTCTGCATGAAACCATCTCTCGCCTCTGTTTGAGACAAGACCAGACACGCACGGTTCTTACGTTACGTTTATAGTGAAATGTCAATTGCTGGTACAAAAAAACAAAAAAAAAAGAACAAAAAAAAAACCAGCATGTTAACTTTTTTTTTGGTAGGCTAGGTATCGAAGAGCCAGAACATTTGCGCATGCGCTGACGGAATGTTTGAACAAGAGAGAAAAACGCAGTACCTCCAGACACCGGCGCTGGAGCGTCGTACCAAACGAGTCATCCCGGGATTTCGGCCCGTGCGATCGCTTTTGGACGCAGTTGGCCCTTCGCTGCTTTCTGCTACCGACCTTGCCTCCCGGTACGGCATTGAGGGAGAGATATGTCGGCCCCTAAACCATATGTGACAAATCCCACGCCTACTCACAGCTCCAAACCGCCCTTGTCAATATAGCGTAAGAATTAGATGGCTTATATATTCAAGAGAAAAGTCATTTTATCTGTCATATGGTAAGCACTGGAGTCGCAGATTACAAAGTGTGCGCATGCGCCCTCCTAAAGGTAACATGCTTTTTCCGAATAACTATAGGAGCTAATATCTTCGAGACATTACATTTAAAGCTAAAATACATAGCATATACAGATACCTACTAAATACATAATATTTCGAGATATATTCATTAAAAAGAAAAGCCGCTGTACAAAATGCGGCCCTGGATTCTCTTTTAAAACCAGTAAACTCATAGGTAAGGATAAAATCAGGTAGCGCATTCCGCAACTTAGCTTGTACGTGAGAAAAAAGAGAACTAAGACCATAACTGGTTGTTCCAGGTTTATTGAGGAACAGAATGTAATTTCTGCGAAGATCATGCATAAGAAGGAGACGGGAGAGAAAACGTATTTTTCATATAAGCAGAAAAACCTTTTTTTCCAAAAAAAAACACCACATACTTTTATCAAGTAATACGAGGAAATTTTGAATGCGCTCATTGCATAGAGATGTCGAGCTTGACTTTCGTAGTAAGAGGACAGGTAATCTCCAAATATAAATATTGTTATTCTCATATTTACATTATTATACCGTTTCTTTGACACGAGAATTACAGCGAAATGAAAGCACAACTTTGTCGCGAATTTTCTATGATAAAAACTTGTTCAGAAATCCCAAATCTATGTTAACAGCACACACCAGGCCTACTCCTGAGTATCTGGCTAGAAATCGTTTCCTCTAGCCGCGCTTCAGCCATTCGATGAGGGCCAGTCTTGCCTCGCTCGTGCCCAAAAAGAATTCTGGGTAATTCTGCCATTCCATGACAAGGGAAGACTCCCGATTCTCATTTCATAGTTTTTTTCATAAGTGTCGGGCCACCCAGTCCTACCAGCAAAATAACGCATCGATTGAAGGGTTTAGCTTTCAAAACTTGCCCAGATTGTGTCAGTAGGTCCTGGAATTCGTCCACAGAAAGGCCAGAGAGACAACTTCACTCGGGAACTGCCATGTTTACAACAGAGCATTTTAGGCGCCCCAGTCTGCATGAAACCATCTCTCGCCTCTGTTTGAGACAAGACCAGACACGCACGGTTCTTACGTTACGTTTATAGTGAAATGTCAATTGCTGGTACAAAAAAACAAAAAAAAAAGAACAAAAAAAAAAACCAGCATGTTAACTTTTTTTTTGGTAGGCTAGGTATCGAAGAGCCAGAACATTTGCGCATGCGCTGACGGAATGTTTGAACAAGAGAGAAAAACGCAGTACCTCCAGACACCGGCGGTGGAGCGTCGTACCAAACGAGTCATCCCGGGATTTCGGCCCGTGCGATCGCTTTTGGACGCAGTTGGCCCTTCGCTGCTTTCTGCTACCGACCTTGCCTCCCGGTACGGCATTGAGGGAGAGATATGTCGGCCCCTAAACCATATGTGACAAATCCCACGCCTACTCACAGCTCCAAACCGCCCTTGTCAATATAGCGTAAGAATTAGATGGCTTATATATTCAAGAGAAAAGTCATTTTATCTGTCATATGGTAAGCACTGGAGTCGCAGATTACAAAGTGTGCGCATGCGCCCTCCTAAAGGTAACATGCTTTTTCCGAATAACTATAGGAGCTAATATCTTCGAGACATTACATTTAAAGCTAAAATACATAGCATATACAGATACCTACTAAATACATAATATTTCGAGATATATTCATTAAAAAGAAAAGCCGCTGTACAAAATGCGGCCCTGGATTCTCTTTTAAAACCAGTAAACTCATAGGTAAGGATAAAATCAGGTAGCGCATTCCGCAACTTAGCTTGTACGTGAGAAAAAAGAGAACTAAGACCATAACTGGTTGTTCCAGGTTTATTGAGGAACAGAATGTAATTTCTGCGAAGATCATGCATAAGAAGGAGACGGGAGAGAAAACGTATTTTTCATATAAGCAGAAAAACCTTTTTTTCCAAAAAAAAACACCACATACTTTTATCAAGTAATACGAGGAAATTTTGAATGCGCTCATTGCATAGAGATGTCGAGCTTGACTTTCGTAGTAAGAGGACAGGTAATCTCCAAATATAAATATTGTTATTCTCATATTTACATTATTATACCGTTTCTTTGACACGAGAATTACAGCGAAATGAAAGCACAACTTTGTCGCGAATTTTCTATGATAAAAACTTGTTCAGAAATCCCAAATCTATGTTAACAGCACACACCAGGCCTACTCCTGAGTATCTGGCTAGAAATCGTTTCCTCTAGCCGCGCTTCAGCCATTCGATGAGGGCCAGTCTTGCCTCGCTCGTGCCCAAAAAGAATTCTGGGTAATTCTGCCATTCCATGACAAGGGAAGACTCCCGATTCTCATTTCATAGTTTTTTTCCTAAGTGTCGGGCCACCCAGTCCTACCAGCAAAATAACGCATCGATTGAAGGGTTTAGCTTTCAAAACTTGCCCAGATTGTGTCAGTAGGTCCTGGAATTCGTCCACAGAAAGGCCAGAGAGACAACTTCACTCGGGAACTGCCATGTTTACAACAGAGCATTTTAGGCGCCCCAGTCTGCATGAAACCATCTCTCGCCTCTGTTTGAGACAAGACCAGACGCGCACGGTTCTTACGTTACGTTTATAGTGAAATGTCAATTGCTGGTACAAAAAAACAAAAAAAAAAGAACAAAAAAAAAACCAGCATGTTAACTTTTTTTTTGGTAGGCTAGGTATCGAAGAGCCAGAACATTTGCGCATGCGCTGACGGAATGTTTGAACAAGAGAGAAAAACGCAGTACCTCCAGACACCGGCGCTGGAGCGTCGTACCAAACGAGTCATCCCGGGATTTCGGCCCGTGCGATCGCTTTTGGACGCAGTTGGCCCTTCGCTGCTTTCTGCTACCGACCTTGCCTCCCGGTACGGCATTGAGGGAGAGATATGTCGGCCCCTAAACCATATGTGACAAATCCCACGCCTACTCACAGCTCCAAACCGCCCTTGTCAATATAGCGTAAGAATTAGATGGCTTATATATTCAAGAGAAAAGTCATTTTATCTGTCATATGGTAAGCACTGGAGTCGCAGATTACAAAGTGTGCGCATGCGCCCTCCTAAAGGTAACATGCTTTTTCCGAATAACTATAGGAGCTAATATCTTCGAGACATTACATTTACAGCTAAAATACATAGCATATACAGATACCTACTAAATACATAATATTTCAAGATATATTCATTAAAAAGAAAAGCCGCTGTACAAAATGCGGCCCTGGATTCTCTTTTAAAACCAGTAAACTCATAGGTAAGGATAAAATCAGGTAGCGCATTCCGCAACTTAGCTTGTACGTGAGAAAAAAGAGAACTAAGACCATAACTGGTTGTTCCAGGTTTATTGAGGAACAGAATGTAATTTCTGCGAAGATCATGCATAAGAAGGGGACGGGAGAGAAAACGTATTTTTCATATAAGCAGAAAAACCTTTTTTTCCAAAAAAAAACACCACATACTTTTATCAAGTAATACGAGGAAATTTTGAATGCGCTTATTGCATAGAGATGTCGAGCTTGACTTTCGTAGTAAGAGGACAGGTAATCTCCAAATATAAATATTGTTATTCTCATATTTACATTATTATACCGTTTCTTTGACACGAGAATTACAGCGAAATGAAAGCACAACTTTGTCGCGAATTTTCTATGATAAAAACTTGTTCAGAAATCCCAAATCTATGTTAACAGCACACACCAGGCCTTCTCCTGAGTATCTGGCTAGAAATCGTTTCCTCTAGCCGCGCTTCAGCCATTCGATGAGGGCCAGTCTTGCCTCGCTCGTGCCCAAAAAGAATTCTGGGTAATTCTGCCATTCCATGACAAGGGAAGACTCCCGATTCTCATTTCATAGTTTTTTTCATAAGTGTCGGGCCACCCAGTCCTACCAGCAAAATAACGCATCGATTGAAGGGTTTAGCTTTCAAAACTTGCCCAGATTGTGTCAGTAGGTCCTGGAATTCGTCCACAGAAAGGCCAGAGAGACAACTTCACTCGGGAACTGCCATGTTTACAACAGAGCATTTTAGGCGCCCCAGTCTGCATGAAACCATCTCTCGCCTCTGTTTGAGACAAGACCAGACACGCACGGTTCTTACGTTACGTTTATAGTGAAATGTCAATTGCTGGTACAAAAAATCCAAAAAAAAAGAACAAAAAAAAAACCAGCATGTTAACTTTTTTTTTGGTAGGCTAGGTATCGAAGAGCCAGAACATTTGCGCATGCGCTGACGGAATGTTTGAAGAAGAGAGAAAAACGCAGTACCTCCAGACACCGGCGCTGGAGCGTCGTACCAAACGAGTCATCCCGGGATTTCGGCCCGTGCGATCGCTTTTGGACGCAGTTGGCCCTTCGCTGCTTTCTGCTACCGACCTTGCCTCCCGGTACGGCATTGAGGGAGAGATATGTCGGCCCCTAAACCATATGTGACAAATCCCACGCCTACTCACAGCTCCAAACCGCCCTTGTCAATATAGCGTAAGAATTAGATGGCTTATATATTCAAGAGAAAAGTCATTTTATCTGTCATATGGTAAGCACTGGAGTCGCAGATTACAAAGTGTGCGCATGCGCCCTCCTAAAGGTAACATGCTTTTTCCGAATAACTATAGGAGCTAATATCTTCGAGACATTACATTTACAGCTAAAATACATAGCATATACAGATACCTACTAAATACATAATATTTCAAGATATATTCATTAAAAAGAAAAGCCGCTGTACAAAATGCGGCCCTGGATTTTCTTTTAAAACCAGTAAACTCATAGGTAAGGATAAAATCAGGTAGCGCATTCCGCAACTTAGCTTGTACGTGAGAAAAAAGAGAACTAAGACCATAACTGGTTGTTCCAGGTTTATTGAGGAACAGAATGTAATTTCTGCGAAGATCATGCATAAGAAGGGGACGGGAGAGAAAACGTATTTTTCATATAAGCAGAAAAACCTTTTTTTCCAAAAAAAAACACCACATACTTTTATCAAGTAATACGAGGAAATTTTGAATGCGCTTATTGCATAGAGATGTCGAGCTTGACTTTCGTAGTAAGAGGACAGGTAATCTCCAAATATAAATATTGTTATTCTCATATTTACATTATTATACCGTTTCTTTGACACGAGAATTACAGCGAAATGAAAGCACAACTTTGTCGCGAATTTTCTATGATAAAAACTTGTTCAGAAATCCCAAATCTATGTTAACAGCACACACCAGGCCTACTCCTGAGTATCTGGCTAGAAATCGTTTCCTCTAGCCGCGCTTCAGCCATTCGATGAGGGCCAGTCTTGCCTCGCTCGTGCCCAAAAAGAATTCTAGGTAATTCTGCCATTCCATGACAAGGGAAGACTCCCGATTCTCATTTCATAGTTTTTTTTCATAAGTGTCGGGCCACCCAGTCCTACCAGCAAAATAACGCATCGATTGAAGGGTTTAGCTTTCAAAACTTGCCCAGATTGTGTCAGTAGGTCCTGGAATTCGTCCACAGAAAGGCCAGAGAGACAACTTCACTCGGGAACTGCCATGTTTACAACAGAGCATTTTAGGCGCCCCAGTCTGCATGAAACCATCTCTCGCCTCTGTTCGAGACAAGACCAGACACGCACGGTTCTTACGTTACGTTTATAGTGAAATGTCAATTGCTGGTACAAAAAAACCAAAAAAAAAGAACAAAAAAAAAACCAGCATGTTAACTTTTTTTTTTGGTAGGCTAGGTATCGAAGAGCCAGAACATTTGCGCATGCGCTGACGGAATGTTTGAACAAGAGAGAAAAACGCAGTACCTCCAGACACCGGCGCTGGAGCGTCGTACCAAACGAGTCATCCCGGGATTTCGGCCCGTGCGATCGCTTTTGGACGCAGTTGGCCCTTCGCTGCTTTCTGCTACCGACCTTGCCTCCCGGTACGGCATTGAGGGAGAGATATGTCGGCCCCTAAACCATATGTGACAAATCCCACGCCTACTCACAGCTCCAAACCGCCCTTGTCAATATAGCGTAAGAATTAGATGGCTTATATATTCAAGAGAAAAGTCATTTTATCTGTCATATGGTAAGCACTGGAGTCGCAGATTACAAAGTGTGCGCATGCGCCCTCCTAAAGGTAACATGCTTTTTCCGAATAACTATAGGAGCTAATATCTTCGAGACATTACATTTACAGCTAAAATACATAGCATATACAGATACCTACTAAATACATAATATTTCAAGATATATTCATTAAAAAGAAAAGCCGCTGTACAAAATGCGGCCCTGGATTCTCTTTTAAAACCAGTAAACTCATAGGTAAGGATAAAATCAGGTAGCGCATTCCGCAACTTAGCTTGTACGTG
The DNA here is from genome assembly GCA_949126865.1 of Montipora capitata. Classification (NCBI taxonomy): domain Eukaryota; kingdom Metazoa; phylum Cnidaria; class Anthozoa; order Scleractinia; family Acroporidae; genus Montipora; species Montipora capitata. Next base: position 43,753,443 of record OX421452.1, on the reverse strand, counting down.
AGAAAAAAGAGAACTAAGACCATAACTGGTTGTTCCAGGTTTATTGAGGAACAGAATGTAATTTCTGCGAAGATCATGCATAAGAAGGGGACGGGAGAGAAAACGTATTTTTCATATAAGCAGAAAAACCTTTTTTTCCAAAAAAAAACACCACATACTTTTATCAAGTAATACGAGGAAATTTTGAATGCGCTTATTGCATAGAGATGTCGAGCTTGACTTTCGTAGTAAGAGGACAGGTAATCTCCAAATATAAATATTGTTATTCTCATATTTACATTATTATACCGTTTCTTTGACACGAGAATTACAGCGAAATGAAAGCACAACTTTGTCGCGAATTTTCTATGATAAAAACTTGTTCAGAAATCCCAAATCTATGTTAACAGCACACACCAGGCCTTCTCCTGAGTATCTGGCTAGAAATCGTTTCCTCTAGCCGCGCTTCAGCCATTCGATGAGGGCCAGTCTTGCCTCGCTCGTGCCCAAAAAGAATTCTGGGTAATTCTGCCATTCCATGACAAGGGAAGACTCCCGATTCTCATTTCATAGTTTTTTTCATAAGTGTCGGGCCACCCAGTCCTACCAGCAAAATAACGCATCGATTGAAGGGTTTAGCTTTCAAAACTTGCCCAGATTGTGTCAGTAGGTCCTGGAATTCGTCCACAGAAAGGCCAGAGAGACAACTTCACTCGGGAACTGCCATGTTTACAACAGAGCATTTTAGGCGCCCCAGTCTGCATGAAACCATCTCTCGCCTCTGTTTGAGACAAGACCAGACACGCACGGTTCTTACGTTACGTTTATAGTGAAATGTCAATTGCTGGTACAAAAAATCCAAAAAAAAAGAACAAAAAAAAAACCAGCATGTTAACTTTTTTTTTGGTAGGCTAGGTATCGAAGAGCCAGAACATTTGCGCATGCGCTGACGGAATGTTTGAAGAAGAGAGAAAAACGCAGTACCTCCAGACACCGGCGCTGGAGCGTCGTACCAAACGAGTCATCCCGGGATTTCGGCCCGTGCGATCGCTTTTGGACGCAGTTGGCCCTTCGCTGCTTTCTGCTACCGACCTTGCCTCCCGGTACGGCATTGAGGGAGAGATATGTCGGCCCCTAAACCATATGTGACAAATCCCACGCCTACTCACAGCTCCAAACCGCCCTTGTCAATATAGCGTAAGAATTAGATGGCTTATATATTCAAGAGAAAAGTCATTTTATCTGTCATATGGTAAGCACTGGAGTCGCAGATTACAAAGTGTGCGCATGCGCCCTCCTAAAGGTAACATGCTTTTTCCGAATAACTATAGGAGCTAATATCTTCGAGACATTACATTTACAGCTAAAATACATAGCATATACAGATACCTACTAAATACATAATATTTCAAGATATATTCATTAAAAAGAAAAGCCGCTGTACAAAATGCGGCCCTGGATTTTCTTTTAAAACCAGTAAACTCATAGGTAAGGATAAAATCAGGTAGCGCATTCCGCAACTTAGCTTGTACGTGAGAAAAAAGAGAACTAAGACCATAACTGGTTGTTCCAGGTTTATTGAGGAACAGAATGTAATTTCTGCGAAGATCATGCATAAGAAGGGGACGGGAGAGAAAACGTATTTTTCATATAAGCAGAAAAACCTTTTTTTCCAAAAAAAAACACCACATACTTTTATCAAGTAATACGAGGAAATTTTGAATGCGCTTATTGCATAGAGATGTCGAGCTTGACTTTCGTAGTAAGAGGACAGGTAATCTCCAAATATAAATATTGTTATTCTCATATTTACATTATTATACCGTTTCTTTGACACGAGAATTACAGCGAAATGAAAGCACAACTTTGTCGCGAATTTTCTATGATAAAAACTTGTTCAGAAATCCCAAATCTATGTTAACAGCACACACCAGGCCTACTCCTGAGTATCTGGCTAGAAATCGTTTCCTCTAGCCGCGCTTCAGCCATTCGATGAGGGCCAGTCTTGCCTCGCTCGTGCCCAAAAAGAATTCTAGGTAATTCTGCCATTCCATGACAAGGGAAGACTCCCGATTCTCATTTCATAGTTTTTTTTCATAAGTGTCGGGCCACCCAGTCCTACCAGCAAAATAACGCATCGATTGAAGGGTTTAGCTTTCAAAACTTGCCCAGATTGTGTCAGTAGGTCCTGGAATTCGTCCACAGAAAGGCCAGAGAGACAACTTCACTCGGGAACTGCCATGTTTACAACAGAGCATTTTAGGCGCCCCAGTCTGCATGAAACCATCTCTCGCCTCTGTTCGAGACAAGACCAGACACGCACGGTTCTTACGTTACGTTTATAGTGAAATGTCAATTGCTGGTACAAAAAAACCAAAAAAAAAGAACAAAAAAAAAACCAGCATGTTAACTTTTTTTTTTGGTAGGCTAGGTATCGAAGAGCCAGAACATTTGCGCATGCGCTGACGGAATGTTTGAACAAGAGAGAAAAACGCAGTACCTCCAGACACCGGCGCTGGAGCGTCGTACCAAACGAGTCATCCCGGGATTTCGGCCCGTGCGATCGCTTTTGGACGCAGTTGGCCCTTCGCTGCTTTCTGCTACCGACCTTGCCTCCCGGTACGGCATTGAGGGAGAGATATGTCGGCCCCTAAACCATATGTGACAAATCCCACGCCTACTCACAGCTCCAAACCGCCCTTGTCAATATAGCGTAAGAATTAGATGGCTTATATATTCAAGAGAAAAGTCATTTTATCTGTCATATGGTAAGCACTGGAGTCGCAGATTACAAAGTGTGCGCATGCGCCCTCCTAAAGGTAACATGCTTTTTCCGAATAACTATAGGAGCTAATATCTTCGAGACATTACATTTACAGCTAAAATACATAGCATATACAGATACCTACTAAATACATAATATTTCAAGATATATTCATTAAAAAGAAAAGCCGCTGTACAAAATGCGGCCCTGGATTCTCTTTTAAAACCAGTAAACTCATAGGTAAGGATAAAATCAGGTAGCGCATTCCGCAACTTAGCTTGTACGTGAGAAAAAAGAGAACTAAGACCATAACTGGTTGTTCCAGGTTTATTGAGGAACAGAATGTAATTTCTGCGAAGATCATGCATAAGAAGGGGACGGGAGAGAAAACGTATTTTTCATATAAGCAGAAAAACCTTTTTTTCCAAAAAAAAACACCACATACTTTTATCAAGTAATACGAGGAAATTTTGAATGCGCTTATTGCATAGAGATGTCGAGCTTGACTTTCGTAGTAAGAGGACAGGTAATCTCCAAATATAAATATTGTTATTCTCATATTTACATTATTATACCGTTTCTTTGACACGAGAATTACAGCGAAATGAAAGCACAACTTTGTCGCGAATTTTCTATGATAAAAACTTGTTCAGAAATCCCAAATCTATGTTAACAGCACACACCAGGCCTACTCCTGAGTATCTGGCTAGAAATCGTTTCCTCTAGCCGCGCTTCAGCCATTCGATGAGGGCCAGTCTTGCCTCGCTCGTGCCCAAAAAGAATTCTGGGTAATTCTGCCATTCCATGACAAGGGAAGACTCCCGATTCTCATTTCATAGTTTTTTTCATAAGTGTCGGGCCACCCAGTCCTACCAGCAAAATAACGCATCGATTGAAGGGTTTAGCTTTCAAAACTTGCCCAGATTGTGTCAGTAGGTCCTGGAATTCGTCCACAGAAAGGCCAGAGAGACAACTTCACTCGGGAACTGCCATGTTTACAACAGAGCATTTTAGGCGCCCCAGTCTGCATGAAACCATCTCTCGCCTCTGTTTGAGACAAGACCAGACACGCACGGTTCTTACGTTACGTTTATAGTGAAATGTCAATTGCTGGTACAAAAAAAACCAAAAAAAAAGAACAAAAAAAAAACCAGCATGTTAACTTTTTTTTTTGGTAGGCTAGGTATCGAAGAGCCAGAACATTTGCGCATGCGCTGACGGAATGTTTGAACAAGAGAGAAAAACGCAGTACCTCCAGACACCGGCGCTGGAGCGTCGTACCAAACGAGTCATCCCGGGATTTCGGCCCGTGCGATCGCTTTTGGACGCAGTTGGCCCTTCGCTGCTTTCTGCTACCGACCTTGCCTCCCGGTACGGCATTGAGGGAGAGATATGTCGGCCCCTAAACCATATGTGACAAATCCCACGCCTACTCACAGCTCCAAACCGCCCTTGTCAATATAGCGTAAGAATTAGATGGCTTATATATTCAAGAGAAAAGTCATTTTATCTGTCATATGGTAAGCACTGGAGTCGCAGATTACAAAGTGTGCGCATGCGCCCTCCTAAAGGTAACATGCTTTTTCCGAATAACTATAGGAGCTAATATCTTCGAGACATTACATTTACAGCTAAAATACATAGCATATACAGATACCTACTAAATACATAATATTTCAAGATATATTCATTAAAAAGAAAAGCCGCTGTACAAAATGCGGCCCTGGATTCTCTTTTAAAACCAGTAAACTCATAGGTAAGGATAAAATCAGGTAGCGCATTCCGCAACTTAGCTTGTACGTGAGAAAAAAGAGAACTAAGACCATAACTGGTTGTTCCAGGTTTATTGAGGAACAGAATGTAATTTCTGCGAAGATCATGCATAAGAAGGGGACGGGAGAGAAAACGTATTTTTCATATAAGCAGAAAAACCTTTTTTTCCAAAAAAAAACACCACATACTTTTATCAAGTAATACGAGGAAATTTTGAATGCGCTTATTGCATAGAGATGTCGAGCTTGACTTTCGTAGTAAGAGGACAGGTAATCTCCAAATATAAATATTGTTATTCTCATATTTACATTATTATACCGTTTCTTTGACACGAGAATTACAGCGAAATGAAAGCACAACTTTGTCGCGAATTTTCTATGATAAAAACTTGTTCAGAAATCCCAAATCTATGTTAACAGCACACACCAGGCCTACTCCTGAGTATCTGGCTAGAAATCGTTTCCTCTAGCCGCGCTTCAGCCATTCGATGAGGGCCAGTCTTGCCTCGCTCGTGCCCAAAAAGAATTCTGGGTAATTCTGCCATTCCATGACAAGGGAAGACTCCCGATTCTCATTTCATAGTTTTTTTCATAAGTGTCGGGCCACCCAGTCCTACCAGCAAAATAACGCATCGATTGAAGGGTTTAGCTTTCAAAACTTGCCCAGATTGTGTCAGTAGGTCCTGGAATTCGTCCACAGAAAGGCCAGAGAGACAACTTCACTCGGGAACTGCCATGTTTACAACAGAGCATTTTAGGCGCCCCAGTCTGCATGAAACCATCTCTCGCCTCTGTTTGAGACAAGACCAGACACGCACGGTTCTTACGTTACGTTTATAGTGAAATGTCAATTGCTGGTACAAAAAAACCAAAAAAAAAGAACAAAAAAAAAACCAGCATGTTAACTTTTTTTTTTGGTAGGCTAGGTATCGAAGAGCCAGAACATTTGCGCATGCGCTGACGGAATGTTTGAACAAGAGAGAAAAACGCAGTACCTCCAGACACCGGCGCTGGAGCGTCGTACCAAACGAGTCATCCCGGGATTTCGGCCCGTGCGATCGCTTTTGGACGCAGTTGGCCCTTCGCTGCTTTCTGCTACCGACCTTGCCTCCCGGTACGGCATTGAGGGAGAGATATGTCGGCCCCTAAACCATATGTGACAAATCCCACGCCTACTCACAGCTCCAAACCGCCCTTGTCAATATAGCGTAAGAATTAGATGGCTTATATATTCAAGAGAAAAGTCATTTTATCTGTCATATGGTAAGCACTGGAGTCGCAGATTACAAAGTGTGCGCATGCGCCCTCCTAAAGGTAACATGCTTTTTCCGAATAACTATAGGAGCTAATATCTTCGAGACATTACATTTACAGCTAAAATACATAGCATATACAGATACCTACTAAATACATAATATTTCAAGATATATTCATTAAAAAGAAAAGCCGCTGTACAAAATGCGGCCCTGGATTCTCTTTTAAAACCAGTAAACTCATAGGTAAGGATAAAATCAGGTAGCGCATTCCGCAACTTAGCTTGTACGTGAGAAAAAAGAGAACTAAGACCATAACTGGTTGTTCCAGGTTTATTGAGGAACAGAATGTAATTTCTGCGAAGATCATGCATAAGAAGGGGACGGGAGAGAAAACGTATTTTTCATATAAGCAGAAAAACCTTTTTTTCCAAAAAAAAACACCACATACTTTTATCAAGTAATACGAGGAAATTTTGAATGCGCTTATTGCATAGAGATGTCGAGCTTGACTTTCGTAGTAAGAGGACAGGTAATCTCCAAATATAAATATTGTTATTCTCATATTTACATTATTATACCGTTTCTTTGACACGAGAATTACAGCGAAATGAAAGCACAACTTTGTCGCGAATTTTCTATGATAAAAACTTGTTCAGAAATCCCAAATCTATGTTAACAGCACACACCAGGCCTACTCCTGAGTATCTGGCTAGAAATCGTTTCCTCTAGCCGCGCTTCAGCCATTCGATGAGGGCCAGTCTTGCCTCGCTCGTGCCCAAAAAGAATTCTGGGTAATTCTGCCATTCCATGACAAGGGAAGACTCCCGATTCTCATTTCATAGTTTTTTTCATAAGTGTCGGGCCACCCAGTCCTACCAGCAAAATAACGCATCGATTGAAGGGTTTAGCTTTCAAAACTTGCCCAGATTGTGTCAGTAGGTCCTGGAATTCGTCCACAGAAAGGCCAGAGAGACAACTTCACTCGGGAACTGCCATGTTTACAACAGAGCATTTTAGGCGCCCCAGTCTGCATGAAACCATCTCTCGCCTCTGTTTGAGACAAGACCAGACACGCACGGTTCTTACGTTACGTTTATAGTGAAATGTCAATTGCTGGTACAAAAAAACCAAAAAAAAAGAACAAAAAAAAAACCAGCATGTTAACTTTTTTTTTTGGTAGGCTAGGTATCGAAGAGCCAGAACATTTGCGCATGCGCTGACGGAATGTTTGAACAAGAGAGAAAAACGCAGTACCTCCAGACACCGGCGCTGGAGCGTCGTACCAAACGAGTCATCCCGGGATTTCGGCCCGTGCGATCGCTTTTGGACGCAGTTGGCCCTTCGCTGCTTTCTGCTACCGACCTTGCCTCCCGGTACGGCATTGAGGGAGAGATATGTCGGCCCCTAAACCATATGTGACAAATCCCACGCCTACTCACAGCTCCAAACCGCCCTTGTCAATATAGCGTAAGAATTAGATGGCTTATATATTCAAGAGAAAAGTCATTTTATCTGTCATATGGTAAGCACTGGAGTCGCAGATTACAAAGTGTGCGCATGCGCCCTCCTAAAGGTAACATGCTTTTTCCGAATAACTATAGGAGCTAATATCTTCGAGACATTACATTTACAGCTAAAATACATAGCATATACAGATACCTACTAAATACATAATATTTCAAGATATATTCATTAAAAAGAAAAGCCGCTGTACAAAATGCGGCCCTGGATTCTCTTTTAAAACCAGTAAACTCATAGGTAAGGATAAAATCAGGTAGCGCATTCCGCAACTTAGCTTGTACGTGAGAAAAAAGAGAACTAAGACCATAACTGGTTGTTCCAGGTTTATTGAGGAACAGAATGTAATTTCTGCGAAGATCATGCATAAGAAGGGGACGGGAGAGAAAACGTATTTTTCATATAAGCAGAAAAACCTTTTTTTCCAAAAAAAAAACACCACATACTTTTATCAAGTAATACGAGGAAATTTTGAATGCGCTTATTGCATAGAGATGTCGAGCTTGACTTTCGTAGTAAGAGGACAGGTAATCTCCAAATATAAATATTGTTATTCTCATATTTACATTATTATACCGTTTCTTTGACACGAGAATTACAGCGAAATGAAAGCACAACTTTGTCGCGAATTTTCTATGATAAAAACTTGTTCAGAAATCCCAAATCTATGTTAACAGCACACACCAGGCCTACTCCTGAGTATCTGGCTAGAAATCGTTTCCTCTAGCCGCGCTTCAGCCATTCGATGAGGGCCAGTCTTGCCTCGCTCGTGCCCAAAAAGAATTCTGGGTAATTCTGCCATTCCATGACAAGGGAAGACTCCCGATTCTCATTTCATAGTTTTTTTCATAAGTGTCGGGCCACCCAGTCCTACCAGCAAAATAACGCATCGATTGAAGGGTTTAGCTTTCAAAACTTGCCCAGATTGTGTCAGTAGGTCCTGGAATTCGTCCACAGAAAGGCCAGAGAGACAACTTCACTCGGGAACTGCCATGTTTACAACAGAGCATTTTAGGCGCCCCAGTCTGCATGAAACCATCTCTCGCCTCTGTTTGAGACAAGACCAGACACGCACGGTTCTTACGTTACGTTTATAGTGAAATGTCAATTGCTGGTACAAAAAATCCAAAAAAAAAGAACAAAAAAAAAACCAGCATGTTAACTTTTTTTTTTGGTAGGCTAGGTATCGAAGAGCCAGAACATTTGCGCATGCGCTGACGGAATGTTTGAACAAGAGAGAAAAACGCAGTACCTCCAGACACCGGCGCTGGAGCGTCGTACCAAACGAGTCATCCCGGGATTTCGGCCCGTGCGATAGCTTTTGGACGCAGTTGGCCCTTCGCTGCTTTCTGCTACCGACCTTGCCTCCCGGTACGGCATTGAGGGAGAGATATGTCGGCCCCTAAACCATATGTGACAAATCCCACGCCTACTCACAGCTCCAAACCGCCCTTGTCAATATAGCGTAAGAATTAGATGGCTTATATATTCAAGAGAAAAGTCATTTTATCTGTCATATGGTAAGCACTGGAGTCGCAGATTACAAAGTGTGCGCATGCGCCCTCCTAAAGGTAACATGCTTTTTCCGAATAACTATAGGAGCTAATATCTTCGAGACATTACATTTACAGCTAAAATACATAGCATATACAGATACCTACTAAATACATAATATTTCAAGATATATTCATTAAAAAGAAAAGCCGCTGTACAAAATGCGGCCCTGGATTCTCTTTTAAAACCAGTAAACTCATAGGTAAGGATAAAATCAGGTAGCGCATTCCGCAACTTAGCTTGTACGTGAGAAAAAAGAGAACTAAGACCATAACTGGTTGTTCCAGGTTTATTGAGGAACAGAATGTAATTTCTGCGAAGATCATGCATAAGAAGGGGACGGGAGAGAAAACGTATTTTTCATATAAGCAGAAAAACCTTTTTTTCCAAAAACAAACACCACATACTTTTATCAAGTAATACGAGGAAATTTTGAATGCGCTTATTGCATAGAGATGTCGAGCTTGACTTTCGTAGTAAGAGGACAGGTAATCTCCAAATATAAATATTGTTATTCTCATATTTACATTATTATACCGTTTCTTTGACACGAGAATTACAGCGAAATGAAAGCACAACTTTGTCGCGAATTTTCTATGATAAAAACTTGTTCAGAAATCCCAAATCTATGTTAACAGCACACACCAGGCCTACTCCTGAGTATCTGGCTAGAAATCGTTTCCTCTAGCCGCGCTTCAGCCATTCGATGAGGGCCAGTCTTGCCTCGCTCGTGCCCAAAAAGAATTCTGGGTAATTCTGCCATTCCATGACAAGGGAAGACTCCCGATTCTCATTTCATAGTTTTTTTCATAAGTGTCGGGCCACCCAGTCCTACCAGCAAAATAACGCATCGATTGAAGGGTTTAGCTTTCAAAACTTGCCCAGATTGTGTCAGTAGGTCCTGGAATTCGTCCACAGAAAGGCCAGAGAGACAACTTCACTCGGGAACTGCCATGTTTACAACAGAGCATTTTAGGCGCCCCAGTCTGCATGAAACCATCTCTCGCCTCTGTTTGAGACAAGACCAGACACGCACGGTTCTTACGTTACGTTTATAGTGAAATGTCAATTGCTGGTACAAAAAAACCAAAAAAAAAGAACAAAAAAAAAACCAGCATGTTAACTTTTTTTTTGGTAGGCTAGGTATCGAAGAGCCAGAACATTTGCGCATGCGCTGACGGAATGTTTGAAGAAGAGAGAAAAACGCAGTACCTCCAGACACCGGCGCTGGAGCGTCGTACCAAACGAGTCATCCCGGGATTTCGGCCCGTGCGATCGCTTTTGGACGCAGTTGGCCCTTCGCTGCTTTCTGCTACCGACCTTGCCTCCCGGTACGGCATTGAGGGAGAGATATGTCGGCCCCTAAACCATATGTGACAAATCCCACGCCTACTCACAGCTCCAAACCGCCCTTGTCAATATAGCGTAAGAATTAGATGGCTTATATATTCAAGAGAAAAGTCATTTTATCTGTCATATGGTAAGCACTGGAGTCGCAGATTACAAAGTGTGCGCATGCGCCCTCCTAAAGGTAACATGCTTTTTCCGAATAACTATAGGAGCTAATATCTTCGAGACATTACATTTACAGCTAAAATACATAGCATATACAGATACCTACTAAATACATAATATTTCAAGATATATTCATTAAAAAGAAAAGCCGCTGTACAAAATGCGGCCCTGGATTCTCTTTTAAAACCAGTAAACTCATAGGTAAGGATAAAATCAGGTAGCGCATTCCGCAACTTAGCTTGTACGTGAGAAAAAAGAGAACTAAGACCATAACTGGTTGTTCCAGGTTTATTGAGGAACAGAATGTAATTTCTGCGAAGATCATGCATAAGAAGGGGACGAGAGAGAAAACGTATTTTTCATATAAGCAGAAAAACCTTTTTTTCCAAAAAAAAACACCACATACTTTTATCAAGTAATACGAGGAAATTTTGAATGCGCTTATTGCATAGAGATGTCGAGCTTGACTTTCGTAGTAAGAGGACAGGTAATCTCCAAATATAAATATTGTTATTCTCATATTTACATTATTATACCGTTTCTTTGACACGAGAATTACAGCGAAATGAAAGCACAACTTTGTCGCGAATTTTCTATGATAAAAACTTGTTCAGAAATCCCAAATCTATGTTAACAGCACACACCAGGCCTACTCCTGAGTATCTGGCTAGAAATCGTTTCCTCTAGCCGCGCTTCAGCCATTCGATGAGGGCCAGTCTTGCCTCGCTCGTGCCCAAAAAGAATTCTGGGTAATTCTGCCATTCCATGACAAGGGAAGACTCCCGATTCTCATTTCATAGTTTTTTTCATAAGTGTCGGGCCACCCAGTCCTACCAGCAAAATAACGCATCGATTGAAGGGTTTAGCTTTCAAAACTTGCCCAGATTGTGTCAGTAGGTCCTGGAATTCGTCCACAGAAAGGCCAGAGAGACAACTTCACTCGGGAACTGCCATGTTTACAACAGAGCATTTTAGGCGCCCCAGTCTGCATGAAACCATCTCTCGCCTCTGTTTGAGACAAGACCAGACACGCACGGTTCTTACGTTACGTTTATAGTGAAATGTCAATTGCTGGTACAAAAAAACCAAAAAAAAAGAACAAAAAAAAAACCAGCATGTTAACTTTTTTTTTGGTAGGCTAGGTATCGAAGAGCCAGAACATTTGCGCATGCGCTGACGGAATGTTTGAACAAGAGAGAAAAACGCAGTACCTCCAGACACCGGCGCTGGAGCGTCGTACCAAACGAGTCATCCCGGGATTTCGGCCCGTGCGATCGCTTTTGGACGCAGTTGGCCCTTCGCTGCTTTCTGCTACCGACCTTGCCTCCCGGTACGGCATTGAGGGAGAGATATGTCGGCCCCTAAACCATATGTGACAAATCCCACGCCTACTCACAGCTCCAAACCGCCCTTGTCAATATAGCGTAAGAATTAGATGGCTTATATATTCAAGAGAAAAGTCATTTTATCTGTCATATGGTAAGCACTGGAGTCGCAGATTACAAAGTGTGCGCATGCGCCCTCCTAAAGGTAACATGCTTTTTCCGAATAACTATAGGAGCTAATATCTTCGAGACATTACATTTACAGCTAAAATACATAGCATATACAGATACCTACTAAATACATAATATTTCAAGATATATTCATTAAAAAGAAAAGCCGCTGTACAAAATGCGGCCCTGGATTCTCTTTTAAAACCAGTAAACTCATAGGTAAGGATAAAATCAGGTAGCGCATTCCGCAACTTAGCTTGTACGTGAGAAAAAAGAGAACTAAGACCATAACTGGTTGTTCCAGGTTTATTGAGGAACAGAATGTAATTTCTGCGAAGATCATGCATAAGAAGGGGACGAGAGAGAAAACGTATTTTTCATATAAGCAGAAAAACCTTTTTTTCCAAAAAAAAACACCACATACTTTTATCAAGTAATACGAGGAAATTTTGAATGCGCTTATTGCATAGAGATGTCGAGCTTGACTTTCGTAGTAAGAGGACAGGTAATCTCCAAATATAAATATTGTTATTCTCATATTTACATTATTATACCGTTTCTTTGACACGAGAATTACAGCGAAATGAAAGCACAACTTTGTCGCGAATTTTCTATGATAAAAACTTGTTCAGAAATCCCAAATCTATGTTAACAGCACACACCAGGCCTACTCCTGAGTATCTGGCTAGAAATCGTTTCCTCTAGCCGCGCTTCAGCCATTCGATGAGGGCCAGTCTTGCCTCGCTCGTGCCCAAAAAGAATTCTGGGTAATTCTGCCATTCCATGACAAGGGAAGACTCCCGATTCTCATTTCATAGTTTTTTTCATAAGTGTCGGGCCACCCAGTCCTACCAGCAAAATAACGCATCGATTGAAGGGTTTAGCTTTCAAAACTTGCCCAGATTGTGTCAGTAGGTCCTGGAATTCGTCCACAGAAAGGCCAGAGAGACAACTTCACTCGGGAACTGCCATGTTTACAACAGAGCATTTTAGGCGCCCCAGTCTGCATGAAACCATCTCTCGCCTCTGTTTGAGACAAGACCAGACACGCACGGTTCTTACGTTACGTTTATAGTGAAATGTCAATTGCTGGTACAAAAAAACCAAAAAAAAAGAACAAAAAAAAAACCAGCATGTTAACTTTTTTTTTGGTAGGCTAGGTATCGAAGAGCCAGAACATTTGCGCATGCGCTGACGGAATGTTTGAACAAGAGAGAAAAACGCAGTACCTCCAGACACCGGCGCTGGAGCGTCGTACCAAACGAGTCATCCCGGGATTTCGGCCCGTGCGATCGCTTTTGGACGCAGTTGGCCCTTCGCTGCTTTCTGCTACCGACCTTGCCTCCCGGTACGGCATTGAGGGAGAGATATGTCGGCCCCTAAACCATATGTGACAAATCCCACGCCTACTCACAGCTCCAAACCGCCCTTGTCAATATAGCGTAAGAATTAGATGGCTTATATATTCAAGAGAAAAGTCATTTTATCTGTCATATGGTAAGCACTGGAGTCGCAGATTACAAAGTGTGCGCATGCGCCCTCCTAAAGGTAACATGCTTTTTCCGAATAACTATAGGAGCTAATATCTTCGAGACATTACATTTACAGCTAAAATACATAGCATATACAGATACCTACTAAATACATAATATTTCAAGATATATTCATTAAAAAGAAAAGCCGCTGTACAAAATGCGGCCCTGGATTCTCTTTTAAAACCAGTAAACTCATAGGTAAGGATAAAATCAGGTAGCGCATTCCGCAACTTAGCTTGTACGTGAGAAAAAAGAGAACTAAGACCATAACTGGTTGTTCCAGGTTTATTGAGGAACAGAATGTAATTTCTGCGAAGATCATGCATAAGAAGGGGACGGGAGAGAAAACGTATTTTTCATATAAGCAGAAAAACCTTTTTTTCCAAAAAAAAACACCACATACTTTTATCAAGTAATACGAGGAAATTTTGAATGCGCTTATTGCATAGAGATGTCGAGCTTGACTTTCGTAGTAAGAGGACAGGTAATCTCCAAATATAAATATTGTTATTCTCATATTTACATTATTATACCGTTTCTTTGACACGAGAATTACAGCGAAATGAAAGCACAACTTTGTCGCGAATTTTCTATGATAAAAACTTGTTCAGAAATCCCAAATCTATGTTAACAGCACACACCAGGCCTACTCCTGAGTATCTGGCTAGAAATCGTTTCCTCTAGCCGCGCTTCAGCCATTCGATGAGGGCCAGTCTTGCCTCGCTCGTGCCCAAAAAGAATTCTGGGTAATTCTGCCATTCCATGACAAGAGAAGACTCCCGATTCTCATTTCATAGTTTTTTTCATAAGTGTCGGGCCACCCAGTCCTACCAGCAAAATAACGCATCGATTGAAGGGTTTAGCTTTCAAAACTTGCCCAGATTGTGTCAGTAGGTCCTGGAATTCGTCCACAGAAAGGCCAGAGAGACAACTTCACTCGGGAACTGCCATGTTTACAACAGAGCATTTTAGGCGCCCCAGTCTGCATGAAACCATCTCTCGCCTCTGTTTGAGACAAGACCAGACACGCACGGTTCTTACGTTACGTTTATAGTGAAATGTCAATTGCTGGTACAAAAAAACCAAAAAAAAAGAACAAAAAAAAAACCAGCATGTTAACTTTTTTTTTTGGTAGGCTAGGTATCGAAGAGCCAGAACATTTGCGCATGCGCTGACGGAATGTTTGAACAAGAGAGAAAAACGCAGTACCTCCAGACACCGGCGCTGGAGCGTCGTACCAAACGAGTCATCCCGGGATTTCGGCCCGTGCGATCGCTTTTGGACGCAGTTGGCCCTTCGCTGCTTTCTGCTACCGACCTTGCCTCCCGGTACGGCATTGAGGGAGAGATATGTCGGCCCCTAAACCATATGTGACAAATCCCACGCCTACTCACAGCTCCAAACCGCCCTTGTCAATATAGCGTAAGAATTAGATGGCTTATATATTCAAGAGAAAAGTCATTTTATCTGTCATATGGTAAGCACTGGAGTCGCAGATTACAAAGTGTGCGCATGCGCCCTCCTAAAGGTAACATGCTTTTTCCGAATAACTATAGGAGCTAATATCTTCGAGACATTACATTTACAGCTAAAATACATAGCATATACAGATACCTACTAAATACATAATATTTCAAGATATATTCATTAAAAAGAAAAGCCGCTGTACAAAATGCGGCCCTGGATTCTCTTTTAAAACCAGTAAACTCATAGGTAAGGATAAAATCAGGTAGCGCATTCCGCAACTTAGCTTGTACGTGAGAAAAAAGAGAACTAAGACCATAACTGGTTGTTCCAGGTTTATTGAGGAACAGAATGTAATTTCTGCGAAGATCATGCATAAGAAGGGGACGGGAGAGAAAACGTATTTTTCATATAAGCAGAAAAACCTTTTTTTCCAAAAAAAAACACCACATACTTTTATCAAGTAATACGAGGAAATTTTGAATGCGCTTATTGCATAGAGATGTCGAGCTTGACTTTCGTAGTAAGAGGACAGGTAATCTCCAAATATAAATATTGTTATTCTCATATTTACATTATTATACCGTTTCTTTGACACGAGAATTACAGCGAAATGAAAGCACAACTTTGTCGCGAATTTTCTATGATAAAAACTTGTTCAGAAATCCCAAATCTATGTTAACAGCACACACCAGGCCTACTCCTGAGTAACTGGCTAGAAATCGTTTCCTCTAGCCGCGCTTCAGCCATTCGATGAGGGCCAGTCTTGCCTCGCTCGTGCCCAAAAAGAATTCTGGGTAATTCTGCCATTCCATGACAAGGGAAGACTCCCGATTCTCATTTCATAGTTTTTTTCCTAAGTGTCGGGCCACCCAGTCCTACCAGCAAAATAACGCATCGATTGAAGGGTTTAGCTTTCAAAACTTGCCCAGATTGTGTCAGTAGGTCCTGGAATTCGTCCACAGAAAGGCCAGAGAGACAACTTCACTCGGGAACTGCCATGTTTACAACAGAGCATTTTAGGCGCCCCAGTCTGCATGAAACCATCTCTCGCCTCTGTTTGAGACAAGACCAGACACGCACGGTTCTTACGTTACGTTTATAGTGAAATGTCAATTGCTGGTACAAAAAAACCAAAAAAAAAGAACAAAAAAAAAACCAGCATGTTAACTTTTTTTTTTGGTAGGCTAGGTATCGAAGAGCCAGAACATTTGCGCATGCGCTGACGGAATGTTTGAACAAGAGAGAAAAACGCAGTACCTCCAGACACCGGCGCTGGAGCGTCGTACCAAACGAGTCATCCCGGGATTTCGGCCCGTGCGATCGCTTTTGGACGCAGTTGGCCCTTCGCTGCTTTCTGCTACCGACCTTGCCTCCCGGTACGGCATTGAGGGAGAGATATGTCGGCCCCTAACCCATATGTGACAAATCCCACGCCTACTCACAGCTCCAAACCGCCCTTGTCAATATAGCGTAAGAATTAGATGGCTTATATATTCAAGAGAAAAGTCATTTTATCTGTCATATGGTAAGCACTGGAGTCGCAGATTACAAAGTGTGCGCATGCGCCCTCCTAAAGGTAACATGCTTTTTCCGAATAACTATAGGAGCTAATATCTTCGAGACATTACATTTACAGCTAAAATACATAGCATATACAGATACCTACTAAATACATAATATTTCAAGATATATTCATTAAAAAGAAAAGCCGCTGTACAAAATGCGGCCCTGGATTCTCTTTTAAAACCAGTAAACTCATAGGTAAGGATAAAATCAGGTAGCGCATTCCGCAACTTAGCTTGTACGTGAGAAAAAAGAGAACTAAGACCATAACTGGTTGTTCCAGGTTTATTGAGGAACAGAATGTAATTTCTGCGAAGATCATGCATAAGAAGGGGACGGGAGAGAAAACGTATTTTTCATATAAGCAGAAAAACCTTTTTTTCCAAAAAAAAACACCACATACTTTTATCAAGTAATACGAGGAAATTTTGAATGCGCTTATTGCATAGAGATGTCGAGCTTGACTTTCGTAGTAAGAGGACAGGTAATCTCCAAATATAAATATTGTTATTCTCATATTTACATTATTATACCGTTTCTTTGACACGAGAATTACAGCGAAATGAAAGCACAACTTTGTCGCGAATTTTCTATGATAAAAACTTGTTCAGAAATCCCAAATCTATGTTAACAGCACACACCAGGCCTACTCCTGAGTATCTGGCTAGAAATCGTTTCCTCTAGCCGCGCTTCAGCCATTCGATGAGGGCCAGTCTTGCCTCGCTCGTGCCCAAAAAGAATTCTGGGTAATTCTGCCATTCCATGACAAGGGAAGACTCCCGATTCTCATTTCATAGTTTTTTTCCTAAGTGTCGGGCCACCCAGTCCTACCAGCAAAATAACGCATCGATTGAAGGGTTTAGCTTTCAAAACTTGCCCAGATTGTGTCAGTAGGTCCTGGAATTCGTCCACAGAAAGGCCAGAGAGACAACTTCACTCGGGAACTGCCATGTTTACAACAGAGCATTTTAGGCGCCCCAGTCTGCATGAAACCATCTCTCGCCTCTGTTTGAGACAAGACCAGACACGCACGGTTCTTACGTTACGTTTATAGTGAAATGTCAATTGCTGGTACAAAAAAACCAAAAAAAAAGAACAAAAAAAAAACCAGCATGTTAACTTTTTTTTTGGTAGGCTAGGTATCGAAGAGCCAGAACATTTGCGCATGCGCTGACGGAATGTTTGAAGAAGAGAGAAAAACGCAGTACCTCCAGACACCGGCGCTGGAGCGTCGTACCAAACGAGTCATCCCGGGATTTCGGCCCGTGCGATCGCTTTTGGACGCAGTTGGCCCTTCGCTGCTTTCTGCTACCGACCTTGCCTCCCGGTACGGCATTGAGGGAGAGATATGTCGGCCCCTAAACCATATGTGACAAATCCCACGCCTACTCACAGCTCCAAACCGCCCTTGTCAATATAGCGTAAGAATTAGATGGCTTATATATTCAAGAGAAAAGTCATTTTATCTGTCATATGGTAAGCACTGGAGTCGCAGATTACAAAGTGTGCGCATGCGCCCTCCTAAAGGTAACATGCTTTTTCCGAATAACTATAGGAGCTAATATCTTCGAGACATTACATTTACAGCTAAAATACATAGCATATACAGATACCTACTAAATACATAATATTTCAAGATATATTCATTAAAAAGAAAAGCCGCTGTACAAAATGCGGCCCTGGATTCTCTTTTAAAACCAGTAAACTCATAGGTAAGGATAAAATCAGGTAGCGCATTCCGCAACTTAGCTTGTACGTGAGAAAAAAGAGAACTAAGACCATAACTGGTTGTTCCAGGTTTATTGAGGAACAGAATGTAATTTCTGCGAAGATCATGCATAAGAAGGGGACGAGAGAGAAAACGTATTTTTCATATAAGCAGAAAAACCTTTTTTTCCAAAAAAAAACACCACATACTTTTATCAAGTAATACGAGGAAATTTTGAATGCGCTTATTGCATAGAGATGTCGAGCTTGACTTTCGTAGTAAGAGGACAGGTAATCTCCAAATATAAATATTGTTATTCTCATATTTACATTATTATACCGTTTCTTTGACACGAGAATTACAGCGAAATGAAAGCACAACTTTGTCGCGAATTTTCTATGATAAAAACTTGTTCAGAAATCCCAAATCTATGTTAACAGCACACACCAGGCCTACTCCTGAGTATCTGGCTAGAAATCGTTTCCTCTAGCCGCGCTTCAGCCATTCGATGAGGGCCAGTCTTGCCTCGCTCGTGCCCAAAAAGAATTCTGGGTAATTCTGCCATTCCATGACAAGGGAAGACTCCCGATTCTCATTTCATAGTTTTTTTCATAAGTGTCGGGCCACCCAGTCCTACCAGCAAAATAACGCATCGATTGAAGGGTTTAGCTTTCAAAACTTGCCCAGATTGTGTCAGTAGGTCCTGGAATTCGTCCACAGAAAGGCCAGAGAGACAACTTCACTCGGGAACTGCCATGTTTACAACAGAGCATTTTAGGCGCCCCAGTCTGCATGAAACCATCTCTCGCCTCTGTTTGAGACAAGACCAGACACGCACGGTTCTTACGTTACGTTTATAGTGAAATGTCAATTGCTGGTACAAAAAAACCAAAAAAAAAGAACAAAAAAAAAACCAGCATGTTAACTTTTTTTTTGGTAGGCTAGGTATCGAAGAGCCAGAACATTTGCGCATGCGCTGACGGAATGTTTGAACAAGAGAGAAAAACGCAGTACCTCCAGACACCGGCGCTGGAGCGTCGTACCAAACGAGTCATCCCGGGATTTCGGCCCGTGCGATCGCTTTTGGACGCAGTTGGCCCTTCGCTGCTTTCTGCTACCGACCTTGCCTCCCGGTACGGCATTGAGGGAGAGATATGTCGGCCCCTAAACCATATGTGACAAATCCCACGCCTACTCACAGCTCCAAACCGCCCTTGTCAATATAGCGTAAGAATTAGATGGCTTATATATTCAAGAGAAAAGTCATTTTATCTGTCATATGGTAAGCACTGGAGTCGCAGATTACAAAGTGTGCGCATGCGCCCTCCTAAAGGTAACATGCTTTTTCCGAATAACTATAGGAGCTAATATCTTCGAGACATTACATTTACAGCTAAAATACATAGCATATACAGATACCTACTAAATACATAATATTTCAAGATATATTCATTAAAAAGAAAAGCCGCTGTACAAAATGCGGCCCTGGATTCTCTTTTAAAACCAGTAAACTCATAGGTAAGGATAAAATCAGGTAGCGCATTCCGCAACTTAGCTTGTACGTGAGAAAAAAGAGAACTAAGACCATAACTGGTTGTTCCAGGTTTATTGAGGAACAGAATGTAATTTCTGCGAAGATCATGCATAAGAAGGGGACGAGAGAGAAAACGTATTTTTCATATAAGCAGAAAAACCTTTTTTTCCAAAAAAAAACACCACATACTTTTATCAAGTAATACGAGGAAATTTTGAATGCGCTTATTGCATAGAGATGTCGAGCTTGACTTTCGTAGTAAGAGGACAGGTAATCTCCAAATATAAATATTGTTATTCTCATATTTACATTATTATACCGTTTCTTTGACACGAGAATTACAGCGAAATGAAAGCACAACTTTGTCGCGAATTTTCTATGATAAAAACTTGTTCAGAAATCCCAAATCTATGTTAACAGCACACACCAGGCCTACTCCTGAGTATCTGGCTAGAAATCGTTTCCTCTAGCCGCGCTTCAGCCATTCGATGAGGGCCAGTCTTGCCTCGCTCGTGCCCAAAAAGAATTCTGGGTAATTCTGCCATTCCATGACAAGGGAAGACTCCCGATTCTCATTTCATAGTTTTTTTCATAAGTGTCGGGCCACCCAGTCCTACCAGCAAAATAACGCATCGATTGAAGGGTTTAGCTTTCAAAACTTGCCCAGATTGTGTCAGTAGGTCCTGGAATTCGTCCACAGAAAGGCCAGAGAGACAACTTCACTCGGGAACTGCCATGTTTACAACAGAGCATTTTAGGCGCCCCAGTCTGCATGAAACCATCTCTCGCCTCTGTTTGAGACAAGACCAGACACGCACGGTTCTTACGTTACGTTTATAGTGAAATGTCAATTGCTGGTACAAAAAAACCAAAAAAAAAGAACAAAAAAAAAACCAGCATGTTAACTTTTTTTTTGGTAGGCTAGGTATCGAAGAGCCAGAACATTTGCGCATGCGCTGACGGAATGTTTGAACAAGAGAGAAAAACGCAGTACCTCCAGACACCGGCGCTGGAGCGTCGTACCAAACGAGTCATCCCGGGATTTCGGCCCGTGCGATCGCTTTTGGACGCAGTTGGCCCTTCGCTGCTTTCTGCTACCGACCTTGCCTCCCGGTACGGCATTGAGGGAGAGATATGTCGGCCCCTAAACCATATGTGACAAATCCCACGCCTACTCACAGCTCCAAACCGCCCTTGTCAATATAGCGTAAGAATTAGATGGCTTATATATTCAAGAGAAAAGTCATTTTATCTGTCATATGGTAAGCACTGGAGTCGCAGATTACAAAGTGTGCGCATGCGCCCTCCTAAAGGTAACATGCTTTTTCCGAATAACTATAGGAGCTAATATCTTCGAGACATTACATTTACAGCTAAAATACATAGCATATACAGATACCTACTAAATACATAATATTTCAAGATATATTCATTAAAAAGAAAAGCCGCTGTACAAAATGCGGCCCTGGATTCTCTTTTAAAACCAGTAAACTCATAGGTAAGGATAAAATCAGGTAGCGCATTCCGCAACTTAGCTTGTACGTGAGAAAAAAGAGAACTAAGACCATAACTGGTTGTTCCAGGTTTATTGAGGAACAGAATGTAATTTCTGCGAAGATCATGCATAAGAAGGGGACGGGAGAGAAAACGTATTTTTCATATAAGCAGAAAAACCTTTTTTTCCAAAAAAAAACACCACATACTTTTATCAAGTAATACGAGGAAATTTTGAATGCGCTTATTGCATAGAGATGTCGAGCTTGACTTTCGTAGTAAGAGGACAGGTAATCTCCAAATATAAATATTGTTATTCTCATATTTACATTATTATACCGTTTCTTTGACACGAGAATTACAGCGAAATGAAAGCACAACTTTGTCGCGAATTTTCTATGATAAAAACTTGTTCAGAAATCCCAAATCTATGTTAACAGCACACACCAGGCCTACTCCTGAGTATCTGGCTAGAAATCGTTTCCTCTAGCCGCGCTTCAGCCATTCGATGAGGGCCAGTCTTGCCTCGCTCGTGCCCAAAAAGAATTCTGGGTAATTCTGCCATTCCATGACAAGAGAAGACTCCCGATTCTCATTTCATAGTTTTTTTCATAAGTGTCGGGCCACCCAGTCCTACCAGCAAAATAACGCATCGATTGAAGGGTTTAGCTTTCAAAACTTGCCCAGATTGTGTCAGTAGGTCCTGGAATTCGTCCACAGAAAGGCCAGAGAGACAACTTCACTCGGGAACTGCCATGTTTACAACAGAGCATTTTAGGCGCCCCAGTCTGCATGAAACCATCTCTCGCCTCTGTTTGAGACAAGACCAGACACGCACGGTTCTTACGTTACGTTTATAGTGAAATGTCAATTGCTGGTACAAAAAAACCAAAAAAAAAGAACAAAAAAAAAACCAGCATGTTAACTTTTTTTTTTGGTAGGCTAGGTATCGAAGAGCCAGAACATTTGCGCATGCGCTGACGGAATGTTTGAACAAGAGAGAAAAACGCAGTACCTCCAGACACCGGCGCTGGAGCGTCGTACCAAACGAGTCATCCCGGGATTTCGGCCCGTGCGATCGCTTTTGGACGCAGTTGGCCCTTCGCTGCTTTCTGCTACCGACCTTGCCTCCCGGTACGGCATTGAGGGAGAGATATGTCGGCCCCTAAACCATATGTGACAAATCCCACGCCTACTCACAGCTCCAAACCGCCCTTGTCAATATAGCGTAAGAATTAGATGGCTTATATATTCAAGAGAAAAGTCATTTTATCTGTCATATGGTAAGCACTGGAGTCGCAGATTACAAAGTGTGCGCATGCGCCCTCCTAAAGGTAACATGCTTTTTCCGAATAACTATAGGAGCTAATATCTTCGAGACATTACATTTACAGCTAAAATACATAGCATATACAGATACCTACTAAATACATAATATTTCAAGATATATTCATTAAAAAGAAAAGCCGCTGTACAAAATGCGGCCCTGGATTCTCTTTTAAAACCAGTAAACTCATAGGTAAGGATAAAATCAGGTAGCGCATTCCGCAACTTAGCTTGTACGTGAGAAAAAAGAGAACTAAGACCATAACTGGTTGTTCCAGGTTTATTGAGGAACAGAATGTAATTTCTGCGAAGATCATGCATAAGAAGGGGACGGGAGAGAAAACGTATTTTTCATATAAGCAGAAAAACCTTTTTTTCCAAAAAAAAACACCACATACTTTTATCAAGTAATACGAGGAAATTTTGAATGCGCTTATTGCATAGAGATGTCGAGCTTGACTTTCGTAGTAAGAGGACAGGTAATCTCCAAATATAAATATTGTTATTCTCATATTTACATTATTATACCGTTTCTTTGACACGAGAATTACAGCGAAATGAAAGCACAACTTTGTCGCGAATTTTCTATGATAAAAACTTGTTCAGAAATCCCAAATCTATGTTAACAGCACACACCAGGCCTACTCCTGAGTAACTGGCTAGAAATCGTTTCCTCTAGCCGCGCTTCAGCCATTCGATGAGGGCCAGTCTTGCCTCGCTCGTGCCCAAAAAGAATTCTGGGTAATTCTGCCATTCCATGACAAGGGAAGACTCCCGATTCTCATTTCATAGTTTTTTTCCTAAGTGTCGGGCCACCCAGTCCTACCAGCAAAATAACGCATCGATTGAAGGGTTTAGCTTTCAAAACTTGCCCAGATTGTGTCAGTAGGTCCTGGAATTCGTCCACAGAAAGGCCAGAGAGACAACTTCACTCGGGAACTGCCATGTTTACAACAGAGCATTTTAGGCGCCCCAGTCTGCATGAAACCATCTCTCGCCTCTGTTTGAGACAAGACCAGACACGCACGGTTCTTACGTTACGTTTATAGTGAAATGTCAATTGCTGGTACAAAAAAACCAAAAAAAAAGAACAAAAAAAAAACCAGCATGTTAACTTTTTTTTTTGGTAGGCTAGGTATCGAAGAGCCAGAACATTTGCGCATGCGCTGACGGAATGTTTGAACAAGAGAGAAAAACGCAGTACCTCCAGACACCGGCGCTGGAGCGTCGTACCAAACGAGTCATCCCGGGATTTCGGCCCGTGCGATCGCTTTTGGACGCAGTTGGCCCTTCGCTGCTTTCTGCTACCGACCTTGCCTCCCGGTACGGCATTGAGGGAGAGATATGTCGGCCCCTAACCCATATGTGACAAATCCCACGCCTACTCACAGCTCCAAACCGCCCTTGTCAATATAGCGTAAGAATTAGATGGCTTATATATTCAAGAGAAAAGTCATTTTATCTGTCATATGGTAAGCACTGGAGTCGCAGATTACAAAGTGTGCGCATGCGCCCTCCTAAAGGTAACATGCTTTTTCCGAATAACTATAGGAGCTAATATCTTCGAGACATTACATTTACAGCTAAAATACATAGCATATACAGATACCTACTAAATACATAATATTTCAAGATATATTCATTAAAAAGAAAAGCCGCTGTACAAAATGCGGCCCTGGATTCTCTTTTAAAACCAGTAAACTCATAGGTAAGGATAAAATCAGGTAGCGCATTCCGCAACTTAGCTTGTACGTGAGAAAAAAGAGAACTAAGACCATAACTGGTTGTTCCAGGTTTATTGAGGAACAGAATGTAATTTCTGCGAAGATCATGCATAAGAAGGGGACGGGAGAGAAAACGTATTTTTCATATAAGCAGAAAAACCTTTTTTTCCAAAAAAAAACACCACATACTTTTATCAAGTAATACGAGGAAATTTTGAATGCGCTTATTGCATAGAGATGTCGAGCTTGACTTTCGTAGTAAGAGGACAGGTAATCTCCAAATATAAATATTGTTATTCTCATATTTACATTATTATACCGTTTCTTTGACACGAGAATTACAGCGAAATGAAAGCACAACTTTGTCGCGAATTTTCTATGATAAAAACTTGTTCAGAAATCCCAAATCTATGTTAACAGCACACACCAGGCCTACTCCTGAGTATCTGGCTAGAAATCGTTTCCTCTAGCCGCGCTTCAGCCATTCGATGAGGGCCAGTCTTGCCTCGCTCGTGCCCAAAAAGAATTCTGGGTAATTCTGCCATTCCATGACAAGGGAAGACTCCCGATTCTCATTTCATAGTTTTTTTCCTAAGTGTCGGGCCACCCAGTCCTACCAGCAAAATAACGCATCGATTGAAGGGTTTAGCTTTCAAAACTTGCCCAGATTGTGTCAGTAGGTCCTGGAATTCGTCCACAGAAAGGCCAGAGAGACAACTTCACTCGGGAACTGCCATGTTTACAACAGAGCATTTTAGGCGCCCCAGTCTGCATGAAACCATCTCTCGCCTCTGTTTGAGACAAGACCAGACACGCACGGTTCTTACGTTACGTTTATAGTGAAATGTCAATTGCTGGTACAAAAAAACCAAAAAAAAAGAACAAAAAAAAAACCAGCATGTTAACTTTTTTTTTTGGTAGGCTAGGTATCGAAGAGCCAGAACATTTGCGCATGCGCTGACGGAATGTTTGAACAAGAGAGAAAAACGCAGTACCTCCAGACACCGGCGCTGGAGCGTCGTACCAAACGAGTCATCCCGGGATTTCGGCCCGTGCGATCGCTTTTGGACGCAGTTGGCCCTTCGCTGCTTTCTGCTACCGACCTTGCCTCCCGGTACGGCATTGAGGGAGAGATATGTCGGCCCCTAACCCATATGTGACAAATCCCACGCCTACTCACAGCTCCAAACCGCCCTTGTCAATATAGCGTAAGAATTAGATGGCTTATATATTCAAGAGAAAAGTCATTTTATCTGTCATATGGTAAGCACTGGAGTCGCAGATTACAAAGTGTGCGCATGCGCCCTCCTAAAGGTAACATGCTTTTTCCGAATAACTATAGGAGCTAATATCTTCGAGACATTACATTTACAGCTAAAATACATAGCATATACAGATACCTACTAAATACATAATATTTCAAGATATATTCATTAAAAAGAAAAGCCGCTGTACAAAATGCGGCCCTGGATTCTCTTTTAAAACCAGTAAACTCATAGGTAAGGATAAAATCAGGTAGCGCATTCCGCAACTTAGCTTGTACGTGAGAAAAAAGAGAACTAAGACCATAACTGGTTGTTCCAGGTTTATTGAGGAACAGAATGTAATTTCTGCGAAGATCATGCATAAGAAGGGGACGGGAGAGAAAACGTATTTTTCATATAAGCAGAAAAACCTTTTTTTCCAAAAAAAAACACCACATACTTTTATCAAGTAATACGAGGAAATTTTGAATGCGCTTATTGCATAGAGATGTCGAGCTTGACTTTCGTAGTAAGAGGACAGGTAATCTCCAAATATAAATATTGTTATTCTCATATTTACATTATTATACCGTTTCTTTGACACGAGAATTACAGCGAAATGAAAGCACAACTTTGTCGCGAATTTTCTATGATAAAAACTTGTTCAGAAATCCCAAATCTATGTTAACAGCACACACCAGGCCTACTCCTGAGTATCTGGCTAGAAATCGTTTCCTCTAGCCGCGCTTCAGCCATTCGATGAGGGCCAGTCTTGCCTCGCTCGTGCCCAAAAAGAATTCTGGGTAATTCTGCCATTCCATGACAAGGGAAGACTCCCGATTCTCATTTCATAGTTTTTTTCCTAAGTGTCGGGCCACCCAGTCCTACCAGCAAAATAACGCATCGATTGAAGGGTTTAGCTTTCAAAACTTGCCCAGATTGTGTCAGTAGGTCCTGGAATTCGTCCACAGAAAGGCCAGAGAGACAACTTCACTCGGGAACTGCCATGTTTACAACAGAGCATTTTAGGCGCCCCAGTCTGCATGAAACCATCTCTCGCCTCTGTTTGAGACAAGACCAGACACGCACGGTTCTTACGTTACGTTTATAGTGAAATGTCAATTGCTGGTACAAAAAAACCAAAAAAAAAGAACAAAAAAAAAACCAGCATGTTAACTTTTTTTTTTGGTAGGCTAGGTATCGAAGAGCCAGAACATTTGCGCATGCGCTGACGGAATGTTTGAACAAGAGAGAAAAACGCAGTACCTCCAGACACCGGCGCTGGAGCGTCGTACCAAACGAGTCATCCCGGGATTTCGGCCCGTGCGATCGCTTTTGGACGCAGTTGGCCCTTCGCTGCTTTCTGCTACCGACCTTGCCTCCCGGTACGGCATTGAGGGAGAGATATGTCGGCCCCTAAACCATATGTGACAAATCCCACGCCTACTCACAGCTCCAAACCGCCCTTGTCAATATAGCGTAAGAATTAGATGGCTTATATATTCAAGAGAAAAGTCATTTTATCTGTCATATGGTAAGCACTGGAGTCGCAGATTACAAAGTGTGCGCATGCGCCCTCCTAAAGGTAACATGCTTTTTCCGAATAACTATAGGAGCTAATATCTTCGAGACATTACATTTACAGCTAAAATACATAGCATATACAGATACCTACTAAATACATAATATTTCAAGATATATTCATTAAAAAGAAAAGCCGCTGTACAAAATGCGGCCCTGGATTCTCTTTTAAAACCAGTAAACTCATAGGTAAGGATAAAATCAGGTAGCGCATTCCGCAACTTAGCTTGTACGTGAGAAAAAAGAGAACTAAGACCATAACTGGTTGTTCCAGGTTTATTGAGGAACAGAATGTAATTTCTGCGAAGATCATGCATAAGAAGGGGACGGGAGAGAAAACGTATTTTTCATATAAGCAGAAAAACCTTTTTTTCCAAAAAAAAACACCACATACTTTTATCAAGTAATACGAGGAAATTTTGAATGCGCTTATTGCATAGAGATGTCGAGCTTGACTTTCGTAGTAAGAGGACAGGTAATCTCCAAATATAAATATTGTTATTCTCATATTTACATTATTATACCGTTTCTTTGACACGAGAATTACAGCGAAATGAAAGCACAACTTTGTCGCGAATTTTCTATGATAAAAACTTGTTCAGAAATCCCAAATCTATGTTAACAGCACACACCAGGCCTACTCCTGAGTATCTGGCTAGAAATCGTTTCCTCTAGCCGCGCTTCAGCCATTCGATGAGGGCCAGTCTTGCCTCGCTCGTGCCCAAAAAGAATTCTGGGTAATTCTGCCATTCCATGACAAGGGAAGACTCCCGATTCTCATTTCATAGTTTTTTTCCTAAGTGTCGGGCCACCCAGTCCTACCAGCAAAATAACGCATCGATTGAAGGGTTTAGCTTTCAAAACTTGCCCAGATTGTGTCAGTAGGTCCTGGAATTCGTCCACAGAAAGGCCAGAGAGACAACTTCACTCGGGAACTGCCATGTTTACAACAGAGCATTTTAGGCGCCCCAGTCTGCATGAAACCATCTCTCGCCTCTGTTTGAGACAAGACCAGACACGCACGGTTCTTACGTTACGTTTATAGTGAAATGTCAATTGCTGGTACAAAAAAACCAAAAAAAAAGAACAAAAAAAAAACCAGCATGTTAACTTTTTTTTTTGGTAGGCTAGGTATCGAAGAGCCAGAACATTTGCGCATGCGCTGACGGAATGTTTGAACAAGAGAGAAAAACGCAGTACCTCCAGACACCGGCGCTGGAGCGTCGTACCAAACGAGTCATCCCGGGATTTCGGCCCGTGCGATCGCTTTTGGACGCAGTTGGCCCTTCGCTGCTTTCTGCTACCGACCTTGCCTCCCGGTACGGCATTGAGGGAGAGATATGTCGGCCCCTAAACCATATGTGACAAATCCCACGCCTACTCACAGCTCCAAACCGCCCTTATCAATATAGCGTAAGAATTAGATGGCTTATATATTCAAGAGAAAAGTCATTTTATCTGTCATATGGTAAGCACTGGAGTCGCAGATTACAAAGTGTGCGCATGCGCCCTCCTAAAGGTAACATGCTTTTTCCGAATAACTATAGGAGCTAATATCTTCGAGACATTACATTTACAGCTAAAATACATAGCATATACAGATACCTACTAAATACATAATATTTCAAGATATATTCATTAAAAAGAAAAGCCGCTGTACAAAATGCGGCCCTGGATTCTCTTTTAAAACCAGTAAACTCATAGGTAAGGATAAAATCAGGTAGCGCATTCCGCAACTTAGCTTGTACGTGAGAAAAAAGAGAACTAAGACCATAACTGGTTGTTCCAGGTTTATTGAGGAACAGAATGTAATTTCTGCGAAGATCATGCATAAGAAGGGGACGGGAGAGAAAACGTATTTTTCATATAAGCAGAAAAACCTTTTTTTCCAAAAAAAAACACCACATACTTTTATCAAGTAATACGAGGAAATTTTGAATGCGCTTATTGCATAGAGATGTCGAGCTTGACTTTCGTAGTAAGAGGACAGGTAATCTCCAAATATAAATATTGTTATTCTCATATTTACATTATTATACCGTTTCTTTGACACGAGAATTACAGCGAAATGAAAGCACAACTTTGTCGCGAATTTTCTATGATAAAAACTTGTTCAGAAATCCCAAATCTATGTTAACAGCACACACCAGGCCTACTCCTGAGTATCTGGCTAGAAATCGTTTCCTCTAGCCGCGCTTCAGCCATTCGATGAGGGCCAGTCTTGCCTCGCTCGTGCCCAAAAAGAATTCTGGGTAATTCTGCCATTCCATGACAAGGGAAGACTCCCGATTCTCATTTCATAGTTTTTTTCCTAAGTGTCGGGCCACCCAGTCCTACCAGCAAAATAACGCATCGATTGAAGGGTTTAGCTTTCAAAACTTGCCCAGATTGTGTCAGTAGGTCCTGGAATTCGTCCACAGAAAGGCCAGAGAGACAACTTCACTCGGGAACTGCCATGTTTACAACAGAGCATTTTAGGCGCCCCAGTCTGCATGAAACCATCTCTCGCCTCTGTTTGAGACAAGACCAGACACGCACGGTTCTTACGTTACGTTTATAGTGAAATGTCAATTGCTGGTACAAAAAAACCAAAAAAAAAGAACAAAAAAAAAACCAGCATGTTAACTTTTTTTTTTGGTAGGCTAGGTATCGAAGAGCCAGAACATTTGCGCATGCGCTGACGGAATGTTTGAACAAGAGAGAAAAACGCAGTACCTCCAGACACCGGCGCTGGAGCGTCGTACCAAACGAGTCATCCCGGGATTTCGGCCCGTGCGATCGCTTTTGGACGCAGTTGGCCCTTCGCTGCTTTCTGCTACCGACCTTGCCTCCCGGTACGGCATTGAGGGAGAGATATGTCGGCCCCTAAACCATATGTGACAAATCCCACGCCTACTCACAGCTCCAAACCGCCCTTGTCAATATAGCGTAAGAATTAGATGGCTTATATATTCAAGAGAAAAGTCATTTTATCTGTCATATGGTAAGCACTGGAGTCGCAGATTACAAAGTGTGCGCATGCGCCCTCCTAAAGGTAACATGCTTTTTCCGAATAACTATAGGAGCTAATATCTTCGAGACATTACATTTACAGCTAAAATACATAGCATATACAGATACCTACTAAATACATAATATTTCAAGATATATTCATTAAAAAGAAAAGCCGCTGTACAAAATGCGGCCCTGGATTCTCTTTTAAAACCAGTAAACTCATAGGTAAGGATAAAATCAGGTAGCGCATTCCGCAACTTAGCTTGTACGTGAGAAAAAAGAGAACTAAGACCATAACTGGTTGTTCCAGGTTTATTGAGGAACAGAATGTAATTTCTGCGAAGATCATGCATAAGAAGGGGACGGGAGAGAAAACGTATTTTTCATATAAGCAGAAAAACCTTTTTTTCCAAAAAAAAACACCACATACTTTTATCAAGTAATACGAGGAAATTTTGAATGCGCTTATTGCATAGAGATGTCGAGCTTGACTTTCGTAGTAAGAGGACAGGTAATCTCCAAATATAAATATTGTTATTCTCATATTTACATTATTATACCGTTTCTTTGACACGAGAATTACAGCGAAATGAAAGCACAACTTTGTCGCGAATTTTCTATGATAAAAACTTGTTCAGAAATCCCAAATCTATGTTAACAGCACACACCAGGCCTACTCCTGAGTATCTGGCTAGAAATCGTTTCCTCTAGCCGCGCTTCAGCCATTCGATGAGGGCCAGTCTTGCCTCGCTCGTGCCCAAAAAGAATTCTGGGTAATTCTGCCATTCCATGACAAGGGAAGACTCCCGATTCTCATTTCATAGTTTTTTTCCTAAGTGTCGGGCCACCCAGTCCTACCAGCAAAATAACGCATCGATTGAAGGGTTTAGCTTTCAAAACTTGCCCAGATTGTGTCAGTAGGTCCTGGAATTCGTCCACAGAAAGGCCAGAGAGACAACTTCACTCGGGAACTGCCATGTTTACAACAGAGCATTTTAGGCGCCCCAGTCTGCATGAAACCATCTCTCGCCTCTGTTTGAGACAAGACCAGACACGCACGGTTCTTACGTTACGTTTATAGTGAAATGTCAATTGCTGGTACAAAAAAACCAAAAAAAAAGAACAAAAAAAAAACCAGCATGTTAACTTTTTTTTTTGGTAGGCTAGGTATCGAAGAGCCAGAACATTTGCGCATGCGCTGACGGAATGTTTGAACAAGAGAGAAAAACGCAGTACCTCCAGACACCGGCGCTGGAGCGTCGTACCAAACGAGTCATCCCGGGATTTCGGCCCGTGCGATCGCTTTTGGACGCAGTTGGCCCTTCGCTGCTTTCTGCTACCGACCTTGCCTCCCGGTACGGCATTGAGGGAGAGATATGTCGGCCCCTAAACCATATGTGACAAATCCCACGCCTACTCACAGCTCCAAACCGCCCTTGTCAATATAGCGTAAGAATTAGATGGCTTATATATTCAAGAGAAAAGTCATTTTATCTGTCATATGGTAAGCACTGGAGTCGCAGATTACAAAGTGTGCGCATGCGCCCTCCTAAAGGTAACATGCTTTTTCCGAATAACTATAGGAGCTAATATCTTCGAGACATTACATTTACAGCTAAAATACATAGCATATACAGATACCTACTAAATACATAATATTTCAAGATATATTCATTAAAAAGAAAAGCCGCTGTACAAAATGCGGCCCTGGATTCTCTTTTAAAACCAGTAAACTCATAGGTAAGGATAAAATCAGGTAGCGCATTCCGCAACTTAGCTTGTACGTGAGAAAAAAGAGAACTAAGACCATAACTGGTTGTTCCAGGTTTATTGAGGAACAGAATGTAATTTCTGCGAAGATCATGCATAAGAAGGGGACGGGAGAGAAAACGTATTTTTCATATAAGCAGAAAAACCTTTTTTTCCAAAAAAAAACACCACATACTTTTATCAAGTAATACGAGGAAATTTTGAATGCGCTTATTGCATAGAGATGTCGAGCTTGACTTTCGTAGTAAGAGGACAGGTAATCTCCAAATATAAATATTGTTATTCTCATATTTACATTATTATACCGTTTCTTTGACACGAGAATTACAGCGAAATGAAAGCACAACTTTGTCGCGAATTTTCTATGATAAAAACTTGTTCAGAAATCCCAAATCTATGTTAACAGCACACACCAGGCCTACTCCTGAGTATCTGGCTAGAAATCGTTTCCTCTAGCCGCGCTTCAGCCATTCGATGAGGGCCAGTCTTGCCTCGCTCGTGCCCAAAAAGAATTCTGGGTAATTCTGCCATTCCATGACAAGGGAAGACTCCCGATTCTCATTTCATAGTTTTTTTCATAAGTGTCGGGCCACCCAGTCCTACCAGCAAAATAACGCATCGATTGAAGGGTTTAGCTTTCAAAACTTGCCCAGATTGTGTCAGTAGGTCCTGGAATTCGTCCACAGAAAGGCCAGAGAGACAACTTCACTCGGGAACTGCCATGTTTACAACAGAGCATTTTAGGCGCCCCAGTCTGCATGAAACCATCTCTCGCCTCTGTTTGAGACAAGACCAGACACGCACGGTTCTTACGTTACGTTTATAGTGAAATGTCAATTGCTGGTACAAAAAAACCAAAAAAAAAGAACAAAAAAAAAACCAGCATGTTAACTTTTTTTTTTGGTAGGCTAGGTATCGAAGAGCCAGAACATTTGCGCATGCGCTGACGGAATGTTTGAACAAGAGAGAAAAACGCAGTACCTCCAGACACCGGCGCTGGAGCGTCGTACCAAACGAGTCATCCCGGGATTTCGGCCCGTGCGATCGCTTTTGGACGCAGTTGGCCCTTCGCTGCTTTCTGCTACCGACCTTGCCTCCCGGTACGGCATTGAGGGAGAGATATGTCGGCCCCTAAACCATATGTGACAAATCCCACGCCTACTCACAGCTCCAAACCGCCCTTGTCAATATAGCGTAAGAATTAGATGGCTTATATATTCAAGAGAAAAGTCATTTTATCTGTCATATGGTAAGCACTGGAGTCGCAGATTACAAAGTGTGCGCATGCGCCCTCCTAAAGGTAACATGCTTTTTCCGAATAACTATAGGAGCTAATATCTTCGAGACATTACATTTACAGCTAAAATACATAGCATATACAGATACCTACTAAATACATAATATTTCAAGATATATTCATTAAAAAGAAAAGCCGCTGTACAAAATGCGGCCCTGGATTCTCTTTTAAAACCAGTAAACTCATAGGTAAGGATAAAATCAGGTAGCGCATTCCGCAACTTAGCTTGTACGTGAGAAAAAAGAGAACTAAGACCATAACTGGTTGTTCCAGGTTTATTGAGGAACAGAATGTAATTTCTGCGAAGATCATGCATAAGAAGGGGACGGGAGAGAAAACGTATTTTTCATATAAGCAGAAAAACCTTTTTTTCCAAAAAAAAACACCACATACTTTTATCAAGTAATACGAGGAAATTTTGAATGCGCTTATTGCATAGAGATGTCGAGCTTGACTTTCGTAGTAAGAGGACAGGTAATCTCCAAATATAAATATTGTTATTCTCATATTTACATTATTATACCGTTTCTTTGACACGAGAATTACAGCGAAATGAAAGCACAACTTTGTCGCGAATTTTCTATGATAAAAACTTGTTCAGAAATCCCAAATCTATGTTAACAGCACACACCAGGCCTACTCCTGAGTATCTGGCTAGAAATCGTTTCCTCTAGCCGCGCTTCAGCCATTCGATGAGGGCCAGTCTTGCCTCGCTCGTGCCCAAAAAGAATTCTGGGTAATTCTGCCATTCCATGACAAGGGAAGACTCCCGATTCTCATTTCATAGTTTTTTTCCTAAGTGTCGGGCCACCCAGTCCTACCAGCAAAATAACGCATCGATTGAAGGGTTTAGCTTTCAAAACTTGCCCAGATTGTGTCAGTAGGTCCTGGAATTCGTCCACAGAAAGGCCAGAGAGACAACTTCACTCGGGAACTGCCATGTTTACAACAGAGCATTTTAGGCGCCCCAGTCTGCATGAAACCATCTCTCGCCTCTGTTTGAGACAAGACCAGACACGCACGGTTCTTACGTTACGTTTATAGTGAAATGTCAATTGCTGGTACAAAAAAACCAAAAAAAAAGAACAAAAAAAAAACCAGCATGTTAACTTTTTTTTTTGGTAGGCTAGGTATCGAAGAGCCAGAACATTTGCGCATGCGCTGACGGAATGTTTGAACAAGAGAGAAAAACGCAGTACCTCCAGACACCGGCGCTGGAGCGTCGTACCAAACGAGTCATCCCGGGATTTCGGCCCGTGCGATCGCTTTTGGACGCAGTTGGCCCTTCGCTGCTTTCTGCTACCGACCTTGCCTCCCGGTACGGCATTGAGGGAGAGATATGTCGGCCCCTAAACCATATGTGACAAATCCCACGCCTACTCACAGCTCCAAACCGCCCTTGTCAATATAGCGTAAGAATTAGATGGCTTATATATTCAAGAGAAAAGTCATTTTATCTGTCATATGGTAAGCACTGGAGTCGCAGATTACAAAGTGTGCGCATGCGCCCTCCTAAAGGTAACATGCTTTTTCCGAATAACTATAGGAGCTAATATCTTCGAGACATTACATTTACAGCTAAAATACATAGCATATACAGATACCTACTAAATACATAATATTTCAAGATATATTCATTAAAAAGAAAAGCCGCTGTACAAAATGCGGCCCTGGATTCTCTTTTAAAACCAGTAAACTCATAGGTAAGGATAAAATCAGGTAGCGCATTCCGCAACTTAGCTTGTACGTGAGAAAAAAGAGAACTAAGACCATAACTGGTTGTTCCAGGTTTATTGAGGAACAGAATGTAATTTCTGCGAAGATCATGCATAAGAAGGGGACGGGAGAGAAAACGTATTTTTCATATAAGCAGAAAAACCTTTTTTTCCAAAAAAAAACACCACATACTTTTATCAAGTAATACGAGGAAATTTTGAATGCGCTTATTGCATAGAGATGTCGAGCTTGACTTTCGTAGTAAGAGGACAGGTAATCTCCAAATATAAATATTGTTATTCTCATATTTACATTATTATACCGTTTCTTTGACACGAGAATTACAGCGAAATGAAAGCACAACTTTGTCGCGAATTTTCTATGATAAAAACTTGTTCAGAAATCCCAAATCTATGTTAACAGCACACACCAGGCCTACTCCTGAGTATCTGGCTAGAAATCGTTTCCTCTAGCCGCGCTTCAGCCATTCGATGAGGGCCAGTCTTGCCTCGCTCGTGCCCAAAAAGAATTCTGGGTAATTCTGCCATTCCATGACAAGGGAAGACTCCCGATTCTCATTTCATAGTTTTTTTCCTAAGTGTCGGGCCACCCAGTCCTACCAGCAAAATAACGCATCGATTGAAGGGTTTAGCTTTCAAAACTTGCCCAGATTGTGTCAGTAGGTCCTGGAATTCGTCCACAGAAAGGCCAGAGAGACAACTTCACTCGGGAACTGCCATGTTTACAACAGAGCATTTTAGGCGCCCCAGTCTGCATGAAACCATCTCTCGCCTCTGTTTGAGACAAGACCAGACACGCACGGTTCTTACGTTACGTTTATAGTGAAATGTCAATTGCTGGTACAAAAAAACCAAAAAAAAAGAACAAAAAAAAAACCAGCATGTTAACTTTTTTTTTTGGTAGGCTAGGTATCGAAGAGCCAGAACATTTGCGCATGCGCTGACGGAATGTTTGAACAAGAGAGAAAAACGCAGTACCTCCAGACACCGGCGCTGGAGCGTCGTACCAAACGAGTCATCCCGGGATTTCGGCCCGTGCGATCGCTTTTGGACGCAGTTGGCCCTTCGCTGCTTTCTGCTACCGACCTTGCCTCCCGGTACGGCATTGAGGGAGAGATATGTCGGCCCCTAAACCATATGTGACAAATCCCACGCCTACTCACAGCTCCAAACCGCCCTTGTCAATATAGCGTAAGAATTAGATGGCTTATATATTCAAGAGAAAAGTCATTTTATCTGTCATATGGTAAGCACTGGAGTCGCAGATTACAAAGTGTGCGCATGCGCCCTCCTAAAGGTAACATGCTTTTTCCGAATAACTATAGGAGCTAATATCTTCGAGACATTACATTTACAGCTAAAATACATAGCATATACAGATACCTACTAAATACATAATATTTCAAGATATATTCATTAAAAAGAAAAGCCGCTGTACAAAATGCGGCCCTGGATTCTCTTTTAAAACCAGTAAACTCATAGGTAAGGATAAAATCAGGTAGCGCATTCCGCAACTTAGCTTGTACGTGAGAAAAAAGAGAACTAAGACCATAACTGGTTGTTCCAGGTTTATTGAGGAACAGAATGTAATTTCTGCGAAGATCATGCATAAGAAGGGGACGGGAGAGAAAACGTATTTTTCATATAAGCAGAAAAACCTTTTTTTCCAAAAAAAAACACCACATACTTTTATCAAGTAATACGAGGAAATTTTGAATGCGCTTATTGCATAGAGATGTCGAGCTTGACTTTCGTAGTAAGAGGACAGGTAATCTCCAAATATAAATATTGTTATTCTCATATTTACATTATTATACCGTTTCTTTGACACGAGAATTACAGCGAAATGAAAGCACAACTTTGTCGCGAATTTTCTATGATAAAAACTTGTTCAGAAATCCCAAATCTATGTTAACAGCACACACCAGGCCTACTCCTGAGTATCTGGCTAGAAATCGTTTCCTCTAGCCGCGCTTCAGCCATTCGATGAGGGCCAGTCTTGCCTCGCTCGTGCCCAAAAAGAATTCTGGGTAATTCTGCCATTCCATGACAAGGGAAGACTCCCGATTCTCATTTCATAGTTTTTTTCATAAGTGTCGGGCCACCCAGTCCTACCAGCAAAATAACGCATCGATTGAAGGGTTTAGCTTTCAAAACTTGCCCAGATTGTGTCAGTAGGTCCTGGAATTCGTCCACAGAAAGGCCAGAGAGACAACTTCACTCGGGAACTGCCATGTTTACAACAGAGCATTTTAGGCGCCCCAGTCTGCATGAAACCATCTCTCGCCTCTGTTTGAGACAAGACCAGACACGCACGGTTCTTACGTTACGTTTATAGTGAAATGTCAATTGCTGGTACAAAAAAACCAAAAAAAAAGAACAAAAAAAAAACCAGCATGTTAACTTTTTTTTTTGGTAGGCTAGGTATCGAAGAGCCAGAACATTTGCGCATGCGCTGACGGAATGTTTGAACAAGAGAGAAAAACGCAGTACCTCCAGACACCGGCGCTGGAGCGTCGTACCAAACGAGTCATCCCGGGATTTCGGCCCGTGCGATCGCTTTTGGACGCAGTTGGCCCTTCGCTGCTTTCTGCTACCGACCTTGCCTCCCGGTACGGCATTGAGGGAGAGATATGTCGGCCCCTAAACCATATGTGACAAATCCCACGCCTACTCACAGCTCCAAACCGCCCTTGTCAATATAGCGTAAGAATTAGATGGCTTATATATTCAAGAGAAAAGTCATTTTATCTGTCATATGGTAAGCACTGGAGTCGCAGATTACAAAGTGTGCGCATGCGCCCTCCTAAAGGTAACATGCTTTTTCCGAATAACTATAGGAGCTAATATCTTCGAGACATTACATTTACAGCTAAAATACATAGCATATACAGATACCTACTAAATACATAATATTTCAAGATATATTCATTAAAAAGAAAAGCCGCTGTACAAAATGCGGCCCTGGATTCTCTTTTAAAACCAGTAAACTCATAGGTAAGGATAAAATCAGGTAGCGCATTCCGCAACTTAGCTTGTACGTGAGAAAAAAGAGAACTAAGACCATAACTGGTTGTTCCAGGTTTATTGAGGAACAGAATGTAATTTCTGCGAAGATCATGCATAAGAAGGGGACGGGAGAGAAAACGTATTTTTCATATAAGCAGAAAAACCTTTTTTTCCAAAAAAAAACACCACATACTTTTATCAAGTAATACGAGGAAATTTTGAATGCGCTTATTGCATAGAGATGTCGAGCTTGACTTTCGTAGTAAGAGGACAGGTAATCTCCAAATATAAATATTGTTATTCTCATATTTACATTATTATACCGTTTCTTTGACACGAGAATTACAGCGAAATGAAAGCACAACTTTGTCGCGAATTTTCTATGATAAAAACTTGTTCAGAAATCCCAAATCTATGTTAACAGCACACACCAGGCCTACTCCTGAGTATCTGGCTAGAAATCGTTTCCTCTAGCCGCGCTTCAGCCATTCGATGAGGGCCAGTCTTGCCTCGCTCGTGCCCAAAAAGAATTCTGGGTAATTCTGCCATTCCATGACAAGGGAAGACTCCCGATTCTCATTTCATAGTTTTTTTCATAAGTGTCGGGCCACCCAGTCCTACCAGCAAAATAACGCATCGATTGAAGGGTTTAGCTTTCAAAACTTGCCCAGATTGTGTCAGTAGGTCCTGGAATTCGTCCACAGAAAGGCCAGAGAGACAACTTCACTCGGGAACTGCCATGTTTACAACAGAGCATTTTAGGCGCCCCAGTCTGCATGAAACCATCTCTCGCCTCTGTTTGAGACAAGACCAGACACGCACGGTTCTTACGTTACGTTTATAGTGAAATGTCAATTGCTGGTACAAAAAAACCAAAAAAAAAGAACAAAAAAAAAACCAGCATGTTAACTTTTTTTTTTGGTAGGCTAGGTATCGA
Organism: Montipora capitata; assembly: GCA_949126865.1. Classification (NCBI taxonomy): domain Eukaryota; kingdom Metazoa; phylum Cnidaria; class Anthozoa; order Scleractinia; family Acroporidae; genus Montipora; species Montipora capitata. The sequence continues at coordinate 43,714,670 of OX421452.1, read as the reverse complement.
AGAGCCAGAACATTTGCGCATGCGCTGACGGAATGTTTGAACAAGAGAGAAAAACGCAGTACCTCCAGACACCGGCGCTGGAGCGTCGTACCAAACGAGTCATCCCGGGATTTCGGCCCGTGCGATCGCTTTTGGACGCAGTTGGCCCTTCGCTGCTTTCTGCTACCGACCTTGCCTCCCGGTACGGCATTGAGGGAGAGATATGTCGGCCCCTAAACCATATGTGACAAATCCCACGCCTACTCACAGCTCCAAACCGCCCTTGTCAATATAGCGTAAGAATTAGATGGCTTATATATTCAAGAGAAAAGTCATTTTATCTGTCATATGGTAAGCACTGGAGTCGCAGATTACAAAGTGTGCGCATGCGCCCTCCTAAAGGTAACATGCTTTTTCCGAATAACTATAGGAGCTAATATCTTCGAGACATTACATTTACAGCTAAAATACATAGCATATACAGATACCTACTAAATACATAATATTTCAAGATATATTCATTAAAAAGAAAAGCCGCTGTACAAAATGCGGCCCTGGATTCTCTTTTAAAACCAGTAAACTCATAGGTAAGGATAAAATCAGGTAGCGCATTCCGCAACTTAGCTTGTACGTGAGAAAAAAGAGAACTAAGACCATAACTGGTTGTTCCAGGTTTATTGAGGAACAGAATGTAATTTCTGCGAAGATCATGCATAAGAAGGGGACGGGAGAGAAAACGTATTTTTCATATAAGCAGAAAAACCTTTTTTTCCAAAAAAAAACACCACATACTTTTATCAAGTAATACGAGGAAATTTTGAATGCGCTTATTGCATAGAGATGTCGAGCTTGACTTTCGTAGTAAGAGGACAGGTAATCTCCAAATATAAATATTGTTATTCTCATATTTACATTATTATACCGTTTCTTTGACACGAGAATTACAGCGAAATGAAAGCACAACTTTGTCGCGAATTTTCTATGATAAAAACTTGTTCAGAAATCCCAAATCTATGTTAACAGCACACACCAGGCCTACTCCTGAGTATCTGGCTAGAAATCGTTTCCTCTAGCCGCGCTTCAGCCATTCGATGAGGGCCAGTCTTGCCTCGCTCGTGCCCAAAAAGAATTCTGGGTAATTCTGCCATTCCATGACAAGGGAAGACTCCCGATTCTCATTTCATAGTTTTTTTCCTAAGTGTCGGGCCACCCAGTCCTACCAGCAAAATAACGCATCGATTGAAGGGTTTAGCTTTCAAAACTTGCCCAGATTGTGTCAGTAGGTCCTGGAATTCGTCCACAGAAAGGCCAGAGAGACAACTTCACTCGGGAACTGCCATGTTTACAACAGAGCATTTTAGGCGCCCCAGTCTGCATGAAACCATCTCTCGCCTCTGTTTGAGACAAGACCAGACACGCACGGTTCTTACGTTACGTTTATAGTGAAATGTCAATTGCTGGTACAAAAAAACCAAAAAAAAAGAACAAAAAAAAAACCAGCATGTTAACTTTTTTTTTTGGTAGGCTAGGTATCGAAGAGCCAGAACATTTGCGCATGCGCTGACGGAATGTTTGAACAAGAGAGAAAAACGCAGTACCTCCAGACACCGGCGCTGGAGCGTCGTACCAAACGAGTCATCCCGGGATTTCGGCCCGTGCGATCGCTTTTGGACGCAGTTGGCCCTTCGCTGCTTTCTGCTACCGACCTTGCCTCCCGGTACGGCATTGAGGGAGAGATATGTCGGCCCCTAAACCATATGTGACAAATCCCACGCCTACTCACAGCTCCAAACCGCCCTTGTCAATATAGCGTAAGAATTAGATGGCTTATATATTCAAGAGAAAAGTCATTTTATCTGTCATATGGTAAGCACTGGAGTCGCAGATTACAAAGTGTGCGCATGCGCCCTCCTAAAGGTAACATGCTTTTTCCGAATAACTATAGGAGCTAATATCTTCGAGACATTACATTTACAGCTAAAATACATAGCATATACAGATACCTACTAAATACATAATATTTCAAGATATATTCATTAAAAAGAAAAGCCGCTGTACAAAATGCGGCCCTGTATTCTCTTTTAAAACCAGTAAACTCATAGGTAAGGATAAAATCAGGTAGCGCATTCCGCAACTTATCTTGTACGTGAGAAAAAAGAGAACTAAGACCATAACTGGTTGTTCCAGGTTTATTGAGGAACAGAATGTAATTTCTGCGAAGATCATGCATAAGAAGGGGACGGGAGAGAAAACGTATTTTTCATATAAGCAGAAAAACCTTTTTTTCCAAAAAAAAACACCACATACTTTTATCAAGTAATACGAGGAAATTTTGAATGCGCTTATTGCATAGAGATGTCGAGCTTGACTTTCGTAGTAAGAGGACAGGTAATCTCCAAATATAAATATTGTTATTCTCATATTTACATTATTATACCGTTTCTTTGACACGAGAATTACAGCGAAATGAAAGCACAACTTTGTCGCGAATTTTCTATGATAAAAACTTGTTCAGAAATCCCAAATCTATGTTAACAGCACACACCAGGCCTACTCCTGAGTATCTGGCTAGAAATCGTTTCCTCTAGCCGCGCTTCAGCCATTCGATGAGGGCCAGTCTTGCCTCGCTCGTGCCCAAAAAGAATTCTGGGTAATTCTGCCATTCCATGACAAGGGAAGACTCCCGATTCTCATTTCATAGTTTTTTTCATAAGTGTCGGGCCACCCAGTCCTACCAGCAAAATAACGCATCGATTGAAGGGTTTAGCTTTCAAAACTTGCCCAGATTGTGTCAGTAGGTCCTGGAATTCGTCCACAGAAAGGCCAGAGAGACAACTTCACTCGGGAACTGCCATGTTTACAACAGAGCATTTTAGGCGCCCCAGTCTGCATGAAACCATCTCTCGCCTCTGTTTGAGACAAGACCAGACACGCACGGTTCTTACGTTACGTTTATAGTGAAATGTCAATTGCTGGTACAAAAAAACCAAAAAAAAAGAACAAAAAAAAAACCAGCATGTTAACTTTTTTTTTTGGTAGGCTAGGTATCGAAGAGCCAGAACATTTGCGCATGCGCTGACGGAATGTTTGAACAAGAGAGAAAAACGCAGTACCTCCAGACACCGGCGCTGGAGCGTCGTACCAAACGAGTCATCCCGGGATTTCGGCCCGCGCGATCGCTTTTGGACGCAGTTGGCCCTTCGCTGCTTTCTGCTACCGACCTTGCCTCCCGGTACGGCATTGAGGGAGAGATATGTCGGCCCCTAAACCATATGTGACAAATCCCACGCCTACTCACAGCTCCAAACCGCCCTTGTCAATATAGCGTAAGAATTAGATGGCTTATATATTCAAGAGAAAAGTCATTTTATCTGTCATATGGTAAGCACTGGAGTCGCAGATTACAAAGTGTGCGCATGCGCCCTCCTAAAGGTAACATGCTTTTTCCGAATAACTATAGGAGCTAATATCTTCGAGACATTACATTTACAGCTAAAATACATAGCATATACAGATACCTACTAAATACATAATATTTCAAGATATATTCATTAAAAAGAAAAGCCGCTGTACAAAATGCGGCCCTGGATTCTCTTTTAAAACCAGTAAACTCATAGGTAAGGATAAAATCAGGTAGCGCATTCCTCAACTTAGCTTGTACGTGAGAAAAAAGAGAACTAAGACCATAACTGGTTGTTCCAGGTTTATTGAGGAACAGAATGTAATTTCTGCGAAGATCATGCATAAGAAGGGGACGGGAGAGAAAACGTATTTTTCATATAAGCAGAAAAACCTTTTTTTCCAAAAAAAAACACCACATACTTTTATCAAGTAATACGAGGAAATTTTGAATGCGCTTATTGCATAGAGATGTCGAGCTTGACTTTCGTAGTAAGAGGACAGGTAATCTCCAAATATAAATATTGTTATTCTCATATTTACATTATTATACCGTTTCTTTGACACGAGAATTACAGCGAAATGAAAGCACAACTTTGTCGCGAATTTTCTATGATAAAAACTTGTTCAGAAATCCCAAATCTATGTTAACAGCACACACCAGGCCTACTCCTGAGTATCTGGCTAGAAATCGTTTCCTCTAGCCGCGCTTCAGCCATTCGATGAGGGCCAGTCTTGCCTCGCTCGTGCCCAAAAAGAATTCTGGGTAATTCTGCCATTCCATGACAAGGGAAGACTCCCGATTCTCATTTCATAGTTTTTTTCCTAAGTGTCGGGCCACCCAGTCCTACCAGCAAAATAACGCATCGATTGAAGGGTTTAGCTTTCAAAACTTGCCCAGATTGTGTCAGTAGGTCCTGGAATTCGTCCACAGAAAGGCCAGAGAGACAACTTCACTCGGGAACTGCCATGTTTACAACAGAGCATTTTAGGCGCCCCAGTCTGCATGAAACCATCTCTCGCCTCTGTTTGAGACAAGACCAGACACGCACGGTTCTTACGTTACGTTTATAGTGAAATGTCAATTGCTGGTACAAAAAAACCAAAAAAAAAGAACAAAAAAAAAACCAGCATGTTAACTTTTTTTTTTGGTAGGCTAGGTATCGAAGAGCCAGAACATTTGCGCATGCGCTGACGGAATGTTTGAACAAGAGAGAAAAACGCAGTACCTCCAGACACCGGCGCTGGAGCGTCGTACCAAACGAGTCATCCCGGGATTTCGGCCCGTGCGATCGCTTTTGGACGCAGTTGGCCCTTCGCTGCTTTCTGCTACCGACCTTGCCTCCCGGTACGGCATTGAGGGAGAGATATGTCGGCCCCTAAACCATATGTGACAAATCCCACGCCTACTCACAGCTCCAAACCGCCCTTGTCAATATAGCGTAAGAATTAGATGGCTTATATATTCAAGAGAAAAGTCATTTTATCTGTCATATGGTAAGCACTGGAGTCGCAGATTACAAAGTGTGCGCATGCGCCCTCCTAAAGGTAACATGCTTTTTCCGAATAACTATAGGAGCTAATATCTTCGAGACATTACATTTACAGCTAAAATACATAGCATATACAGATACCTACTAAATACATAATATTTCAAGATATATTCATTAAAAAGAAAAGCCGCTGTACAAAATGCGGCCCTGGATTCTCTTTTAAAACCAGTAAACTCATAGGTAAGGATAAAATCAGGTAGCGCATTCCGCAACTTAGCTTGTACGTGAGAAAAAAGAGAACTAAGACCATAACTGGTTGTTCCAGGTTTATTGAGGAACAGAATGTAATTTCTGCGAAGATCATGCATAAGAAGGGGACGGGAGAGAAAACGTATTTTTCATATAAGCAGAAAAACCTTTTTTTCCAAAAAAAAACACCACATACTTTTATCAAGTAATACGAGGAAATTTTGAATGCGCTTATTGCATAGAGATGTCGAGCTTGACTTTCGTAGTAAGAGGACAGGTAATCTCCAAATATAAATATTGTTATTCTCATATTTACATTATTATACCGTTTCTTTGACACGAGAATTACAGCGAAATGAAAGCACAACTTTGTCGCGAATTTTCTATGATAAAAACTTGTTCAGAAATCCCAAATCTATGTTAACAGCACACACCAGGCCTACTCCTGAGTATCTGGCTAGAAATCGTTTCCTCTAGCCGCGCTTCAGCCATTCGATGAGGGCCAGTCTTGCCTCGCTCGTGCCCAAAAAGAATTCTGGGTAATTCTGCCATTCCATGACAAGGGAAGACTCCCGATTCTCATTTCATAGTTTTTTTCCTAAGTGTCGGGCCACCCAGTCCTACCAGCAAAATAACGCATCGATTGAAGGGTTTAGCTTTCAAAACTTGCCCAGATTGTGTCAGTAGGTCCTGGAATTCGTCCACAGAAAGGCCAGAGAGACAACTTCACTCGGGAACTGCCATGTTTACAACAGAGCATTTTAGGCGCCCCAGTCTGCATGAAACCATCTCTCGCCTCTGTTTGAGACAAGACCAGACACGCACGGTTCTTACGTTACGTTTATAGTGAAATGTCAATTGCTGGTACAAAAAAACCAAAAAAAAAGAACAAAAAAAAAACCAGCATGTTAACTTTTTTTTTTGGTAGGCTAGGTATCGAAGAGCCAGAACATTTGCGCATGCGCTGACGGAATGTTTGAACAAGAGAGAAAAACGCAGTACCTCCAGACACCGGCGCTGGAGCGTCGTACCAAACGAGTCATCCCGGGATTTCGGCCCGTGCGATCGCTTTTGGACGCAGTTGGCCCTTCGCTGCTTTCTGCTACCGACCTTGCCTCCCGGTACGGCATTGAGGGAGAGATATGTCGGCCCCTAAACCATATGTGACAAATCCCACGCCTACTCACAGCTCCAAACCGCCCTTGTCAATATAGCGTAAGAATTAGATGGCTTATATATTCAAGAGAAAAGTCATTTTATCTGTCATATGGTAAGCACTGGAGTCGCAGATTACAAAGTGTGCGCATGCGCCCTCCTAAAGGTAACATGCTTTTTCCGAATAACTATAGGAGCTAATATCTTCGAGACATTACATTTACAGCTAAAATACATAGCATATACAGATACCTACTAAATACATAATATTTCAAGATATATTCATTAAAAAGAAAAGCCGCTGTACAAAATGCGGCCCTGTATTCTCTTTTAAAACCAGTAAACTCATAGGTAAGGATAAAATCAGGTAGCGCATTCCGCAACTTATCTTGTACGTGAGAAAAAAGAGAACTAAGACCATAACTGGTTGTTCCAGGTTTATTGAGGAACAGAATGTAATTTCTGCGAAGATCATGCATAAGAAGGGGACGGGAGAGAAAACGTATTTTTCATATAAGCAGAAAAACCTTTTTTTCCAAAAAAAAACACCACATACTTTTATCAAGTAATACGAGGAAATTTTGAATGCGCTTATTGCATAGAGATGTCGAGCTTGACTTTCGTAGTAAGAGGACAGGTAATCTCCAAATATAAATATTGTTATTCTCATATTTACATTATTATACCGTTTCTTTGACACGAGAATTACAGCGAAATGAAAGCACAACTTTGTCGCGAATTTTCTATGATAAAAACTTGTTCAGAAATCCCAAATCTATGTTAACAGCACACACCAGGCCTACTCCTGAGTATCTGGCTAGAAATCGTTTCCTCTAGCCGCGCTTCAGCCATTCGATGAGGGCCAGTCTTGCCTCGCTCGTGCCCAAAAAGAATTCTGGGTAATTCTGCCATTCCATGACAAGGGAAGACTCCCGATTCTCATTTCATAGTTTTTTTCCTAAGTGTCGGGCCACCCAGTCCTACCAGCAAAATAACGCATCGATTGAAGGGTTTAGCTTTCAAAACTTGCCCAGATTGTGTCAGTAGGTCCTGGAATTCGTCCACAGAAAGGCCAGAGAGACAACTTCACTCGGGAACTGCCATGTTTACAACAGAGCATTTTAGGCGCCCCAGTCTGCATGAAACCATCTCTCGCCTCTGTTTGAGACAAGACCAGACACGCACGGTTCTTACGTTACGTTTATAGTGAAATGTCAATTGCTGGTACAAAAAAACCAAAAAAAAAGAACAAAAAAAAAACCAGCATGTTAACTTTTTTTTTTGGTAGGCTAGGTATCGAAGAGCCAGAACATTTGCGCATGCGCTGACGGAATGTTTGAACAAGAGAGAAAAACGCAGTACCTCCAGACACCGGCGCTGGAGCGTCGTACCAAACGAGTCATCCCGGGATTTCGGCCCGTGCGATCGCTTTTGGACGCAGTTGGCCCTTCGCTGCTTTCTGCTACCGACCTTGCCTCCCGGTACGGCATTGAGGGAGAGATATGTCGGCCCCTAAACCATATGTGACAAATCCCACGCCTACTCACAGCTCCAAACCGCCCTTGTCAATATAGCGTAAGAATTAGATGGCTTATATATTCAAGAGAAAAGTCATTTTATCTGTCATATGGTAAGCACTGGAGTCGCAGATTACAAAGTGTGCGCATGCGCCCTCCTAAAGGTAACATGCTTTTTCCGAATAACTATAGGAGCTAATATCTTCGAGACATTACATTTACAGCTAAAATACATAGCATATACAGATACCTACTAAATACATAATATTTCAAGATATATTCATTAAAAAGAAAAGCCGCTGTACAAAATGCGGCCCTGGATTCTCTTTTAAAACCAGTAAACTCATAGGTAAGGATAAAATCAGGTAGCGCATTCCGCAACTTAGCTTGTACGTGAGAAAAAAGAGAACTAAGACCATAACTGGTTGTTCCAGGTTTATTGAGGAACAGAATGTAATTTCTGCGAAGATCATGCATAAGAAGGGGACGGGAGAGAAAACGTATTTTTCATATAAGCAGAAAAACCTTTTTTTCCAAAAAAAAACACCACATACTTTTATCAAGTAATACGAGGAAATTTTGAATGCGCTTATTGCATAGAGATGTCGAGCTTGACTTTCGTAGTAAGAGGACAGGTAATCTCCAAATATAAATATTGTTATTCTCATATTTACATTATTATACCGTTTCTTTGACACGAGAATTACAGCGAAATGAAAGCACAACTTTGTCGCGAATTTTCTATGATAAAAACTTGTTCAGAAATCCCAAATCTATGTTAACAGCACACACCAGGCCTACTCCTGAGTATCTGGCTAGAAATCGTTTCCTCTAGCCGCGCTTCAGCCATTCGATGAGGGCCAGTCTTGCCTCGCTCGTGCCCAAAAAGAATTCTGGGTAATTCTGCCATTCCATGACAAGGGAAGACTCCCGATTCTCATTTCATAGTTTTTTTCCTAAGTGTCGGGCCACCCAGTCCTACCAGCAAAATAACGCATCGATTGAAGGGTTTAGCTTTCAAAACTTGCCCAGATTGTGTCAGTAGGTCCTGGAATTCGTCCACAGAAAGGCCAGAGAGACAACTTCACTCGGGAACTGCCATGTTTACAACAGAGCATTTTAGGCGCCCCAGTCTGCATGAAACCATCTCTCGCCTCTGTTTGAGACAAGACCAGACACGCACGGTTCTTACGTTACGTTTATAGTGAAATGTCAATTGCTGGTACAAAAAAACCAAAAAAAAAGAACAAAAAAAAAACCAGCATGTTAACTTTTTTTTTTGGTAGGCTAGGTATCGAAGAGCCAGAACATTTGCGCATGCGCTGACGGAATGTTTGAACAAGAGAGAAAAACGCAGTACCTCCAGACACCGGCGCTGGAGCGTCGTACCAAACGAGTCATCCCGGGATTTCGGCCCGTGCGATCGCTTTTGGACGCAGTTGGCCCTTCGCTGCTTTCTGCTACCGACCTTGCCTCCCGGTACGGCATTGAGGGAGAGATATGTCGGCCCCTAAACCATATGTGACAAATCCCACGCCTACTCACAGCTCCAAACCGCCCTTGTCAATATAGCGTAAGAATTAGATGGCTTATATATTCAAGAGAAAAGTCATTTTATCTGTCATATGGTAAGCACTGGAGTCGCAGATTACAAAGTGTGCGCATGCGCCCTCCTAAAGGTAACATGCTTTTTCCGAATAACTATAGGAGCTAATATCTTCGAGACATTACATTTACAGCTAAAATACATAGCATATACAGATACCTACTAAATACATAATATTTCAAGATATATTCATTAAAAAGAAAAGCCGCTGTACAAAATGCGGCCCTGTATTCTCTTTTAAAACCAGTAAACTCATAGGTAAGGATAAAATCAGGTAGCGCATTCCGCAACTTATCTTGTACGTGAGAAAAAAGAGAACTAAGACCATAACTGGTTGTTCCAGGTTTATTGAGGAACAGAATGTAATTTCTGCGAAGATCATGCATAAGAAGGGGACGGGAGAGAAAACGTATTTTTCATATAAGCAGAAAAACCTTTTTTTCCAAAAAAAAACACCACATACTTTTATCAAGTAATACGAGGAAATTTTGAATGCGCTTATTGCATAGAGATGTCGAGCTTGACTTTCGTAGTAAGAGGACAGGTAATCTCCAAATATAAATATTGTTATTCTCATATTTACATTATTATACCGTTTCTTTGACACGAGAATTACAGCGAAATGAAAGCACAACTTTGTCGCGAATTTTCTATGATAAAAACTTGTTCAGAAATCCCAAATCTATGTTAACAGCACACACCAGGCCTACTCCTGAGTATCTGGCTAGAAATCGTTTCCTCTAGCCGCGCTTCAGCCATTCGATGAGGGCCAGTCTTGCCTCGCTCGTGCCCAAAAAGAATTCTGGGTAATTCTGCCATTCCATGACAAGGGAAGACTCCCGATTCTCATTTCATAGTTTTTTTCCTAAGTGTCGGGCCACCCAGTCCTACCAGCAAAATAACGCATCGATTGAAGGGTTTAGCTTTCAAAACTTGCCCAGATTGTGTCAGTAGGTCCTGGAATTCGTCCACAGAAAGGCCAGAGAGACAACTTCACTCGGGAACTGCCATGTTTACAACAGAGCATTTTAGGCGCCCCAGTCTGCATGAAACCATCTCTCGCCTCTGTTTGAGACAAGACCAGACACGCACGGTTCTTACGTTACGTTTATAGTGAAATGTCAATTGCTGGTACAAAAAAACCAAAAAAAAAGAACAAAAAAAAAACCAGCATGTTAACTTTTTTTTTTGGTAGGCTAGGTATCGAAGAGCCAGAACATTTGCGCATGCGCTGACGGAATGTTTGAACAAGAGAGAAAAACGCAGTACCTCCAGACACCGGCGCTGGAGCGTCGTACCAAACGAGTCATCCCGGGATTTCGGCCCGTGCGATCGCTTTTGGACGCAGTTGGCCCTTCGCTGCTTTCTGCTACCGACCTTGCCTCCCGGTACGGCATTGAGGGAGAGATATGTCGGCCCCTAAACCATATGTGACAAATCCCACGCCTACTCACAGCTCCAAACCGCCCTTGTCAATATAGCGTAAGAATTAGATGGCTTATATATTCAAGAGAAAAGTCATTTTATCTGTCATATGGTAAGCACTGGAGTCGCAGATTACAAAGTGTGCGCATGCGCCCTCCTAAAGGTAACATGCTTTTTCCGAATAACTATAGGAGCTAATATCTTCGAGACATTACATTTACAGCTAAAATACATAGCATATACAGATACCTACTAAATACATAATATTTCAAGATATATTCATTAAAAAGAAAAGCCGCTGTACAAAATGCGGCCCTGGATTCTCTTTTAAAACCAGTAAACTCATAGGTAAGGATAAAATCAGGTAGCGCATTCCGCAACTTAGCTTGTACGTGAGAAAAAAGAGAACTAAGACCATAACTGGTTGTTCCAGGTTTATTGAGGAACAGAATGTAATTTCTGCGAAGATCATGCATAAGAAGGGGACGGGAGAGAAAACGTATTTTTCATATAAGCAGAAAAACCTTTTTTTCCAAAAAAAAACACCACATACTTTTATCAAGTAATACGAGGAAATTTTGAATGCGCTTATTGCATAGAGATGTCGAGCTTGACTTTCGTAGTAAGAGGACAGGTAATCTCCAAATATAAATATTGTTATTCTCATATTTACATTATTATACCGTTTCTTTGACACGAGAATTACAGCGAAATGAAAGCACAACTTTGTCGCGAATTTTCTATGATAAAAACTTGTTCAGAAATCCCAAATCTATGTTAACAGCACACACCAGGCCTACTCCTGAGTATCTGGCTAGAAATCGTTTCCTCTAGCCGCGCTTCAGCCATTCGATGAGGGCCAGTCTTGCCTCGCTCGTGCCCAAAAAGAATTCTGGGTAATTCTGCCATTCCATGACAAGGGAAGACTCCCGATTCTCATTTCATAGTTTTTTTCCTAAGTGTCGGGCCACCCAGTCCTACCAGCAAAATAACGCATCGATTGAAGGGTTTAGCTTTCAAAACTTGCCCAGATTGTGTCAGTAGGTCCTGGAATTCGTCCACAGAAAGGCCAGAGAGACAACTTCACTCGGGAACTGCCATGTTTACAACAGAGCATTTTAGGCGCCCCAGTCTGCATGAAACCATCTCTCGCCTCTGTTTGAGACAAGACCAGACACGCACGGTTCTTACGTTACGTTTATAGTGAAATGTCAATTGCTGGTACAAAAAAACCAAAAAAAAAGAACAAAAAAAAAACCAGCATGTTAACTTTTTTTTTTGGTAGGCTAGGTATCGAAGAGCCAGAACATTTGCGCATGCGCTGACGGAATGTTTGAACAAGAGAGAAAAACGCAGTACCTCCAGACACCGGCGCTGGAGCGTCGTACCAAACGAGTCATCCCGGGATTTCGGCCCGTGCGATCGCTTTTGGACGCAGTTGGCCCTTCGCTGCTTTCTGCTACCGACCTTGCCTCCCGGTACGGCATTGAGGGAGAGATATGTCGGCCCCTAAACCATATGTGACAAATCCCACGCCTACTCACAGCTCCAAACCGCCCTTGTCAATATAGCGTAAGAATTAGATGGCTTATATATTCAAGAGAAAAGTCATTTTATCTGTCATATGGTAAGCACTGGAGTCGCAGATTACAAAGTGTGCGCATGCGCCCTCCTAAAGGTAACATGCTTTTTCCGAATAACTATAGGAGCTAATATCTTCGAGACATTACATTTACAGCTAAAATACATAGCATATACAGATACCTACTAAATACATAATATTTCAAGATATATTCATTAAAAAGAAAAGCCGCTGTACAAAATGCGGCCCTGTATTCTCTTTTAAAACCAGTAAACTCATAGGTAAGGATAAAATCAGGTAGCGCATTCCGCAACTTATCTTGTACGTGAGAAAAAAGAGAACTAAGACCATAACTGGTTGTTCCAGGTTTATTGAGGAACAGAATGTAATTTCTGCGAAGATCATGCATAAGAAGGGGACGGGAGAGAAAACGTATTTTTCATATAAGCAGAAAAACCTTTTTTTCCAAAAAAAAACACCACATACTTTTATCAAGTAATACGAGGAAATTTTGAATGCGCTTATTGCATAGAGATGTCGAGCTTGACTTTCGTAGTAAGAGGACAGGTAATCTCCAAATATAAATATTGTTATTCTCATATTTACATTATTATACCGTTTCTTTGACACGAGAATTACAGCGAAATGAAAGCACAACTTTGTCGCGAATTTTCTATGATAAAAACTTGTTCAGAAATCCCAAATCTATGTTAACAGCACACACCAGGCCTACTCCTGAGTATCTGGCTAGAAATCGTTTCCTCTAGCCGCGCTTCAGCCATTCGATGAGGGCCAGTCTTGCCTCGCTCGTGCCCAAAAAGAATTCTGGGTAATTCTGCCATTCCATGACAAGGGAAGACTCCCGATTCTCATTTCATAGTTTTTTTCCTAAGTGTCGGGCCACCCAGTCCTACCAGCAAAATAACGCATCGATTGAAGGGTTTAGCTTTCAAAACTTGCCCAGATTGTGTCAGTAGGTCCTGGAATTCGTCCACAGAAAGGCCAGAGAGACAACTTCACTCGGGAACTGCCATGTTTACAACAGAGCATTTTAGGCGCCCCAGTCTGCATGAAACCATCTCTCGCCTCTGTTTTCTTTCAAAGGCTTGCCTTTACCCACATTCTAGCTTAATGATGCCAGCCTGGTGGCTTCTGTAGACGAAAATGGCCTGAAAAGGCAGTCATAAAATTATTACCTACCAGATTTGAGCCAACTTGCTCTTTCCCAGTCGGAACACAAACGGTTGACATTTATCATGTGATGCTCTAACATGAGCCCACATATGCTGAATACAGCATATGTTTGAATGAGGTAAGTACTTCATGTATCCGTTATTATTATGTATTTAAATATAAGGTTGATAATTAGCCCTATATACCCATGTATACCCTTAAAAGGGTATTAAGGGGTATATATGGGTATATAGTGGTATATAAGGGTTTACATGGGTATATTTAGCAATTATTGAATGAGGCTGAGTAGGATATGAAGAATTCTGCAGGTTGAGGAAGGTGTTATCCACCAAGGCCGAAGGCCGATGTTGATAACATCCTCGAGATCTGCAGAATTCTTCATATTCTACGAATGCCGAATTCAATAATATTGCTTTATGATTCATTCAAAATATTTTCTTCACTCAAACTCCTAAACCTACTCGCAGCCATTTTTCTGCTCAACAAAAATAACACAATCTCGTATATCTGTACATCTATTTCAAAAAGAAGCATAATATTAATTAAAAATACAAAAGATTTTCAAAGTAAATTTGCAGAACTATTTTCCACAACAAAAGAAGAGAGTTTATTTATTTATCATTTTATTTATTTACTGATTAAGTATGTATACATTCATGGTGGAATCAGCAATAGGACATAGGTCCCCTACAAGGTTAACCACCATTTTACCCTCCCAACCATGATACACCACAGAAGACAGACCACAACACCGGAAACTGTATGCCCTACTCTTTGCAACACGTGTGACGGTTCTTTTACGTCCCACAGGATTATGAACATTGAAGGGTTGTAAGACAGGACCTCCGGCTTATCGTCCTTATCCGAGAGTTACCTGCTTGCTTCTCTGTGTTGGCTTACTGAGATTTGTATGGGAAATACATTTAAAAGTATTGAGCAAATAGTCACATGAATGCAAGATGGATGCCCCTCATCTGCCAGGATACAAACTGTAGTTAAAAAAGTTGCTCCTGGATTTGGTCTGCTTTGACTGATTAAGGAGACAGCCATATAATAAAGCAAGTTAATGAAACGGCAGTGGTCAACATTTCTTTGGAACTTTGACGCGGCTTAACTCTGAATAAGCAGTATTAAAGTGTAAACTAAACTAGGTTACTAATGACCACATAACAGCATACAGGTTCAACACTTCCTTGAAATAAATATTGGAAACAACCCAATGATAAATTCTTGGTACTGCTTTGTGAAAAATGTTTACGAATCCCAATGACTTGAATTAAAGCACAATAATTAATTTGATGAATCACCGAAGAAAAAGTGTTTCACAGCAACTCTAGGCAGACATTTTCAGCCTCAAATAATGGCTTTTCTTCAGAAATATTGACAAGCAGGTTAGAAATTCAAATTTAAAAAAATTCTGCTAAAATAATGTAACATGTACCGTAAGTTCTAAACAGCTAGTGATTTTAATTGGGCTTGAACACAGAAACCCAATAAGAAATTAAGATATGATTTCTTGTGTCAGTATAATGCACACAAGGTGTTGAACTTAATTACTGTAATCCTAGTTTTGTGATTACTATACACCTGTCCAAACACTAATTTTGCATTAGCATTTAGTTATGCCACACAGCAAGGTTTCTTTGTCATACAGCTGAAGCTGACCAGCAATGTTACAGTGTATATCTACCCTTGTAAGACAGACCCATTTACCAGATGAACCAGCTAAGCTTGTGGCAGTTCACTTTGTTAATTGTCATTTAACCAAATCGTGATAATTATTATTGTCAGGTGTCATCTGAATCTGCAATAGGCAATGCCCACGATGATGTCATTTGAAAACAAATACCAAATTTCATTTTTCTTTCCCATTTAGATTTGTACATGTAAGTGAGGTTTTTATGACAAAAGCATGGATTAGCAAATAAAATGCAAGACCTGAACATTCTGGCAAATGTACATGGATTGACCATAAAGTAAATGTATACCTCTTACTGAGTTCCAGGTCCATACTGTAATTTACAGACCAAGTTTTTTCTGTTGATTTATGGCCCAAACGCAAAGCACAAGGGCCATACATAAATCAATGGGAAAAAACGACGATCTGTAACTTTCAGTACTGACCGAAAAAATGAGATTAGTAAGATATTTATTATATACCTCTGAGGTACATGTAATCAGGCATGCAGGAAAGGAAACTAGTTGAAGTCAAGCAAAAGGTTCAACTGCCACAAAGATTGCTGCATCAAAATCCGAAAAACCAATATGTCTTCTTGGCTTTTTAAAAAAGTTGTTTGCAAGATTCAAACAGTTTTACAAGATTACATGTATGTAACATAAACAACACGAAAAACTTGCTAGAGAAGGTTTTATAAAAAAAAGGGGGGGTCCAGGGCTGGCGTAGTGGTAAAGAGCACTCACTTCCCACCAGTGTGGACCGGGTTCAATTCCCAGACTCTGCATCATAATTATATGGGTTGAGTTTGTTAGTTCTCTACTCTGCTCCAAGAAGTTTTTCTCTGGGTACTTTGGTTTTTGCCTCCCCTCAAAAACCAATATTTCATTTGATTTGCATTGATTTGTTGATTTCAGTTTACAGTGTCTCCAATAATAAGTGCTCCAGCACTAGAAGACTCTAGACATTTAAATAAAATTCGTTTCCTTTTTGTTTTATCAAAATTTCAAATTTAGCAGGCCGAAAAGCCAACCGTACTGTTGAATACAGCCTGCTAATTTAGCCAATCACAGCACTCATACTATCTGGGAGATATAATAATCTAGTTTGACAATGTCTTGTTTCTGCAAAGAGTCTGTTACTGCTGTACAGCTCCACAAACCAGTTCATTAATTTATACCTCTTACTACATGTACCGGTACATTGTAACTGAATGGGTTTGAGGTCTGTACTGTTAGTTACAGAACAAGTTTTTTTTCTCACTGATTTATGGCCCAAGCACAGAAAAAAATGAGGATCTGTAATTCACACACAGCACCAGGGGTTTCATTACAAGACGGTTACTGCCAGTCTACTGCCGTCTATTACATTTTGTGTATTGTCAGAAATTTGCCTCTCACTGCCAGGTACAGTGTACAGTACTCTGCCTTGATTTTCACTCAACCCTTATAAAAAACCAGAGTGACCGCTGCTTATTTTGACTAGCCCAGGCATCTCCTTCTAACCTTATGAAATCCCTGCAGCACAGACCGAGAAAACAAGATTGTTTGATAATAATCATTCTCTGAGGTAATCAGGCACACTGGAAAGGAAACTAGTTGAAGTCAAGTTGGCTTTTTGAAGTAGTTCCTTGTAAAATTCAATCAGATTCACAAGTTTATTTCACATAAATAACATGAAAAACTTGCTGCAACATGTGGCATCAAAATTTCAAATTTAGCGGCCAGGAGAGCAGGTCATACTGTAGAATACACCCCACTATTATCCAATCATAGTGTGCATACCACCTGAGAGATAAAATATATATTTTTAATTTTAGTACTATCATGGTTCACAACTCCTCAATGATTAATTCACCAGTGAGTTCATCATGTGTAACAGGAATATTTGATCTTCCAAATTCCTTAATAAGCAACCTCTCACATTGACTTTTTGTCACAGGAGCTGGTTCTGTCAAGGTTACTTCTACGGTGGTCATGCGCTGGTTGAAGAAGGAGTTATGTGAGTAGTCTGTTGAAGTGAGGTTTTCTAACAGCTTTCGAACTCCAGCCAAGTTTTTTTGTCCAGCAATTTTCTTTGCATTGGCTGTCGCTGGTTCCAAAGGATTATTGTTGCATTGCAGCTGCTGACATTTCACATTTCGCAGACTTAAGTGCCTTTCAAGTTTTGTTGCCAAAGCACTCACAGTTATCTTCTCCTCACTAGGACAGTTTTCCACTTCCATTGTCATGAAATCTTCTATGTACCCCATAAGATTCTCTTGAGAAACTTCTTCAAGTGTTCCATTAATAATAACCTTATGGGGAAATTATTAGATGTAGATAAACATAAATTTAACTGTTGCTTTCCACTTACATTTGTCTAGAACATCTTTATGCACAGTAGAATAGGACAATGATAATTTTATCAAATGTCAGCACTTTTACAACATAATGAGCCGGTTTCTTACTAAGCAGTCAAGTTAGTGGCCTTTTCCATCAAGTTTAAGCCATTAGTTTATCCACTTCACAAAAAGGGAAAAGCAAGGTGCCAAAAATTAAATTACAACCAAGAAAACAAGATTAGCAAAATAATTATTACACTGCATAGCCCAGTCAAAATGTGCTGGCAGGCGGCAATTTTGCCGCCTTCAATGAAATTACTGCCGAATAATGCTACTAGTGGAAAATAACAGGCATTTGAGTAGTGTTATCTTAAGCTGAAAAAGAGGGACTGAGTTTACCCCTAAAATGCACCAGATACAACAACAACCATTTGAAGCCATTGAAAGCAAGTGCCAGATGACTACAACTCAAGCCATCTTGCCAACTACTCAAAACCATTTTGACTGGGCTGACTGCAATTGATTCAAGCAGAAAAGAAACCTTGAAACTAAGTGAGGTGTCATGCAGATAACATGTACTTTGTAACCTGAAATGCCCATTATTGTTCATAAGTACAGTGCAGTAGCAGAGATGATAATGATCCTGATAACAATCCCGGGTTCAAGACCCGCTCAACCACTCGTTGAATTTGGTCCTGGTAGTCCCTGGTTCAACTTCCCAGCTGCACTTGTAAATAGCCAACTGGTTTGCCTCCGGCCAGTTGGGATTCTTAACAGTTGTTGTTGTTGTTCTGTTCTGTCGTTTCGTTGTGTTTCATTGGCCCTGAAAAGCCCCTATGGGGAGCGGCCAATTAAGTATGTATTGTATTGTATTGTATTGATGATCACGTCCATTCCAGTGTCAGGTTGTACCACTAGTATGGCTTCAGTTGGTGAAACAATTATTAATATTGGTTCTTATAAATTATTAGTAATGGTACATGTACATTGAATTACGTGTATCTCCCCTTGTGCAAACAAGCTCTGATCAGACGATGCGAACATCATCAAAACTATGGTAGCTTCAATCACATTTTTCATTCATCTGGCTGACACCTTGATCAGCGGTCAAGAGGTGACCAACTAACAGTCCACAGTTCGCTGACAAATGGTCAACAGTTGTCAGCCAACAAGTGGCCAACAGTCAGCCTTCATCTTGAGTAGATTATAGTTTTCTCCTCTCAATTCACGTTTGGGTTTAACAAGGTAAAAGATAAAATAAGTCTACAGGTTTACTCGTTTCTAAGCCAGGGTTACTTCAACTGCCTTAGTGGTAAACTGTTGGTGAGCTGTTAGTTTTCTGTCGCTGATCTGTTGTTTTCACAGTTTGCCGACAGTAAGGATGACAGACTTCTTGAGAAGCTGTTCTTCAATTTTACTACAAAATCCCATGGTGTGAGGCAAGTATCTGAAACAAAAAAGTTAACTCTCACCTTTGACAAAGCTTGAGCTTGTGAGAGTGGAACATACTGACCCCCTGTCATGAAAGCCATGCCCATAAAGAAATCTTTATGTCGTAAGATGGCAGGCTCACATCCAACAGAGTACAGAACTATTCCTTTTTCAACCATTGTTCTGCATGCCTTCATAGGGTCATTTCCTGTAGGACAGCCATCAGGGAATCCATCCATATCAAGCCCAAGTCCATGTGGAGGAGCATCCGCTAAACAGAAGCAAAGGATGACAGTAAAACTGTTAATACCCTAAAGGACTACCAACCTCCGGCAAATTTACAGCTTCTCAGCAAGTTCTCCATTTCGGGGATTGTCATTCACAGGGAAGCAGAGATGTCATGAGCCAACAGTATATAAAATGAGTCAGCTTGCACTTGTATGACTGGCCACTATAGGGAAGATATCGTTGACGTCATCTATCATCATTAATGTGCCAACCAGAGCCTCACTGGCTGTCGAAACAAAGGGTCTTTTGTTCCTGTGGTTGGCACATTTGAATAGCAAAAGCAATGTTTGTAAACAGATATCTTCCCTATTGTATTCTTGTAGCGGCATCCTCTGGAGAACGAGGTGCTGCTATTCATATGCAAATTTCTAGAATCAGTAGCCAGATTTGGAGCGATTCTAGAAATAATTTTTTTATAACATTCTCAGCTCTTTCTTTTGTATTGTGAGTTAATCTGCTAATAGTGGACAACTTAATTTGCGCCTTATTAGCAACCTTACCTATCAGAACACACATTTTTGTGGAGTCTTCACGAAAGCTGAGTTTCGTTGCTTCATGCAAAGCACAAGCAACTGATTCAGGTCCATCACCCCCTCCACTCGCTCTCATACCGTCCACCCAAGTCTTCATATCAGATAAAGATAATGTAAAGTCGTGAACTCGAGTGATGAACGTTCTGTCTTGCGGCGGATGGTCCTTGTATTCTACTAAAGCAAGCTTCACACTGAACGCTGTTCTTGACACAGTTTCCGCTATAGTTCGGATATGCTTTTGAGCTTGTTTGATATAAGGACCCATGGATCCCGTGCAGTCGACTATAAAGACTAAGTCAACTTTTTGTCGGTCGTGACGAGCTGCCCAAGGATCGTTAAAAGTCATCTTGTTTATAAAAAGACACAACTTTTCACTCATACAAGAAATTTTTAGTCAAAGAAGGAAGTTACGTTTCCCACAATGCATTAGCCTGACAGCAGCCAAGTAATTTACGATTGCGTGACTCGTCCTATTTTAGGCGTGCGCATTGGTTCTGGGAGCCAAAAGAAGAGCGGACTCTGGGAACGAGATCGTTCTGGGAGCCAAATGACCGAATCCAAAAATGGCCGCCAACAAATTATTCTTTTTCTTTTAGCCTAACTAGCCTCGTTTTACAGCCCAAATTCTTTCAATTTTACGCGTGTGAACGAGGCTAGTTAAGCTAATTAACACACAGACTAAAGAATAATTTGTTGGCGTCCATTTTTGCGTTCGGTCAATTACGTTTATTATCTTGTTCTTGTTGTACAGTGCTGGCAGGACTGATAGGACCGCCGCTTAAGTGAAAATTGACGGCTGTGTGCTCGCGTTGTCTCCAGAGCCTTAATTTGTCATTTCGAGTTGTTTCGCAGAGGACGAAAAAGGGCGGTACCAAAACACGTGCTGCTTGTGCCGCACACTTTTTTCATTAATGAAACCTAATGTTTTATAGCTCTACAAATAGGCTACTTTCGAATTGTGCAGCAACAAAAGAACAGAGTCGAGGTTCAGGGGAATAATTAGCATTTTGTATTGTTCAGAACAAAGGAAAATGCAAATTATTCCCCTGAACCTCGATCCTGTTCTTTTGTTGCTGCACAATTCGAAACTAGCCTATTCTCGAGATATTTATTTATTACACGTTTGAGATTTTTTTTTGGATCTCCAATTTTTTTGGTCAGGGTTGGTTATGTGTTCCATCTAATTTGATGATTTCCATCTTTAAATCGTAAAATCACCTAACATCACAGAAGGAATTGGCCATTTAACAAACACTTCTTGGAGAGCCTCTCAAATAAGTAAATTAGGTCATGTTGCCCAGAAACATTAAAACACATTTTATCCAAATTGCATGAGGTGTTCTTAACCGCAAACTGGACTGATACCTAGCCTAGCCGAAAAATTAACACGCTGGTTTTTTACCAGGAATTGACATTTCAGTTGACTGTTCACGAGTGAAGTTGTCTCTCTGGCCTTTCTGTGGACGAATTCCAGGACTTACCTATACAATTTGGGCATGTTTTGAAAGCTAAAAACTTCAATCGATGCGGTATTTTTATGGTAGGACTGGGTGGCCCGACACTTATGAAAAAAGCTATGAAATGAGAATCGGGAGTCTTCCCTTGTCATGGAATGGCAGAATTACCCAGGATTCTTTTTGGGCAAGAGCGAGACAATTTAAGAAGCACGAGACTGGCCCTCATCAACTGGCTGAAGCGCGGCCAGAGGAAAAAATTCTAGCCAGATACTCAGGATTAGGCCTGGTGTGTGCTGTTGACGTAGATTTTGGATTTCTGAACAAGTTCTTATCATAGAAAATTTGCCACAAAGTTGTTCTTTCATTTCGCTGTAATCCTCGCGTCAAAGAAACGGTATAATGTAAATAAGAGAATAACCAGATTTATATTTTACCTGTTCTCTTACTACTAAAGTCAAACTCTACATCTCTATTCAATAAGCGCCTTCAAAATTTCCTCATATTACTTTATGACAGTTTGTTTTCTTTAAAACAAAAACGGTTTTTCTGCTTATATAAAAAGTACGTTTTCTCTCCCGTCCTCTTCTTAGGCACGATCTTCGCGGAAATTACGTTCTGTCCCTCAATAAACCTAGAACAACCAGTTATGGTCTTAGTTCTTTTTTCTTGCGTATTAGCTAAGTTGCGGAATGCGCTACCTGATTTTGTCCCTACCACTGAGTTTACTGGTTTCAAAAGAGAATCCAGGGCCGCATTTTGTACAGCGGCTTTTCTTTTGAATTAATATATCTTTAAATATTTATCTGTATATTCTATGTATTTTGGCTGTAAATGTAATTTCTCGAAGATATTAGCTCTTGTAGTTATTCTGAAATTCGAGATGAAATAAAGTTTATGCATGCATGCATGTCCGCATGTTACCTTTAGCAGGGCGCGTGCGTACACTTTGTAATCTGCGACTCCAGTGCTTACCATATGACAGATAAAATGACTTTTCTCTTGAATATATAAGCCATGTAGTTCTTACGCTATATTGACAAGGGCGGTTTGGAGCTGTGAGTAGGCGTGGGATTTGTCACACATGGTTTAGGGGCCGACATATCTCTCCCTCAATGCCGTACCGGGAGGCAAGGTCGGTAGCAGAAAGCAGCGAAGGGCCAACTGCGTCCAAAAGCGATCGCACGGGCCGAAATCCCGGGATGACTCGTTTGGTACGACGCTCCAGCGCCATGTCTAGAGGTACTGCGCTTTTCTCTCTTGTTCAAACATCCCGTCAGCGCATTCGTAAATGTTCGTGGTCTCCGGTATATAACGGCTTAATTACTGACATTGAAGAAATGAACGAAAGGATATATGAAACAGAAGCTCATGACCTTGAAGCGTTTAACTCTCGTTGAGAGCTGCGGTTTTTTGAGTTTGAAAATTTTGGATGTAACGGAGTTCGGGCATTTTGTCGCGCGTGCAGCCTCGATCTTATTTTTGTCAATATTTAAATTAATCACATACTGAACTGCTGAAATCAAGTGAAGCTTGCGAGATCATAGCTTCACTTGATGACGTTGAAAAGCTCCCCCACACCATTAATACATCTACCGTTTTCTCAAAACCCTTTACACTCAAATCAAAATCATTAGAATTAATCTGTTCCTCTCCTATACTTTGTAACTGTACAGTAACCAAACACGAGGGCCGATCTCTTCCAGAAGTGCTTTCATTTTCCATTTGCTTGACAAGTACAAAGCTTCAGTAGATCAGGCTCTTCCCGAATCCTGTAGGAAGAACAGGCAATACATCCTTGCCTTGCAGCGTAATCGCGTAATCGCTTCCTTCTGTTCTTTTTTTTTGTTGGGACTAATCCACCAAGTCGCCTAGATAACCTTTCGAAAACTTGACATTCTTTCTCTAGATAAGCCATGTTGTTTTTGAACCTTGAGAGCCTTGTCTGTATTTTTATTGACAGATGCACTGTGTTGTGGACTAATCAGGTATTTACCGTTGTTGGTGCAAGGGGACTCGCTGAACACTAGTCGCAGTACGTAGTCGCAGTAAAGATCGGGCATTTTCCCTATTTTTCCCGGCGAAACCTCTCCAATCCCCCCACCCATTCAGTAGTTATGTCACTCTCCCCAGTTCGTGCTCGCTGGGAAAATAGGAAGACCTTAGAAAAGATTGCTGACCAGCGGTTTTCGTTAAAACAATGGTTTGCTGGGGGTGCTCAGTCTCGAGGGCTCAGGAAACCTGGTTGTGATCATTGTTATTTAAGGTTTTTCGGGAAAATAGGGGACTGTGAACAGTCTAAGTAAAACCAAGAAAATAAGTTACTGTACTTAATATAACCCTCCGGTGGTTCCAGGAGTTGTCTATCGTTATAATGTATCATTAGCTGTGAACATAAGATGGTTGAATTTGTTTTGGGCAGAAAAGCAGGCGTTGCTCCTTAATCTTAGTTAAAATCATTAACGAATAAATTATCTCGACTGAACCCTAATTGTATGATGGTAGGTCTTGAAAACCATCAAATCACGAACATCCCATCAAATAGTACAATTGCTCTATTCAAAGAGTAATCAATGTAATAAATTTCTTACTTGTCTTTTTAACTAGTAGTCCCGTACAGTAAGTTGCAGCTCCTGGTTTTTAGCAGTTCAAATTATGTAACGAAAGTTACAGCGAACTTTACAGCGGGAGTGCCGCAATCTCGCGTGTTTTCTGTCTGTGAGGAATTTCTAAAAGCAAAGAACTGAGCCTTCATAATTCTACGAATATTCGTAAAGAAGAAAATAACACAGTAAGAATTACACCGATAACGACACCTTTCAGAAGCATATTCTTGGTTTTAGGGAGGCAAGACTGTTGATCAGGGTTTTTTTTTTGGCGAAACTCGCGTAGTTCAGCCTAGCCGGTTACTGTAGCCAAAAACAATTATAATAAGTAAATCTTTGACACTCAGTCACAGTTGGAACTTATGTCTATCATATCGCAACACCAAGATTTGAGTTTTAAAAGGGACAAGGTGCCTGTCCACAGATTCAATCTTCAAAGACACCTACTTTATTTTTTTTCGTCACATTTTGCACAGCGCTAAGAGAAAATTCATTTCAATAAAAGCTTATAAAAGGAAAACAAAGCTGTTCTGCACAACTCAGTCCGCCTGTAGGTGCCGAAGTATCTTAAATAAGTCCTTCAGGATGACAAAGTTGAATATATACATAATTAAAACGAGTGAAATTCCATGCAGAGAACAGTTTCACATAAGCGAGTAAGAAACCTACCTGCATAAGCCGATGACAAAAGGTTCTTGTTTAGAAGCTGCAAAATAAAAACTTTTTTGTGTATACTAACCAGTAACATTGCAAGAATTTTCTTTTTGACAGTAAAATTTTTCTATAAATTTGGTTAATGGATTAGCATTCGCTCCAGCGTTCTAACATTGTTTGTGTTTCATCTGTTCGCGGTAAAACATATTTGAGAATACCGCGAGTTGCGTTGTCCTTAAAAAAATGGAACAAACGCCATATGTTTGGCAAGATGAGGAAATAAAGCTCTTCCCCGAAAATCCAGAGATTACTGTAAGGCGAAAAAAAAATTGGCTCAGTTTAACTTGCGTGGCAGACAGCTTCTTACAGTTTGAAATTTTCATTTTTACCCTGCGTAGGGACTATGGAAGGAACGTTTCAGACATGTTGAAGATTCCGGACGGCAAGCTTGGAAAGTCACCGAAGAAGGCGTAAGACGATTTATATTTGTCAGAGTTGAAAGTTTGGAGCTTTTTCTCCTTCTATTGCTTGTCAATGATTAAGATACATCGCGGTAAAATATGCTTTGATTACATATACTTACCCTGTCTACGTTTAATTTGCTCGGCCAAGTTTGTCTTTTCCAACACTCTCTCCTGAGAATATTGGTAAATTGTTGAAATCTTAGTTTAGAACAAATATGTTAATGAAAACAGCGGCGTTAGCTCACATTTTGTCGATAACATATTTCAGCATGTAATTATTAATGATAACTCAACACTGAAATGCAAAAATTCTTTAATTTTCCAGACTTTTGAAAAGTTTGGTGGATTCCCTACTTTTTATTCACAATTGGTATACTTAACATCTGATTGACTCTGTATATCGGCGATTTGAAAAGAAAAAACGAGGGATATCCATAACTATAAACATTTTCAACCTGAAGTCGGCGAAAAGAGAGTCTCTTTCAATATAGGGATCAGTATAAAAAACAATCGCACATAAAAAAGATAGTTTCCAGATTTTGTCGTTAAAGCAGTTTTACTGATTTACGAAGCTTATTTAAAAATTATAGCCTCAAGAGTAACTGATATAATTCTGCTGGAGTACCTCAAGTAAACTTTTGCATAATTTTAAAAAGTTAGCCAGAATATCATCTCATGTGTTTTTTTTTTTCGGGAAAAGTGTTTAATGCGGTTTAAAATTTCATTCAAAACTCAAAGAGGTTTAAGACGATTCCAAATCGAAATTGAAGTAATTTAAACATAACAAACTTTTCGAACGTAGCGATTTTAAGACCACTTTGTTTGGAATGAATTCCTCTCGCGGAGGACACCTTTTCAGAAGTACACTTTCTTTTCCAAATAAGGAAAAAGTAACTGTAAGTCAGCAGCTGGCAAAATATAAGCAAAATTGAGAAGTCAGTGGGGGTGGGGTCCAACAGTATGGGAGAAAGTAACCTTAGTAAAAACAGACACAAGAAATAATTATTTCCTAAACAACTGTCTACTATAACGCATGGCCGGTAAATTTGCCAATTTTTTTAGGCCATCCTCTCTTTTCTTTTCGTTTACCGTCGTCCGACCAACCCAAATTTTTGGCATTTTCAAAAAAAAAAGTAATTACGTAGTTAAACCATTCCTATTCAGAGTCTTCTTGTGACTTTTTTAACTGTTTTTTTTTTAATCCGACCGACCGACCCAGTATCGGGAAACGCATTCGAAGGTAAACGAGAAAAAGGGGGATGGCCTAATAAAATTCGAAACCGAAAATCTAATTGACAGTCTAATGCAGCGAGGATTGCATTGGTGCCTTGCTTGATTAGTCATCAAAGAGCGCACTTGCTAGCCGAATATTTCCCTTCTTTTTTTCAGGAGGTTGTAGAATGGGAATTAGCTGCCAAAGGAAAGTTTTTCAGCGATGAAGTGTACATAATTTTGAACTGTGCAAAAAATACCACGGTAGGAATGATAAGGAGTTTGCCTGAAGCTCTTGCTAATTTTCTTTCATTGCGGTTAAAAATACATAGCCGCTGATGAGGGCTTGAAAACGTACGATTGTATCAAGTGACCGTAAATGACGCCTTCCGGCAATCAATTGGGAACATGAAAGACGCTTATAAAAACCACCAAGTTTGTCGATGACTTAAAAGAGCTGGAAAAACTAAGTAACGTCGGGGCTACCACAGGCAATTTTTTGATTGTTCAGCAGCAGAATGTTTGGTAGGCAATCAGTGTCCTTCGATTCATTCAACCGTGCGCACGCGCGAGAATGAACTGCGCTCATAAGAAATTGTTGGCAATTAGACTTGATATGGTAGCACTAGTGTTCATAAGTATCTCTTACCTTTTAGATAAGCTACGACATTCACTGCTGGGTAGGAAAGCAAGCACCGAAGGAACTTTACGAAAAAGGTCTTCACAATGCAATGGCCTTGGATGAAGCGGTGAGAGACGTGATTTTAGCAAGAAATTCCTTTCGAGGAAATAGGCACTCCAGGAAGAAAGAAAAGAACTTCAGACTTCCTTTGAAAGGTTATCAGGCAGCATTCAAAACATATAAAGTTATGCCATAATCGTTGCCTGTTTTTTTTTAGATGGATGGAACACCACTTGTTCACAGAGAAGTTCAAGACTTCGAATCGAAGCGGTTCACAGGTTATTTTGAAGACTTCACTGTATTAAAAGGAGGGTGAGTCAATGAAAAAAACAGTGAATCTTTTTTATGCTTCATGCTCCATACAGTCTGACTGATATTGCTGGCTATTGCTGGCAAGGAATTGCTCTGGGCGAGCTCCGTTTGCTGGGACATAAATAATTCCACATTTAAACTCTTGTCAGTTCTCCATGACAGAAAAACAGAACATTTCAAGGCCCTAGCGGAAAGTGACCATTCATCAGCCATTGCTGATCATGTGAAAACCACTGGCCACGACATTAAATGGGATCACTTTGACATTTTAGCGTCCGGAAAAACTGACTTTCACTGCAAAATTAAAGAGACTTTGTTCATTCAAGAGCTAAAGCCTTCCCTTAATGTCAATATTAGTGGTGAGAAGTTATTGCTGTTTTAGCTATTACTCCTCATCATGTCTAGACACGTACTGCTGCAGATCATTTTTCTCAGTCTAGGTTCCAGACCCCTAATGTATTCGATATATATATAATTTTCAAAAAATTGTAACGGTCACTTTTGAAAATGTGTGTTGACTAGCATACGAAACGTCAAGGTTTATAAAAATGCGTTGGAATACAATGTTTATCACCGCTGTTTGTGTTATTTTCTTAATACCACATTTGTTTGGGATATTTTGGCCAATTCCTCATGGACAAGGCCGTTTATTGAAAATCAGCATGGTAACCTAGGAAATGCCCAAATATAGAAGACATGATCCCAGCAAAGGTGAGGGGACACCCGCCATCCACAAGAAAGTAAAAATAGGGAGCGGGGTGAGGGGAGGAAATTTTGATTTGACTTTATTGAATCAGCCACCTCCAAGCTTGCACACAACGGTCAATTGCAAAGATCTGGATAAATTTCCCGATGACAGGAATGCCCAAACTGCAACATGGGAAATAACTAACTAAACATGTCACACTAAGCATAAATCCATTTTTTTACCACAATTGCCTGTAATCTCGCAATCTGATTGGCTAATTTGCCGTTGTCGATGAGAGTCTAGACAACGCTGTACGCGTCATGCTCGCGTCATTTTGTCACGCAGTGTAATAGCCAATCAAGAACGCTCATTTTGGGAAATAAACCAATCATATTGCGAGGAAGTTATAGAAACGATTGTTCTTTCTTTGAGTCATGATTTTGGTCACGCTCTAAAATAAAAACTTTCTTTGGCGTTGAATATTGTGGTAAAAAACAAATCGAAAGTGGTTCAGCGTTGTCTGTACTCTTATCGACAACGGTATTCGTCATCACAGTGGTCAAAATGTTGTGACCACTGTGATGACGAATACCGTTGTCGATAAGAGTACAGACAACGCTGAACCACTTTCGATTTGTTAAATTTCCTCTGGGAAATATATTTCTTTTAAAGAAGCTACGGCGGAAACGCAAGCCAAAACATTGCAACCACACTTTGGCGATATTCTAACCCATTCAGGGGGTAGAGTTACAGTGAAGCAGGAACTCATTAACGGGAACCTCTATCTCTACTAATTCCTCGAGTCAATCCTTTCCCGAGTAAATGTATTTTTAGGAACAGGTTTTTCCCGCGAAAAGTATCATACTTCCCTTCCCGCTGAGATAGCTCTGTTTTGATTGGCTTTTGGCCCGCTGATTCTCCCAAGGGAGGCGTTCTATGAGTAAATCTACTCGGGAAAGAGTTGACTCACCGGCCAAATAAGGGGGATAGAGGCTCCACTTGGTGAGCGAGTGAGGTTAAACTGTCTAGAGGAAATATATGGGAATGTCAAAAAGTTAACAAATTGATTGTTATACAAAATCCCTCTAGTGCGACATTGGATATTCACTTTGCTCTCCTGAAAAGGAAAAAAAATAGGAACATTTAAAGCCATTGTCGACTTCATGTGACGTTTTCAGTGTTTTAGACATCACTGCATGTTGCGCTGGCTCCCCATTCGATCCTTACCCTTTCTACCCACCTTGTTTTCGATTTCGCAACCTTAGTCAAGCGCAAAATCGAGAGATGAAGCTTCACGCTTATGAAAGACGGCAAACGGATTTTGCTGCTTGACTAATTTCAGCACATCTCTTGCATCCAAGGCAAACGGGGAAGAACCAATAACGATGACGAAGAAGCCATGAAGATTTAGAAGGACCATTTCATCGGTGTTGTCTCGCGTGTAATCTCATTATCTGCATCTATTTTATCGCAGGTCTGAAGAGAGCGTCAACTGTAACCTTCATTCACAATACAAAACGCGCCTTCTCCGCATCACAGGACCATTTGGGGTGAGCCCAGGATTCGTCTCGGAGTTCTTCTCTATTCTCTTAGTAGCGCAGGCGTAGATTTTTTTATTTACATTCTTCAAAAATTTCTCATTGTATTCTACTTCTTGATATGCAAAAGTGCTGGAGCACTAATTGGGGACACTGTAAATTGAAATAAAGAAATCAATGCAAATCAAATCAAATTTTGGTTTTTGAGGATTAGGGAAAGCCGGAGTACACGCAGAAAATCCTCTCGGTGTAGAGTAGAGAACCAACAAACTCAACCCACATATGACGCCGAGCCTGGGAATCGAACCCGAGCCACATTAATGGGAGGCGACTGTGCTCTTACCACAGCGCCATCCCTACACCCCCAACCGGCAAATCTACGTGGCCTCGTGGCCTCGTGGCGCCAAGCCCTCGACATTTATCGAAGAGAACCAGAAGAGAACATCACAGTTAAACAAATTAATCATTTGGAAAAAAGCCTGAACAATACAAAATTCGTTTTTTTGAGTTCTTTTTTACGGGCATGTATTAATTACTCAAGCTTCTTAACTTGTTAATTAAGCTGTTCCATCATTGAATAACGGCGATGAGCTTTCGCTTTCACTGAATCGTAACTAATTTAATATTGGCCAAATCGTTCTCCACATCTGTCTCAAGATGTACTGCAAAAAGATTCTTTGGTTTACTTTGTATTTCCAGCGCAATATCTGTGTCCGTGAAACAGCTTTGAAGCGAGGTGCACTGGATTCGAATGATGTCATGATAGTTGACAATGGAACCAGGATCTACCGGGTAATACCACTTCGTTATGTGTCGTTATGATAACTGTGTCTACCCGTAGCAAACAGAAAACAAGTTTTGCTTTTTTCTGGGCCCCTTCCTTGATCACGTCTTCCTTTACTAAACTTAAGAAGGAGTGGTGTCGGGAATGTTTTGCTCCAACTACGTATCCGCAGTCATGACAAAAAATTGTTCACTTATCTGTGTGTGTTGGGATGCACGAGACGAGATATGTCATTTTACACATTTTGCTTTCGCATACATTCGCCCTTGTCACAAGGCGGCCATATTGTCCCGGGAGACCAAAAATGCTTTAATTTGTTTTACCACGCCAAGCCTCATCCCCATGGTTTCCACTGCGAGGCTTGGCGTGGTAAAACAAAGTTCTTTTGGTCTCCCGGGACAATATGGCCACCGTGTGACAAGGGCGAATAGCAAGAGTTGTGAACAGCAATGCAGTTTGTGACGTCAAATGAAAAACAGATCGATGCCTTTCTCGCCACGCTTTGTTCTCGCCCGAACTAAATCCAAAATAATGGCTTGGTAAAACACCGCGACTTAGTTTCAGTTAATAATGCGCGACCCTTATAACGACGCAGGCTTTTCGTTTGAGGCCGAAGGATAGACGTTTCGTCCGGTTGTTTCCCATTCCATGTCCAGTACATTGATACCAATATTTCAGGGCTTTTAAAATTTTTTATTATAATAATTTTTAAATTTACTTTTTAAAGAGAATTTTAGTGAACTCCAGCCTTGCCTGAGAAACTGATTCTTCGGTTCCAGAAACACTGGAAACAGCATTTCTGAGTGTTCTTTTTATTTTTATTTAGGTAGCTCGCGCGCTCCAAGGAGCCTAGCGGCGCCAAAGACTGTTACTTCCGGTGTTTTCAGAAATACGTCCGAAAACCCTGATGCCCGCCCGTGCAATTCCATTCAATGAAATCTAACTGCTAAACTTCGTTCTTTGCCATTTGTTTTAGTGGATTGGAAAAGGAGTCAACAAGAATGACAAGAAGGCTCTCAGAGTATTAGAATACGCCAATAATCTTATGGTATTGTAAAAAAAACCTGCTTTGTGGCAATTTGTAGTCATTATAATATGCATGCGCTGAAGTGATGACAAGCATCCGGTGAACCACACAACCGTGAATCTTCTCGCACCATGGCTGGCTGTCTGCAAAACAGAAGAAGGGGTAACTCATACACTGTTTTAATTTCAATAATGTATCCACACCTCCCACTTTTGCTTATCTTGTGAAGCCTTTTTAAGCCAAAGCACCTGTACGAATTCACAAAAAAAGATCAGAAAAGCCCCTCGCCAATCAAGTCTTTCCCTTTGTGTGTTAATTAATCTAGTACAGGACAAAAAAAACAGATTAAAGCTCCGCAAAAAGATTTAAGGCCGAAGGAATATATTGTTTTAGGGTCAGGTACATGTCGTTAATATTTTGAAGCGTTCTCTCCCTTTTATGTTTCAAGATTGAGCGAAGAGGTTTAGGGATTAAAGTGGAGACGGTTGGTAAGATTCCATTTTTCATCATTATTGGTAAACCCTTATAAACCAAATACAAAAATGATGGCCCATAAATTATTCTTTGAAATTCTTTTCTCCTTCTGAATCTCCCTAGCCTCATGAGTATGTGAAAAATTGAAGAATGTTAACTCGAAACTATGCATATGCCAGCTCGGCTAGCCCCCATTTTAGCAATGACAAACAAATTAAGGAATTTGTATCAATCAAATGACTGTATATCTAATACAGATTTTTCTTTGCATGATTTTTTTTTCTCTGTTTCTTTTGTTAAATGCCTTTTCCCGGGATCCGAAAGGACTCCTGAAGCGTATAAAAACACATGGATTTCTGGGGAAGTTCGTCATTGCTTCCTTGTTTTTTAATCTTAATAGCCTGTTTATTTTTTCTCAGATGATAGTAAACCGGAGTCGAAAAATCACCCCATGTTGGATTTGTTCCCAAACCAAGCTAAAAAGCGAAAGCCTTCCGTACGAGAGGTAAAACATTCATTTTCTCCCCTGTTTTCATATTCTTGGTGCTGTCTCGTTCAATATCTAACATCTTTGTCAGTGTTGTGCCTTTTTCCTCCACTAGTTAAGAAATAATTCCATGTCTTGCCACGCGTATCTTAGCTGGATTTTATATTTTCACGCATTTTGGTTTTCATGGTCAACGACAGACTTTCGCATTTTGGGGGACGAAGAAGAAGATGATGTTCACAGTGGTTAGCAGGATGGATATGCTTAAACACAAAGGGTAAGATCGTTTTCACTGTCACGCAATAAAAATATAAATCGAAAACCATCCAGTGGAAAATGTCAAGAATTCGTGATGTTGTAGAAGATAAATGAAGAAGACGCTTCTCCAAGTTTTAGGCCTGTGCGTTTCCCCAAACTTCAGATATTCGTCGAAATGTTTCGCAGAAATTTACAGAGCCCAGTATGAAAACGCCATGGTTGGTGTACATCTGTGGTGCACCAATATGGCGGCCGGAAAATAGTGTCAACATCTGTTACTTACTTTGGCTATCTAGGCGAGTGATCATCTGTACTGAACAAACAGCTATTTACCTAAGCACTTTTCCTAATGCTTTAACTTCTAAAAAGGCTCAAAACCATGAGATAAATATATATTTCTCAATAAACTCGATCGTCGCCTCGTGTCACGCACCGCTATAACTCAGAAATTCAAAATGCTCTGGTTTCCAAACGAAGCACCCTATCGAGCTTTAAAATTGCAAATGGTTATAAATTTACCGCCTCTTATGCCAGATGAGGATAAAAACTTTCGTGGCTCTTTAGTTTTGGATTTTAGAAAATGATGACGTCACGTGAAAACGATCCATAGCACTTTTCTCAAAGCTTCTTGAGCGTCTTCTGCATAATTACTCGGAATACCTGAAAGGTATCCGAGTTATATTCTGGGAAGAATTTAGTTTTCTGTGCAGCAAATGGACAATAGAATTAGGAGGCGGTGATTTCATTGGCTAAAAGCAATGTACTACACCCCTCCGAGCAATACATTTGACCTCCCTCTTTGACAAAACAACTGCAACAATAAAAAATAAACACAAACGCGAAGGAGTAGATTTCAGATAGCGAGAGACTTGAAACAGCCTCACGTCTAACAGAATTAGATGAAAATCGGAATTTATAACGTGCAGTGGAGCAACTAAATGATGGGTTCTACTTTGGGGCTTCAGCGTGACTCGTTAATTTCGTTTGCTGATTCAAAGCCCATGTTCCGCGATATAGCAAATGACGCAATGCAATGCAGCTAAAAGTGAATATGCTGGATTCAGCCGTCTAGAAATGTTATGAATAAGATATTTACTATAATCCTGCCAGTTGACAACATGACTAAATCGCCAGTACAGAACTTCCAGCAGCGGTATGTTATAAATGGCCGAGAATCCTTAGTCTTTCTGCCTCAGCTGTTCTTTGTACGAACATCATCCACCGATGTCTATTTTTTCTTTTTATTGTTAGTTTCTTGATCTTCATGTTAGTTACCTAGAGCTGGAGGTCACCGGCCGCGTTATTCACAACACTCTTAATTTGGAACCTTCGCATATCGTGGCAGATGAATACCGTTTTCCACTTACCCATATTAGTTACAACTGAAACCAGTTTATCTGATGTCACGCTACATACTAGATCCCGCAAAGATAGACATAACGCCCACGTAATTTCCATTCCAACAACCAGTTCCAAGACATACTACCCCTATAGCTATGTCACCTGTTGAATTTATTTGCAATTGTAAACATTAAGCGATTTTCACAGGTACAATATCTGCGTTGTTATTAATGAGCAACTGGCTGCAGAAACATTTACTTGTTTTGTTTCGTACTTGGCAAATTAAAACATAGGCGCTCGAGAGGCGCATGTGACTACTCCAGAGATGTGCAATGGGAAAAGAAGTAGAATATTCTGTCATGTGAACAGGGGTGGCTGAATTGTGGGAATTGATTCACCACAGCTTCCATATCGATAGTTTTTCGACCATTGAAAAATTTACGTGCGATAGATCATTTTCACTGTCACGCAACAAAAAAATAAATTCGAAACGTTCGATGAAAAAGGCCAATAACTTGGAATGTTGTGGGAAACAAATTTAGACACCACCTCCAATTCTCAGATCTGTGCGGTACATCGTTTCTGAGCTCTTTGTCGAAGCGCTGAAATCACACAACTTTTACTTGTGTAGGTGGATCAAAGTGGGCTTTACTTTGCCTTGAAAGCGCTTACTTTTCGCTCATGAGATAAAATGTATGAACGTACATCTCCTTATGTACTAGCACTTGAAAGGCTCAAACTACTTAGATTAAGAGGGATAGATATTTATTTTCAATCAAATACAGTGGAAGCCCGCCTAACGGCCATACATTCTCTTATAGAAAACCCTCGTTAATGCAGTAACCCGTTAATACGGCCAACGGCTACAATTTTAAATCCCAAACAGTAGAGTCCTCTATAATTTCATCCCGTTAACTCGGCCACTCCCGCCAAACGCCTGTGACATGTTAATTTCATTGACCTTCGTTAGTTACCGCTGTAATCGAACAACCGATTTACTTTGCAAAGTACTGTCAGCAACACTCCTCCCTGTTTTCATTACAAACATGATCTTGACACTACTGTAAAATCCAGTAAGGCAAATCGCGAAGGGATTAATTCTTTGTGCTTTCATCAAAAACACGATTGATACTTAAGTCTTTCGGTTAGGTAATTACGGCGGCTTCCGTTTTTTAGAAGCATAGTAAGCTTAAGCTGGGCCTGTTCTTGTTTTGATTTTAGGCTCAGAACGTACAGTACACTTAACAATTTTAAGCGTTTTACCTACTGTGCGAAGTTTCAAGTATTTTATACAATTACTGTACGTACATTCCTGTTGTTTATTAAAGAGAAAAGTTTTTCTGGAAGTGCAAATGCGATATTTGTCATTAAGGCCCTTTAGTCATGAATTTCACCCTACCCCCGGTAATACGGCCAATTTTTTTGGGCCAGTTGATGACTGTATTAACGGGGGACAAATGTAGCTTGGTATCATGGTGTCAGCATGATAACCTACGTAAGGTGACAATTAGGAAATTCGAAATACTGTATTTTCGAAACGAAAGACGTCATGGAACTGGAAACTTGGAATAAGATTTATTTTTCGGGTATCTTCAACCTCCTATAGATGACAATTCAGAAGACCTTGCTAATTTCTCACTGTGAAACCATCTATAGTTTGACAATTACCTGCTACCGCAAAGCTTTGTTTATCTCGAAAACGGAGGCTTCATTAAACGCGTAAACAGGCTCAATTGGTCGGTTAGAAACAAAATACGAAAGCTACGTTAAAGTAACTGTTGTAAGAATTAAAGCCTCACCTCACAACCGTATTCTTCACAGATCATCATCTGCAAACACGGGGCACCCGAACATTTCGTTCGTCCTCGCGAACTATCGGCAATTCATCGTACTGTTTGCAGAGTCCGAACTTTGGTACTCTTCGTATGCGGATTGGCTTCTATTCATTTCATATACCATTTCATCAAGTGTATTCTATTGTTACATACTCATTTTCAGAAAACTAACACGATGGCAATAGTGACTACGCGCCATGCGCAGTAGTGACAAAAACTACCTCGATCAAAATGTATCACCCTACTTCTGCGCCACTTGGTATTCCGAGTAAACGCTTTAAAAAAGCGTCTTGTTTACATTAGAACATGGTCACCTCCGCTCAGCCAATCGGCGCCGGAGATTTCGTTTATGCTGTATTTCCCATAATCTGTCGGAAATGTATCAGGTAGGCCTTAAGGCACTTGGAGAATTCTTCTTTCCTTTTTATTCTGCCTCAAATACTTGTTAACAATCTTGGCATGTCTTTGAGTTACCCACCACATCTAAACAAGATGACCCGCCTTATTTTCCAACCCTCACATATCCAGCGATCAATATCAATCACAATTAAATTTCATTCCCGCAACGTCTTAATATTTTGATTTTTTTCTTAGAGATGCGTACTCTCAAATGAAATTTGAGGAGATGTTAACGTTCCGGAGAGAAGCTGAAGGGCCTGATGTTTGTATAAGGAGGATGAAATCAAATGAAGGTTAATAAGTGTCCTAGTTAAGTCCGACGTAAAAGCCACCTTGAAAATATAATTAACAAGGCAGACACCCTTTGTCAGTTTAAAAAAAACGAGGAATCATTTATTTCAAGTTTTCGGGAAGAGTGGTGTTTTTAATAGATATTTAAAATGTCACCTTTCAAATTTAAGATTTTGAATGACTGTGATGCTCTCAAACTTCAAGGAGGTCCGTTGACGTTAACAAACTAAACAAGTTCACTCCATTCAAGTGAGGCATTATATTCATTTTGGCATCTGAAATCGTGATAGCTATGGGGTAGACACCTTATTCCAAAATGCCTGCCATTTCTGGTATCCTTTTGTTGCCTTGCAAACTGACCCTTTTGGCCTCGCTTTCAAACGTAAAATTCAAAAGAATATTTAACCTTGAACAAGGCCAAAAGGGCCAATTTGCAATCAAACAAAAGAATACTAAAATGGCGGCCATTTTGGAATAAGGTGTATTTGATTGAGACTAGCTACCATACACTCTTTTTTGACATCGAAAGATAAACTCATGAGAACAGGGAAATCACGGTTTTAATTTTTCGTTTGTTTTTTCGATTTGTAGTGTCAGTTGTGGACATCCGCTTCGGAAAAAGGGACAGTGAGGATCACCTGTTCATACGCATTGGCGAAGACTGGAAGGGTGACCACGGGATAGGCTTGATTATCGGCCATGTAAGTCAGATTTCCTCTCGCATCATTGTGTCTGTGTCATCGCTTGACTTTTCAATCCTGGGGATATGGTTTGTCCAGAATTCCAGGTAATACCGGTGGTGCACCCCTGTTTATAAGCGTCAAAATGTATCCCGTCAATTCTGCTCCTCAAAACAGGAGCAGTTGCAATATTCCAAATGTAGGGGTGCGCTCCTTTGGGATGATCCGAAAAAGAATCACTGATCCAACATCACTTGGATGACTGTGCATCAAAGGAATTTCTCTTCTCCTGACGTAGTTACGGCTTTACAAGCACAAGGAACTACCATTAAATAATTGCTTCCATATGGGAAACAGGCTGTTTCTACGGCACCAAATAGTTACTGACAAAGAAAGCCAGAAAAAAAAAAAAGAAAAATTCACACTTACGATAACAAGGGAAGGAAGACAAATACTAAGTCGGGGAAACGGCAACAATGAATAGGACATTTCCGAGATCATGTCTGCCTCCTCTTCAAAGCGAGTCTAAGTGCGAAGTTTTTCTTATGAACATTAGTTTTCATCCATATGTAAAGTAAACCTAATTACCATAACAAAACTTCGCACTCAGACTAGCTTTGAAGGAAGGGGGATGGGCAGATATGAACTCGAAAATGGCTTTTACTACGGACCCAAAGAGAAGGTGGCAGTGCAATACTTTCGATTATTGAATTTTCTCAAGTATTCACTAATCTTCTCAATGTCTTTGTCATAATTAACAGTACTACCTAAAGTTTTGCCCCGATGAAGATAAACATCCTTGCATACCTATTACTGTGGTCAAAGAAGGGCAGCTATCGACTCAGCTAAATGCTGCTATTGGTTCATAAGTAAGTATATTTTATACCTTTGAATGCCTTGTAATTCCAGGTTGCTTTGACTCCGATGTCAAACTCGATTTGGCGCCTTTGTTGCATGATGAGGCCATTTTTGAAAAATCAAATATTCAGCTTGAATGTGAAGAATATTTACATATCATCCACTTTCTTTGTCTTTGTCCTCACCGCCTCACTATCAAGCTGAATCTTAATATATCGAAAAATTCCTTTACCAATTTCGACCCCAGGGTTCTTCTCTTTTGCTCATGACTGACGGAGAGAAGAGCTCTGGGGAACCCTGAAACCAAGTGTCTTTTAATTGGTTTTTGTAAAGAACAATGAATAGCGTCTCTGATTGGTACAATCATGTTGGCACGAGGAGTGAACAGGGACCTTAAGGTTCAAATAGCCAGTTTTTGGCTATAACAACCCCATGGCGCATTTTCTCTTACATAGATTTTCCCAGAGGCTCTGGTGACGAGAATAAGGGTTTTAAACTACAGCTATCATAAAAGAAATTTCCTCTCCCGCTGCTGTTTAAAATAGAAGGACCAATAGCTTTTAGTGTGTTTACATCACGATTCTAACAACATTTTTTTCTTTTTTTTTCAGTTTCAATTCACTGTTCGATCGCAGACGAAAAGATAATTTGGCCATATGTAGATTCTTCTCATCTCCACTGAAAGAAAGCATATTTCATGCCGTGGAACTGAAACTATGTTTTAAGCAATGATCTTGCAACATTTCACGTTCATGCAAAGTTAGGTAGCATTACAGTTCCAAATGCTCTTTTTTAGATTCTTTAGACTTTATGAATGATGAGAAATAAATGAAAGAAAACAAATGGCACGCGGGATTTCAGTCAATGTTCTTTTAGCCTGTTCAAGGCCCCCAGATAGTAGGGAAAGAGAAAAAAAAGATGCGTGTGAAAAATGAGTGGGGGCTTGGGTCGCGTTTTCTCTTTTTCCCGACTATGTGGGAGCCTGGAAACGGCTAATGTTCTTTGAGATCGCCGGTCCCGAGTCAACCAAGACGGTCTCCAGGGGGTTTTGGACAAGAATCAAGAAAACATGGTCTCTACTAAATTGGGTAATAGAGGAGCAAAACCAAAATATCTTTAGAAATCAGGAAACATAAATCCTTTTTAGGGATAAACAAGCCTGGACAAGACCATGAATTGAGACATAGAACAAGAGAAAACAAAATACTCTTCTTAATTGAAAAAAGGACCACCCCTGAACGTTCCACAACGGGGCGGGTGAAGGTGTTCATAACTGGTGGTGAATAAATGGTACCCTGACTTTTTTGTCAGTTTTTGTAGTGCGCGACTGAAGAAAGAGCGGCGAAGCTTCGAAGGGAATTGGACAGAAGTATTTCGCACCCCATTCCCTTTGGCTTCTCCCGCAGGCCAGAGGGAATGTTTGCTTTGCATGCGATCGCAACTTCTCAGTCAAGTACTAAAATCCTGAATCAATTTTACTCTGTAGACTCAAACACATATTCAGGAAAAAACTGTCTTGTTTTGGGCGACTGCGTTTGCTGATTAGCAGAGAAATCTCAGGTCGCACTTTGAACCAATGAAATCCAAACACACCCTGATTTTCAGCGTTTTCTCGTGTTGGCATTATGCTGGCTACGTGCGTTTTCTTCAATTTCTTGTCTTTGTAATTTATTTTAGGCTACGTTCACACGGTACCGGACGAATTTTCTACCGGTTGAAAATTCGTCCATTTAGGGGTTCCGTTCACACGGAACCACGCTAAACGTACGAAATCTAGACGCGTCGCCGTTCAAAAATTTGAACGCCAAAATCGAGGACGAATTTTCAGACGGTACGGTCGAAAATTTAACCGGCGCGCTGTGAACACCTTGACCGTCTAAATTTTTGCACGGCAAAGGCGTGGTTGCATGAATGCGTGGTAACGCAGCTACTATTGTTAGCCTTTCTCTTTCTTGACGCCATTTTGGATTTCGCTAAGTAGCGCTCTGCGCATGAACAGATGGTAAAACCACTGACAAAGGTTAAACCTTAGTCCGATTCGTCAGTTCCATGTGAACAGAGCAAAAATATTGCACGGTTCCGTGCGAACAAAATGTACGGTCAAATTTTCAACCGGTAGAAAATTCGTCCGGTACCGTGTGAACGTAGCCTTAGAAGGCGTGGTCACATCCACTCAGCGAACCAGTATTCAGTGTTTTAATTCCCTCCGTTTCATAGTTAATGCATGGAGATGGTTATGAAACTCGGAAAGTCTTTTTGTTTCATGTTTTTGTCTGTATTTTTGGCCTTGACGGTGCACAAACACACCTTTCTTCGAGAAGATAACCAATCAATTCTTTCGATTAAATTATGCGCAACTAATTTGCGAACCCGTGCGAAGCAAAAACAAAAGATTGTGCACTGTCACTGTCAATTCAACATCGATTGCGACAACATTGTTCTCGCTTTGTAAAGTTTTAAGGTTTCATAACCAGTCCTTCGATTAGCTACGGTTTCATTGATAGACTGTTTTCTTCAATTTTATTAGAAGTACTTGAAACGCTGAATATGCGACGGAGATGTAATGCAGCCCGGTTGTGCTTGGCGAGAAACAACTTCAAAGGGACCAAGGCCGACTTATTCCCGTGCACTTTTTAACGAGATTTACTCCTGATGGCAAACTAATACGAAGCAAACAAAGATCTCCTCAAACTGAAAAAAAATAAAAATAAAAAAGATAACCAGTTTCAAATTCGTTTATATTGTAACATTCAGTTCCTTTCATAAATAAAGGAAGACTTACAAAATCTTACTTAAGAAACATGAAGTCTATACTAAGGTAAGAAAATGTCATAAGCCTTAATAATTACATTGATTATACCCGTGATTATAGGTCTTCAGCACATGGGAACAGACAGGCAAGCTAATTTGCAAAAATCGTCGAAAATTTTGAGGCAAGCTTCAGTGTTTGCTGACAAGTCAATGAATAAAGTATTTTCTATTTCAATTTACGCCGTGACGAACATATTAATGGCCGTATTGCGGGAATGAGAAACAAAGAGGGAGATTACCATGTCAAAAAGGCGAAAAAGTCTCAGAAATTCACGGCTGCTGGTTACGAATGCAGTCAAAAGTCGAAAAAAAATGAATAACAGTAACATCTGAAAGTTATTTACATTTCAATGTGCAAACTTTGAATTGCAGAATGTACTAAGTAATGCTCTAGGCCTGATACAAAACAACCAAATTTCCATAATTTTATATTATAAGCCTCCATATGTGTAGTCCGGTGGATCCGATGCATGAATCACCACGGTGTCCCATGGAGACATGTATATCGTCGTTTCCTTGGAATTAGAGAAGCACAGCTCTGTAAGTTAATCTTAAATGCCGGCTTAAATTTCATCTCCTCTTGTCTAGCGTGTGGGATATCAAACTTTTTTTTTCGAAGTTATAAGGTACTAAGGCTTTACCAGAAACTTTACACAACTTAAGGTGAAGCAAGTCGGCAATGATTAAAAATTGATAAACTTGAAACCAAAGCTTACAGCTGTTTCGAAAAATACTGTCCAAAAGATGCGTAAGAGCGTTCGCGTTAATGCCGAAAGGTAGTGTGGGAGATATTCAATAAAATAAATTCAACTTATACAGTGAAGATCAACGATGCGAGCTGTTTGGATGAAAGAGTTCTTTGGATATATCGTTGATGAAGTGGCAGTACGCACAGGCTTATGTTGAAGCTCTCTCTCGCTATCAAGCCACCAAAACACGTCCAAAAACAAAAGGGTTCATTAGCCAAAACGATGGCTCTGCACGTGCGTCACGATTTGTGGTACATTTCTCCGACTTTCTCTGGAAAACATGACATAAAATAAGTAAGGCAAAAGTCGTCAGAATCATGCTTTGTCTGTGAATTCTAGCCCTTCGTTACTAATTCATGGCCTGGATCATTTGACTGAATTTTAAAACTCACTCATTTCTAAATGTCAGTAACATAGCATGAGCATGTATTTCTAGTGCATTGCCGCCATGTTTTCGCTGATTCAAACTGATAGTTTACCATCATGCCTTTCGGCATTGTCGCGTACGCTTTTATGCTTCTTTCGGACAATCTTTCTCGAAACAGCTGCATACTGAAAGGTACCCACACGACAGAAGTAAACTTCATAACTATTTTAGGATTGGATTAGCTGACCAATTAGATTTCAGATATCCAAGGATGATTTTCTGCCATAGTGATCTTGACCGCGTTGTCGTGAAGAAAGTTGTTCTTCGTTGACAATACAGAGTATACGACCTCTTTCCCTGACGTTTAAAATTCCAGTCATGAGTGGTCTGGTAAAGGCGAAGGTTTACAATTTGAGAGATTCAAATGTAGAAAAGCTTGGGTCCAACGAAGACAGAGCGGTAAGCTGTTGTTTAATTTAATTCAAGAATATGAGAAAATGGATTATTTTTTTTGAAAAAATCCTGGAAGAAAACTGATTTTCAAGGTTTTCAAGACGTTTCGAATCATCTTTTAAATGGTCACTTCAGCTCAAGAAGAGTTCAGCCCGACACGAGCCAGCTTGGAGAGGGATGCAAGACAATGTAGGATTAAAAGTATGGAGGATCGAAAAGTTAGAGGTTGGTAGCTTTGTTTGGATAACTTTTTGACATCTGCTAAAGAAGCATAAATTTAGTAACATTCAATGTCTCAAAACTGATTGGTTTGCAGACTGTTAACATACTTTCATTTAACATTTATGCAAACAACGGCATTATTTCAACACCTTGAAACTAATCTACCTGACAATGCCAACGAAGGAAAATGAGAAAAAGAAAGACAGTTTCGTAAAATTAGTTTCGTATGGTTTTTTTAGGAATTTCTCGAAAGCTAGAAAGATGGATTCCTTAAATTTAGATCCATGCTGGTAAAATAAAATGTGTTTAGCTTTAAAATCTTTCTATGCTTGACTATGGACGCATAGAAAGTCATCTTCAAATTTGTTTTGGTGAGTTAATCATGGAGCAGTTTTACCAGTTTATTAATATTAATATTCAGTCAGTCGGACACAATAATATTATTAATATTCAGTCAGTCGGACTCAATGTCCTGTATTTTCCTTAAAAGGACTAAGATTTCCAGCGCTCTCCAAAGTTCAAACAGAGTATCCATCATCTTGATTTCATCTAAAATCCTCCGATCAATAAAATTTGATGTGAAAAAATTGAGCAAGAGCTAAGAATGAGCCAGGATATAGGAATCAGCTGTCTTTGGTGCCATAGGAGATTGTACTTAATAGTCTCAACAGTGTCCAATCCTACTCTGTCAATTTTACGTCATTCTGGAGCTAGTGAGAAGAAAGGCAGACGAGTGCCTTCCAAAATGCTGGCTTGACGTTCGTGAAGCCGTAGTCATCGTTTTTGTGTTTCAGTGTTTCGTGAATCCACAAAGAAGGATCAACTCCTTGTATAAATAAAGTTGATGATGATGATGATGATGACTTCTAGACGCTCTTTCTATCTTTTT
This sequence comes from Montipora capitata, assembly GCA_949126865.1. Classification (NCBI taxonomy): domain Eukaryota; kingdom Metazoa; phylum Cnidaria; class Anthozoa; order Scleractinia; family Acroporidae; genus Montipora; species Montipora capitata. The sequence continues at coordinate 43,671,286 of OX421452.1, read as the reverse complement.
TTGGTTAATGAAGGTGAAAGATTGGCCAAAGGAAAGGTACGGAAGGTTCTACAGTGGTGACTCCTACATAGTTTTGTACAGTGAAAAGCTTGAAGGTTCAAAGGTGTGCGCTTTTTTTTTGCACAATTATCTTAGCTAGTAAATTACTTTACTAATTTTTGTCGCTTGCATGTTCAAATACATAGAAGTACCTACGCGATACTCCTGAGAATAACTGACTAGAAGGTGCATACGTAGGGACATTTTTAACCGTGCCATCGATAGACTGAATTGACTAGAAATTGAACAGACTACTGTGCGGGAAGTCGTGGGTTTCTCTCTGCCCAGACAACCACTCAGGGTCTTAAAAATCTGCCAAGAAAGTGCCGTCTATGTCGCCGAAATTACATCTACAAGGCAATGGTAAGAATTTCCTGTCTTCTAGCTTAGATGAGGACGGCATGCCGTCTATCCCATCCAACAACCTCTTGTCATAAACTGCGGGAAGTTGAAAAACAAAAACCCATGCACATACTATTTAAAAATAGTATGGCACTGAGGCTGGTCTTGTGAAGGGCACGCATGATAAATTGGCGCTTTGCCTTGACGTGTTTATTCTTTGATCTCTCTCTCCTTGTCAATTTTGCTGTCTTTTTACAAGAAAATACCCGCCCATTTTATGAACAGTTGAATATTTCGGTCATTTATATTTATCTCTTGTAGAAGCCGGATAGATCACACCATGTGCATTTTTGGATCGGACAGAATTCTACTGAGGACGAATATGGAATAGCTGCTTACAAGACTGTTGAACTGGATACATACGTAAGAAAAGGGGGGAAATGTTAGCATTGTATTGATATGGTGCATATGAGTTTGCAGACTGCAGACGCCATCTCAACCGGAATTGGGGTTGATCGTGTTAAAATTTGCCGGCAAGGAGAAAAGTAAATGTGTTTTTAGTTGGTAGTTCGTACAATCATATGTACCTACACATCATATACCCTTTGTTTGCATTACGTTTTCCCAAAATTTTTAGACACTGTAACGCCCTATCTTTTCTTGTTTGTTGCTTGGTTGTTTTTTTTTATTTTTTAGCTGGACGACGCAGCCATTCAGCACCGTGAGTGTCAAGAAGATGAATCAGTTGAATTCAAGGATTATTTTGGTGGCAACATTATCATTGATGACGGCGGGTCAGTCTGATATCACATTTTGTGTCGATTGAATAAAAAGGCCATTTATTACTACCAATTGGATAAATAAATTAGTTTTCATTACGTTTTCCGATTTACTTGTCCTGTGAATAGCCGCTGTCCACTTTGTTGAACATCCAGGGGCAAATCTGAGAAAACGATAATTGCCAAAGTTCTCGCGCCATTTTGTCAACCAATCAGAAGTGAAACCAAAACCAATCGTGGCTAGCGCGTGCTCATTTTCCCGCACTTTGTGTCGGCTACGTGTGATTACTTCGAGTTTTGATTGGTTTACTGAATTGTCTCCGTCCTCAGTTTTTGATTGGCCAAAGTAATAACTTTGGTTTTGCTTTTACGACACTCATTTGAAAACCGCTCTATTGTCCTCTACTGATAGGATCTTGATTAGCAGAAAAACAATGATTACAACAATTAAAATAGAAAAAATTGTTAGTATGGTCTCAGCACTCGTTGTAAAGCTTACTAATTATATTTTCCTATCCACGTGACAACAGTATTGACTCTGGATTTAAACATGTGGACGTTGGAGCTCCTTTGAATTTGAAGAATGCTCTTGTTCATTTCAAGAAAGTCAAGATTGATAGCAAAGGGGTAGGAACAGTAATTTATCAACTTGTCTGTACATTAACGGCATATTTCATGTGTCATCTCCTTGGAGGGATATCTTAGGGCACCATACAAAGCCATGTACAAGTAAATGACTTATTTGGGTGGGAGACCGTTTGGTTAATAAAGGTGCGGAAGTACATCTAAGGGGACATTTTGTAGGAACAAAAAGGAGAAGGAGCGTTTTACAGCAAATGCTCCAATTTTTAAGATGGACAAGACGCCCGATGGACAAATCTTTACATGGATTTTCCCGGTATTATTTGTTTTCACTCTCTGATCTATTCAGCTACAAAGAATAAACACTACAACCCAAAGAGTGATTAATAAAATGCACTTCCCGCGGCAGGCACGGATTGCCGAGTTGTCATAGTTTCACCTCATGGGTGTGGTATGTATAGCAATACGTTGAGAAAAAAATACCGCCTCTCAATCCGCCAAATAAAACCCATTGAATCTCAAATATGAACAACTGGCGAAGAAACGGTCCTAGCAGATTATTTTTCTTCGTCAAGTCGTGTTAGAATAAGTGATTTATCACGCAGAAAAGTCTGTGTAACGTGCAATTTGTTTTGAATAATGTAGACTGAGGAGTATCGAGAGGTGAAGATGCCCCTAACCAAGGCAAATCTAAAATTCAGTGGACATGTGGTTGTTTCCAGCGGACAATGCATAATGCAGGTAAGTCTTCTATGAAAATATCCAAACTTAATGTTGATGGGTCTGAACCATTTTTCGACGGAAGATAAAAGGCTAGCTAGCTGTCATATCTTCTTGAATTTGTTCCATTCCATTGCTGAAACGTCGCTGCATGATCGGAAATGGTATTTGAACGGTTTTGCCGGGGGCGGGGGGGCGGGGGTACTCCCTTATAAGGGCTTAATGGGGACGTGCGGCCAGCCAGGGTATGTTTTTCGCGATTTTTGTCTTGAACAGGGTATCGAATTTATCATTTTTTGTCTTAATCAGGGTATCGATTTATCAATTTTTGTCTTAGACTGGGTTAAATGTCTTAAACAGGGTATCAACAATCGGAATTCTGTCTTAAAATGGGTAGGAAAATCAGCGATATTTGTCTTAAACAGGGTCAGGGTATGAGGGGCCGCGCCGCACCTCCCCAACCAGGGATACATCGAGTACCCCCCCCCCCCCCGGGGGGGGTTTTGCATCGCATTTGTTTCAAAATACACAGCTCGCTCCCGGAACCATCACAGCTGCTCGGCTTCGGCTCCAAAGGCACGAAGGCAGGCGAAGGTTATGCAGTGACTGAATTGGAAATATGTAAGAACGTGCTTATCTGGTCTGTCTTTTTCTTTTAGATTAAGCCGGAAAGACAGGCTGCCATCGACAGCTTCAGCCCATTCATTGATTATTGGAACAAATTAAAGGTAATGGACTCTTTAATTTATTTATCTTGCCCCTATTAAGGTCAGTATAAAGAAACTTTTGGGGGCCTTTTTTGAGCGTCGCAATTCCCTGTGTGTCTCCACAACTTTCGAGATTTTCAGGAAAAGCTTGGAAGAGATTAATTAATCGAAAAGCCCTCATGTTCAGTGATAACCGACCATGTCCGCTTAACCTGTTTCTACTGCATGCGCTAACGAATTTTTCTTTTTCTTCTTCTTCTTGAGCAGAATTCAATGCCCAAGGCTGAGTTCAAAATTTATGGTAGGTCTATGTGAATTTCAGGTGGTTCTAAAGAACTAAATCCTGAGGGTTTCATTTTACGCTCGGTCCACTTCAATGCAAATGAGATATGATTAACGTAACGTACGCCATGGACAGAGCTTCCAAATCGAATTTTCCTATTCTGAGTTATGGGTTGTTTAAAATTTACAAGGAAAAACAGGCTGGTGGTTTCCGGTTGGTTTTAATGGTGAGAAAATTCCTGATGGGATCAAAGTATTCCTTTTGTAAAATTCTCTAATCGGAGACCTTGGGAGGTATGAGCAGCAAAGGTTACACGGATCATCGCCCTTCAGAAATTGTGGTTGAAATTTTGGACCACCTTTTAGCTAGACTTGTCGAATTTTCTTTGGGCGAATAAAAGTAGACTGATCACTCCCTCTCCAACAGCAATTTTCGGAAACTTTTGGTACATTGTTAACAACTACCATTTTCTCAGGACATCTATATTTTAGACGGCTTCTTTCGCAAGTTAATATCAGCTCCGATTTGGCAACATGTGTATACAGTAGCTTTAATTTTTCGCGGAAAATGGCAATATAACTAGATCAGAGAAAATAAAGCAGGGATATGCGAGAATCACAGCACAATAAATGGTTTGCAACCAATCTCGAGAGAAGCAGGTAACAATGATGTAACGTTCAATTGCTGGTGGACGAACAAAAGGAGCTAATGAAAGATCTTTTGTTTTCGTGAAATCGTAAGGGAAAACTGATCAGGTTATGATAACACTTTCCTTTATATCTCTTACCCATTTCGTTCTTTTAAAGAGTCTCTGGAGGAGTTTAAAAATGACAAAGACATGAACAAACTCTACGAGGTAACAAACTGTTTTGTCACCCAGTAACACGATCATTATTGCTAAGGATAATTAAGAAAATACAACTATCATACCGGCCTACTCAACTTTCAGTTATCATGTAGCCGAATGAAAAGTAACAAACCGTTTTTCAACGGCGGTTCTTTGAAATGGCTAGTTCGAAGCCAAGGCTTATCATTAATAAGTCATTGCAAGAGGTTGTGATTGACAATTCTTGGTGTGCACTCACGTGATTAGACGGCCATGTTCGTGTACAAAACAAAAACAAAATGTCGCTCGCGTTTTGCATAATAATAGAGCCAAATTCCCAAAAGGATTCTTCGCTGTTGTTCAGTACACCAACATGGCCGCCAATGACGATAGACGCAAGCCGAGGATAAGGACTTTAGGATCGACGACTGTGAGATTGTGAGAGATATAATCCAAATGACACATTGGGTATGTTTGGCGGGAAATATCTTGTCGTTCTGCTCCAGGGCCCGAAGTGAGAAAACTTCGTTTGGCGTCACGGTTTGTCATAACCCTGGGATTGGGTACGAAGTTGGTGTTGTCTGCAAACGTCGATATCATGCACACATGTTCAGTCAAGCTCGGCGGATATTTGAAATGTTTAACATAAAATGCGTATAGTTCAAGGCAAATGAATGTAGGCTAAACATAGTCTATGTTTGTTTACATGAGATAGTGTTTATTATTAGTTACTTTCATGTAGGTTAGCGTGAGCATGGTTTGCATGATTTTCATGTAGGTTAGCATTAGGTTAGTTCTTGCTCAAGATTTCCCTAAGAAAATAGGTTTGTATCATTTCTGCTTATTAAATACAAGGAGACTGAGCAAAGAAAGCTGTAAAATGCATAGTGGAGTTGACAGTCATATAAAAGACAAGCACCAGAGTTATTGTATTTCTCCCTCAAATTTTAACACACGTGTTTTCATTGTTTTGCGGACAGAACGCGCCAGATGATGAAGCAATCCAACTGGTCAGGTGATGTCTGCTCAGCCATTGCTTATCAAACCAAAGCTCAATAAGAATCCATCACTTGTACTTATCGACGTGTCACTACACACCAGGTTTTAAGGTGTAATTACTTCATAGGTGGTTTGCAACCAATCTCTAAAGACACAGATAACAGTGCTGCAATGTACAATTTCTGGTGGACGAACAAAAGGAGCAAATATGAGATCGTTTGGTTTCGTCCACCAACATGGCGGCGATGACGTCACGTGAAAACCGCCAATAAGACCTCCCCTTGTATATTTACAACATTTTTTCAATCCATCTTGGTGTGCATTTAAATCCCGATTGTTGAAGTTCCATTCGCTCGAGTTTGAATATTCTCGAGTTCCTTTAGTATTGTAGGGAGTGCCCACGGAATCGGTCAGTACAGAACGCAGACCGCGAACTGGGTATAAAACACGGACTGAATATAAAACGAGGACGGCGGAATAGGTATGAAACAAGGACTGAGTATCAAAAAACGGAGTATATAACAAAACTAGGATTGTTCTGGCCCAGATACAGATTTTAAAAAGGCCTTGAGTCCTCTTATTCGGTGTCAAAATATTGTCACGTACATGCACAGAAATGCTCAGTTACAAAATCGACCAGCTAGCGAAAGTAAGAATAGAGATTTTATCTCAAAATTGTACTTTACTCCGGGAGTTTAACACTAGAGGGAGTGGAAAAATTGTTATGGGGAAGAACGGAAACATTTTAGGCATATACTTCAACTCTACGTATATTTCCATCTTTTATATTAAAGTCCTCAAGCTGTTGTTGTCGTATACAAAAATTTGGTTTTATCAACGAAGTTGATAATGTAAATTGGCCACCGTACAGAGATTCTAAAAGCTGACGTTTCGAGCGTTAGCCCTTCGTCAGAGCGAATCGAGGGATTATGGGTTACGTGTAGTTTTTATAGTAGAGTAGGAGCTACGCTATTGGTGGTAACATGGCAACGTGAAAAATAGGAATATATTAGTTAAATGAAAAGCGTTCGTTAATACCGTGAGGATTAAGGGTGCCGATTTGAAAGATGAATTTTTGTTCCAGATTCTTGCGGCTTTCCGTCGTACCTAGATGTAGGGAAAGGCCGCAGATAGCCATGTGTTTTTCGGAGTGGTTAGGCAGATTAAAATGGCGAGCGACTGGCTTAGATGCATCCTTGTCATTCTTCTCAACATCGCGAAGGTGTTCGCGGAATCGGTCACCTAGTCGTCTACCTGTCTCACCAATGTATAATTTATTGCATAACGTACAGGTTATGCAATAAATGACATTTGCGGAGGTACATGTGAAACGATCGGTGATCTTAACAGGTCGCTTAGGTCCCGATATCTTGCTAGTGTTAACAATGAAAAGACAAGTTTTGCATCGAGACAAGTTTTGCATTGAGAGAGCTTGTCGTAGTTTGAGCCAGGATGGCCGGATGGATTCAAAACACCCGAAGGCTGTTTTGGATCGTCACGCAATCTTTACTTCCAAAGTCTGTGTAAGCGGCTAGGCCAAAGATGAAGTCGGTAGTGTGTACGCGTAAATCAGGACATGGACTATAAAAGTTGTTCTTTTGGTCAAGTGCTGTTTACAGACGGACCCGTGCAACACTGACGTGAACACAGTGTTTTGTACTCAATAGGCGTTTTGTGCCTAGTTCGCAGCCTGCAGTCTGCATTTTATACTCAGTCCATATTTATACGTGGTCCGCAGTCCGGGTCGGCGTCCGCGTTTTATAATGACCGCCACGGAATGAAGCGTTCTCTGCTCTTGGTACTGACCAAAAGAAAAGCGGACTCTGGGGACCAAACTGAGGAATCACTTAATGAATTTAAAGCCATTATGACATGCATGTAGAATTTATATTGTATATGTTATATTTTAGTTACTTATTTATTCATTTATGTATTTTACTTTATCATTTTGGGACTTCTAGTATAGTCTTTTCTGTTTTAGAAGTATACTGATTAAAGATTAAAGATAAAATTAAATAACATGCAGAATCGTTCCACTCACTTAATAAACATGCAAAAAGAAAAGAAAGAGAGAAATAAAAACAGTGACATGGATAGAAGAGTGTCCAGAGCTGGAGTCCTGCTCTGAGCTCAAGTCCAGGACTCTGTTTCAAAGGCTGGGATGCGCTGCCTTTCTCCATTATAAACAATAGTTTTTTGCAGATTGAGCTTAGATAAGGGCAAATCTGATGATCCTTTCACAAAAGTGCCGCGCAAGGAAGACGTGAGCCCTCACACTCCTTTACAGGACATGTCTGAAGATGGTATGTTGTTTTGTATGGCTCCTTTCTTAAAATACGCACGCATTGCAGGCCTATGCATGTTTAAGCCCCCAGGAGCCCCCTCCGCAAAATACCGCGAAATTCAACAATAGACCAATTTCGATATATTAAAATTCAGTCCTAAACAAAAGACATCATCTCGAGGCTCTGGGGAATAAACTCATACAAAGCCTTACATTTATTCCCCAGAGCCTCGAGTTGATGCCTTTTTTTAGGACTGAATTTTAATGTATCGAAATTGGTCTATTAGATTAAGCCTCGCATTCGATATCTTTGTAAATCAGCACCCCCTTTGAAATTGGCACTCGGCGTCTGCATGGTTCTCCTTATCTGCACAGTTTTGTGGTCGATGATATTAAGGGAATAACATGACTTTTTTCGGGAATATTGTTTATTTGCGCCCTTGTAGTGTCATTTGCGGCCCTCGCGCTACAAGGGCGCAAATAAACAATATTCCCGAAAAAATTCATGTCATTATCATTATTATCAATAAACAAGGCCAAATGATATCAAGAATTTGAGTTTTAATAATACAAGTTAAGTGAATAACGAATTCAAAGTCACTTCAAATCATCATGTAAGTGTTGATTGAACAAGCTATTAAAGAATCAACTCAGTCCAGTGAACTTATTTAAAATTACCGAAAAAATGCGTAAAATCGTCTATAAATAATAGGCATATCACAAAGTTGAAGCAAGAACCAATCAGCTGTAGGGCTGATAATGCATTAGCAGCCCGCTGTCAGTCTTTTTCGGCCCGCTGAGCGTGTGTTTTGAAGAGGCCGATTTTCTATTTGGCCGCGTATATTGATAATAATTAACAATTATTTCATGAACGTGCGTTGGATATGAGATGGCAAATACTGTAGCCAAAGAGCCATCTCATATCGAACCAGCGCGAATGGAATAATTGTTTCATTAAATTTTTATTAAAATTCTGGAAGCTTGGACACTTGAATAAAGCCAAATTTTTCAGCTTGACAACACTTGACGCAATCAGTTTCCATTTTACCGGTAGGTCATACGGTATATGAGCTGATA
>OX421452.1:43645148-43657648 GCA_949126865.1 Montipora capitata | reverse complement strand
GCTTAGATGCTTTTGTCAAAATTCTTTAATGTACTCTTCAGAACAACAAGTTAATTAAAGGATTTATGTGGAACAAAAGCAAGGGAGGTTGAATTTCTGATCAATTCCTTTCTTTGCAACAGGGTTGATTCCAAAATTACTTTCATGGGTAGTTCGGTTAATACACTTTACACAATGAATGCGTTGAGATAATCGCGGAACTATTTCACCGGAGCGTTTCGTGGAAAACGTTTTCTTAGCATTGCCGGCGTTTTCGCTGTTCATGGTCCCTTTTGTTTCCCGTGAATAACCGCCCGTTCAAAATTTTCCTTCCCTTGATAGTGTCTTATTGTTCAAGTATTTTGTGATCGGTTCATCCCGTTAAACAAACTGTTTTTGGATGATTATAAAGCTGAGTCCAAACGCCCCCATCGCTCTTACCACCAACGTCTTGAATCTTGAAATGTCGTAGTTTCGTGTCCTGTCAGACGTCCGTTTCTCTTTCAAGCTTATCGAGTACACAGCGAGATCCACAAACATCCCCCAATCTGTTTAATTCGAGAGACGATAACGAGGGCCGTAAGGCGAAATTACTTGTGTCATAAAGAACACTCGTATTACCAGAATTTCTTAAATTATCCGCTGAGCTGGTCAAGTCTTTTTCCGCTGTACCGTCTTTTCCCGAAAATTCTTTGTCTGTTTTAACGTCTTCTGTTTCCTCGTAAGGCATGAAAAACGAAACAAAGGAAAGAGTAAAAGTTCCAAGTGCTATGGCACCACCAGCCACAAAGAAGGCGTTTTGATAAGAACCAGATACTTTGAAAATGAAGGCTAAAAGAGAGAAAGAAATTAAAACATGGTAATCATCGGTGTAAACTGAGATGTTCAGGTTTATCGTCAGAGCTATAGCCTCCACCGGATAAATATGAATTGCTCTCAGAAGGCGCACCGTATAAACAAAGTTGAGGGGTTGGGGAGTGCAAATCAAAGGATCATGGTCTCCAAATCTGTTGGCCTCTTCGGAAGCACCCTTCTCGCATAAAACTCTCTCTCTTTCGCAAGCTTCTGATACCTGTATGAAGGCTTTATCGTTGTTAAGTGCGTTGCAGTGCTATGTATGTGTCTCTTTCAACAAATTATCACAGAGAAAATACTCAAACTATCCAATGGGTTGGAGGTGAATACTTGCAGCCGCCTCTAAGCGCAAGAATTTGTTTGCTTTCTGCTCAAATTTGGTTTTGTGGCTCATAAAGTAGCACAGGATAGTCTTACTTAAAAAAAAACTAAGTAACTTAATATCACTATTAAAACGCACAGGCATGCGGGGCTGCGCAGTGGTGAGAGCACTCGCCTTCCACCAATGTGGCCCGGGATCGATTCCCAGACTCGGCGTCATGTATGGCTTGAGTTTGTTGGTTCTCTACTCTGCTCCGAGAGGTCTTTCCTGGCCGGATACACCGGTTTTTTTCCGTTCCTCAGGAACCAACATTTGATTTTATTTGTTCTGATTTTAGTTGATTTGTAGTCTCCCCAATTCGTAGAGCACTAGTGCTCGCCTAAATAACCTTGAGACTTAAATAAAGTGACTATTATATATATTCAAGTTATTATAATGAATTTGCATATATACTGTACAACATTTTAGCTTTTTACCTGTAATTTGTTTGACCCCAAAAGCATTTTGCTTTGGTCCTCTTCGTGTATAAAGGATTAATATGATGGTGATGGTTAAATTTAGACAGTGAACTAAAGGCGATTTAAAACAACCGATAGCAGTCAGCTGATGAGTGGTATGCCACGATTCTCCGACCGTGCAATAATCTGTCTGACAAGCAACCTGGCTCCCAAAAAGTTTTCGTAACTCAATCGCGAAAATTAATCAATTGTCCTTTCGCCCTTTGTGACTGTTCTAGTAACTTTATTACTGTCCATTTCTTATGAAGAACGAATATGACATTAGGGAAGGTCTACCCACCTGCCAGCGGTGGTCCAAATATTATAGAAATGGAATTAACCCCATACAAGCTTCCTAAAGCTGACGGCAGTTTTTCCGGTCCAACGATGTCGCTTGTGGTGATAGCAATAAGCAGAACAAAACACCCATCAAATGCACCAAAACTAAGAGCATATATTATGAGCCCTGTGTAATCCAAAGCCAGCGGACATAACGTACAAGTAACGGACATCATCATAAAAGATATCTGAAAAAGACGAAAACTGGAATGATGTTTTTCAATGTAAGCCTTAAGTTATTGCATTCTTACGAACAATGGCGCGTTAAACATTAACGGTTTTACGTGAAGCTGAATTAGGAAGTGTACCAGGTGGCGTAGACAGGGTAGAACGGGCATGCTAATGATTACGCAGATAATTGGAACGATAAGGACGGGGATAACGGTGAGGTTAGTGGAAGCAATGATAACCACGACGAGATGATTGATGATGACGATGATGATGATTGATTATGATGACGATCATGATGGTGATGGTGATGTAGGCGTAAACTATGTAATCTGAGAGCTTCCCCCCAAAAGGTATCCAGTACTTCTGTAAATGATGAGTGTGTTAGCTTCAGGAAGCGTTGAAATGATAAGAAAAAAGTATTATTCTTGTGAGAGACGATACTATTGCTCCTTCTCTTTGGGCACACCCTCACTAAATTTCCAGTTTCGTCGACACTCTCACAGTTCGTTTTTTAAGTTACGTCTCTTGTTTCGCCACTGCTGCCACACGACTAACGCACATCACGGCATAGCTTCAGTTTGTAAAGTAAACTTGTTTCATCCAAGAGTCCATCACCATGGACTCTTGTTGCATCCAATCCCAAAATGACAACGGAAAAAATAGATAATCAGAGATAACGATCTAAATACAAATGAATCGCAAATACCATAATGTGGGGGGCGAAAAAAATTGGTACGTACCTGCAAAACATAGAAACGATTTATCTTTGGATGATAAAGCACAATACCGAAGACAAAACGTGACACAGTGGAAGAAATGGAAAGGTAACCAACTAGAAGAGAAGCCTCGGAACTAGGAATGCCAAGGTTCATTGCGTGATTCGGCTGAAATTTACAAGGAGAGGGGAAAAAAATATATTAACAAGTCATCGCTGAAGGTTTTGCAGCATTTTAGAACACGCTCATGGAAATGGCAGACTGACAGATAGACTGAGACTGATTTATATTATGGTTGTGTTTCCTTACCAGATGAATGAAAGGAATAAAGTAACCAATGAAGAACAGAGACATGGATACCACCCAGAATACAAACGACTTCATCCTCCACACGGACGGATCAAAGAGCTTGGGTCGCTTCTCGTGTTTTCTACTAGCACGTTTGTACTTTGCCGGGAGAGGACGATACATTAACGCGCTCAACAACATGGCGAAGGAGAAACCACAAAGAATGCGAAGCATCGTTTTCCAGCCCATGTTTGACAAGATGAAGTCATAGAAGGGCCCCATTGCCAGTGTGCCGATACCACTTCCTGAAGTCACTATACCGTTGGCGAGAGCGAGATGCTTGTCAAAATATTCACCTGAAGAAAAAGAAACGATAGAATCTAGAAAATATACCATTGGGCCCGGTTGTTCAAAAGCCGATTAACGCTAATCCCAGATTTAAAATAACCAAGGAGTTTATTTCTCTACTCCCAAATGCTGTTCAACGCTGATATTCGGCAAAATTTTACATTAGTAGAAGTCGGTTTTGAAAAACAAAAATGAGCAAAAGAAACTTTAAGCAAAAAGTTGAAAACATGAAACAAAAGTTTACGCTAATCCTGTATGAAGTTAATCGGCTTTCGACGTGACAACCGAGCTCTGGGCCCGGTTGTTCGAAAGCCGATTAACTTAATCCAGGGTTAGTGTAAACTTTTGTTTCATGTTTTCAACTTTTTGGTGAAAGTTTCTTTCGCTTACTTTTGTTTTTCAAGATTGACTTCTTCTAATGTAACGTTTTGCCAAATATCAGCGTTGAACAGCATTTAGGAGAAGAGAAATGAACTCCTTGGTTAATTTTTAATCTGGGATTAGCATTAATCGGCTTTTGAACAACCGGGCCCTGGAAGCTAATGCTGTGGCCAAGGGTTTAAAACGCCAGACTTGACATCATGCAGGAGTTTCCGGGTTCAAATCCCGCTTTGAACATAAGTTCAAGTTTTTCTGGATAATCCCCCGTTTAACGTCTCAACTGATTTTCTTCAGTTTGTTACATTTAGTTCTATCCAATACATCACTGGCCATCAAAATCCCTTAAGGAGAGCATTCAATTCAGAATCATTATCAAGGATTCTATACTGTAGCAAGCTTAATGCCGCATTTGCTAGCAAAACGGACCTATGACGTTAAACGAGACGTATCCACGTTTTTCGGTCGTATCACATTGTTATTGCTTGAACTAGAGTTGTATTTGTTTTTGTCTATTCGGTCTTGCGCAGTGTTAGCAAAAAAGTAACATACGATGCCCATGGAGAAACGAAAGAAGAACATATTGCGGAATGCCGGAGCAATGGCATCCACTGACTTGATATCACAGTCAGCACGAAAATTCAAATTCGATCTGCTTGCCAGATGGCTAAACAATAATGAAATTGACCAGAAAAAAGCCGACGACGCGTACTTTTTTAGAGATTACTTACTTCGTACTTGTGTTTCATAGTGGTTATTATATGGCTTTTTTAGAAAACTCACGCAGCTTTTTACAATCTCTTATTTCACTTCATCAGCATGGTACAAAGTTCTCAGTTATATTTAGGGATTGGCTCTAATATTTCTTATGTATGTTTCTAGATACCTATTGTGCAGAGCCCACATGTTAAATTTCAAATGAGAAGTTTACGAGTTGAGCTACGCAAAAATATCTCCGGCATCAGAATTCAATTCTTGTTATAAAGTAAACACAATATCAGCTTTTTTGAAAGAATTCCTCTCGTGTTGCCTTGCAGCCAGCGAATTTCAATTAATAACTTACCCAACACAAGCAATGTTGGTGCATAGTTCATGCTCGACCCAAAGCCCCAAAGGACACTGTATGTCAGGTAAATGACATAGATGTTCTCAGTAAATGACGTCAGTAATAGACCAAGAACTCCGATAAGACCTCCAACAGATGCTACCAAACGACAACCATATCTTTGACACAAGCTGCTCGCTATGGGGCCGCAAAGGAAGTTCATGCCAAACGCGAGAGAGCCTACCCAAGCTATATATAAAAATCAAACAATGAAGAGTCAATTAACAAAGGCTGTGTTCTGCTTCAAAGTTTTATTATCTCAGCCATCTGGCCCCAGTTGTTCAAACGATGGATAGCGCTATCCACGGGATAAATCACTATCCAGTGGATAAACACTAGCAAAACCAATTGCACTATCCAATGGATAGTGATTTATCCGGTGGATAGCGTTATCCACCTTTTGAACAAATAGGGCCAGAACTCTGGGTTGATTCGGCTTGCAAAAAAATACAATTACTTCAGGGGTCATTATGGCCAGAGGGTTACTTTATGACGTCTACACAAAATAACGTGAATCAAGCCATGCAACTGTAGTGGACAACTAAGTGGGTAGGGTCGTACCTTTATTGAACACTATATTTCATTGGCTGTATAGTGTAGTACTTCCTATTGTTTTTTGTGCTAAATCCATTGTTATCTTTGTTCTTTCTATTGCTCTTTTGGCCAATTGTGAAGTCCGTTCAATGAGTTACGACACGACCCAACTGAGTAGATATTGAAGATTAGGTTCAGTTAAAAAACAACAACAGCATTTCAACAACGCTGCACATTGTAGGCTTTGCGGTATAACGTAACATGCTCCGACAGGTTTCCGTTCATTCTCGTCCCCAGAGTCCGCTTTCCTTTTGGCCAGCACCAAGAACACGGACTCTGGCCACAGCCAAAAATACTCACAGTCACGGTAATGGTGTGATGTTTGACGACCGCAATCTCGACCCCAGGGCTCTTCTCTTTTGCACATGATTGAGGTAGAGAAGAGCTCTTGGGACCCCTGAAGCAAAGTGTCTTCTCGTTGGTCTTCGTGAAAAACAATGAAAAGGGTCTCTGATTGGTGCATTCGTGTTAGCAGGACGAGTGAGCATGCGCCGTGACGAGAATGCGACGAGAATGTTGATGACCGTGATTGTTTCGAATTTCTGAGAATGCGCAGAAAAGCCGTAAGTCTGTGATTCGCGGACTTTTTGCTTTGGCTGTGGCCAGAATCCGTGTTCTGACCAGAAGAAAAGAGGACTCTGGCGCCAACGGTTATGAGACCATACCATTAACGCGGCTGCACGCATTTTTGGCTGTGGACAGAATGGTCCGTGTTCTTCGTTCTGACCCATGATGAAAAGCGTACTCTGGGGACGAGAATCGTTTCTGTCGGATCATTTGCGGTCCTGGGATCATTTGCGGACCCGTACAGGTCGCATTTAGGTACTTATGATTCAGAGTCTAGCCAAAGGCAAAGTATTTCAATATCCTGTCACGTGAGTCATAGTACTCGGCGCTTATTCGGAAGCCATCTCAAGAAGTAGCATCCTCACACTTGGTTCCTATACAAGACCTTTCCTACTCTTCTCAATAATCCGAGATTACAACTAGTACCATAATACTATTTCGAGATATGTGCGGGCATCTACAAGAGTGGTAAGTTCAAGCGAAACGATTTTTAATCTTCCTAAACTGATCAACCTCACTTGATACTACCAAATTTCCATGCTTCGCCTAACTTTGGCTCATGAACTTTGAAATAGCTGCATTATTACGTACGCGGAGTACAGCTGGTGACGCCCCGGTAATTTCCTCATCGTTTTGATGAAAGTTTCGGGGCAGTCTCCCAGTGATTTCTCGTCCAGGAGAGGACGAGACGAGCAATGAGCCGTGATAACGCTGATACCCCAAGTTTATCGCATGACAAATCGCGTGACGGTCTCTCTGAGTCCTGGAAAATTCCGGGTCACGAATTTTCATTAAATTTGCACAAACTATCGACCTCTTGCCTGAAAAGAGTTTTTTAAATTGGAAAAAAAAATACTCATATGAAAATAAAAGTCACAGTAATTGTCAAATAGCCTACAACATTTCGCGGCACCATAGTTAAGACCGTCAGACGATCGAGTGTCAGATATAAATAAATTACTTTTATCACGATCAGACATGGTTTTTTAGACGAATTTACATTTAGAACATATGAAATGTCACATTTTTTATCTGTGGAATTAAAGTGACATGAAAGATTACCGCAGTTAGATTAATAGGAAAAGGTTGTTTGTAGCTTTCAGTGTTGTGAACGGAGACGAAGGGTGAATTCCAAGAAAATAACTGATCCGAGTACTAAGAATGCATTGCTCCAGCGATGCAATGTTTAGTGTCGCGGGTTAAGTCAACACGAAAATCAGGGTTTTGGTTTTATTTCAGGCTTTCACCAACCCACTTAGGAAAATATTCCACGGTACAGATCAGAAAAAAAGTCAGTAAAAAAAGACATCTCGGCCAAATGCTGCACGCGTGATTACAGACACCGAAGCTCGGGGTTTCCACAAGTCGTGAAGGTGTCAATGTGCTAAAAGAAAGAACACTGGACACCGGAATACTGGAACACCACGGAACACCCAAAATAATAAAGATCAAAAAAAAAAAAAGATAAAAAATACAATAAAAAAGAGCTTTGATCTTCTGCTGACCAGAACGTCATTTACAGATCGCCATTTTGGTAGTGCCTCCCAACGTGGAGAACGGTGAGTGAATTACAATCAAGTTATTTACGAATGCAGTCCGGCTGTGATCAACTCAATCCATGGTGATTTCTTTTTGGTCTGCCGGGTAGCGACTCAGATTAGGAGCTTTCTTAAAGCGTGTAAGTTTCCTATGGCAGATTGCTATAGTGTGGAAAGTGTGGAAAGCGCAAATACCCGTGTTACGGTTCTCGCATATCACTTATCCCGAAAGTTAGCATTATTTTTGTAAAAATGCGTTTTCACTTTAATTGAAGGTATCGTTCTTAAGTTTAGATAAAGTTGTTCAATAAGCTTATCACAAGTTTACCTTTATTTGTAGTTTCTGCAAGGCAGAAATGATCGAAATTAGTGACTGTTTGATTGTAATTCACTCACCGTTCTCCTTGTTGGGAGGCACTACCAAAGAAGGCGATCTGTAACGACGTTCTAATCAGCAGAAAACCAAAGCGCTTTTTTACTTGTTTTTATAATTTATTTTTTTTGCTGTTCTTTATTATTTTGGGCGTTCCTTGATGTTCCAGTGTTCCGGGATGTTCCGGTGTTCCACGGTGTTCTAGTCTTCCTGCTTTTGGCACATGCCGTGAAGGTGGATTAATTGTCTTTAAATATTTCTCAATACAAATTATTAAATGATAAAGAAATGTTTATCTACATCATACGCACCCCCCTCTGTAGGATCCACTTTTAAGTCTCTCATAAGATGAGTATATAACACTCCAAAATTGTTGTGAATACCAAAAATAACAAACTGGATAACTGCAGCAGCCAAACAAATGACCCAACCGTATCCGCCATCGGGGCATTCGGCTTCCTCCTTGATCATGACCTCTGGAATTTGAATTGACGGTTCATTTGGCGTTTTTGCTTTGCTTCCCAAGATGTTCTTGAGTTTCTTCATGTTTTTTTTTTTTTCGCAGTTCTCTTCTTTCTCGGCCCTCAATTCTTCATTGACTGGTCAACGTTTTGACGAGATGAAAGTCGTAAATTCCGGATGTTTGGCTTAACAGCTGAAAGATACGATGTGGAGTGGCTTTTTCAAAGAATAGACTCGATAAAGTGTACCATGACTTTTATTTTGGGATACTGATAATTTATTCAACATCGAGTTAATCACTATCCTTAAAAGGCAATTAGGGTGCTATGCCCAACGGGCATTGGCCTTTGGAAATCACGCCACACGAGACAGACAAGTATGAAAAAGTCTTGTGAGGAGAAAATTAATATTGTAGACATTACTATGACGAAATCAGCTATAGCAGATGTGCATGCAGGACTGGAGAAAAAGTAAATTATAAATATCACTGAACGAGTAAATTAACCAAAGTATATTAGTTTATTTTACCAGTTTCAGCACTTGGACTCCTTCAATTTGACTACTGTCTGCTTTGTCTCATTGATCAGTAGTCCATTCAGAAGATTACGCCAAGCTTACCACATTGCTGAAGGAAAGGCCAGACCACAACACCGGGAACTACATTCCCTACTCTTTTCGACTAGTGTGTGGGATCTTTAACGTCCCACAGGTTTTATGAACATTGAGGGTCGATTATTAAAACATATTTTAGACAATGTTTAACAAAACCGCGTTCTAAGCCATTTTCAATATTGCCAACAATCATATCGAAGTATTGTGTGCTGCTGATGGTAACAAGAAGGTTTGCATTCCAGGCTAGAGAGCAATTTATTTACTTAAAATATACCGCTCAGAAACAGATATGGAGGTCCACTGATTGTCTTAAACCGCGGCCTAAGTTAGACTTCGTTTAAATAACTGGCCCTGAAGGTTTGTGAGACGGGGCCTACGGTTTATCGTCCTTATCCAAAAAGACTTGAAAGTCTAACCACTTTGCGAATGTAATTACAAAGATAGCACTTTCCCCTCAGTTATTTAAAGACCCTGAGTGTTGGTCCGGCCGGAATCGAACTCACGACCTCCCGCACGGCAGCCCGGTGCTCAACCAACTGAGCCACCTCAGTTGCGTCCAAATTTTAGAGTAAGGTTTCCATCTTTAAATTTCGATCCGGCGAAACATCAGAGTTTTGCCGGGATTACCGCTGCTCAGTTGATATTGGAAAAGGCTTTTCATGATAATAAATTGAAGTGAATTTTCAAAAAGAAAGTTTTCACATGAATTTTAGTACTTTCAGTCTTGATTGTTTACAAAAACCAGACTTTTATTTGTGAAGTAAAATATACCAATCTTATTGCGGAAGTTTTGAAATATTGACCGTACTAGAAAATCTGATAAGACTTTTGTTTTAATTTATGGATTTACACTATCTTTTGCAAGTGTTCCTTTGGTGTAGTTCTTCCGTTTTTCAGGTAGATATAAACAGGAGCCCTGGCATACTCCTGATATAAATTAAAATTGTGATTCACAGGCGTTGTCGTCCAATTGCATAAAACAGGGAAAAATGAACTTAAATAAATATCTTTCGAGAAGCAAGACGTTGTTTAAACGTCACGTATGCCAACAAACGTGAATGCCATGCAGGGCGTGGCATGCTTGGTGACTAAAATTGTAAAAACAAAAACCGTTCCTCTACAAAATTTGTCGCCTCATTTCCTCTCGGATCTTGTCCCAAACTTATTTTGTCAGTCTCTTCTTTTTCTGTTTCTTTTTACTCTTTTTTTTTCTAGCTTATTTTCTTGAAAACTCATTGTTTTCTATGTGCCTTGGATTGACCACAGTTTGATCAATGACTGAGCAAGAAGGTTGCTGGGTTTGATAGCGACAGCCTCCGGAGCAGCGACTTTGTTAATTAGTAATCAGGGTAATAGCACTGAGTGGGTCTGTAATCATACGAGTGATCGGACGACCGCGCAACGGGCGTCTGAATTGTTTATCAAGAGTTTGATTAAAGACCGAATTGAACGACACGAAGTCCTCTTACCTATTAATCATAAGAATTACAATTTCAGAGAAAAGAAGAAAAGCCAAGTTATGAAAGAAAGAGAAAATTTGAATTAAAAGACCGACAAAGGAGGCGTAAATATTTTAATGTCGCTCTGAAAAAAAGAAAGAAAGGAAGAAAGAAAGAAGAAAAGAAGGAAAACCCCAATTTAGGAGTCTGCACACCATTTCTATGGTGATTAAAACCAAGGTCGAGTTTGTTTGATTTAAACTACACCTTTGAATGTGATTGGTTGATTTAAACTACAACTTTGAATTTAACAAACTGTCCGATATAGGAGTTTTTTAAGCCAATCACGATCGAGGAAATTGTAATTTTTATCATTAAGCAAATAATAAACAAATTCATTTTAAACTAGCTCAGTGAATTGATATAGTGGAAATTTTTTGAAAGTGTTAAACACTTTAACTTCTTGTCCGCAAAAGTCAATAAAAATGGGAAGGTCCATAATATGCATTTCACAAGTGTTCATCAGGCTGCTGTGGAATATCACTTAACAAAATGACGATTTCAAGTGGATAGATTATGACAATGCAAAGATATCAAAGCCGAGCTCAGGGAAGCAGACGCAATCGCTAATGAAAGCAGCTGTACAAGTCTGACTGGAGTACAATTACATTATGTAATCATGTAAATTTCGTCAAGGGTTTCCCCTTAATTAATTCCTTTTCAGTTTCAGAAACTAAACTTTTTCTGGCGAGGGGAAGCCCCTAATGAATTTCCCTTTGATTGCTTCCTATCTAGGCGATTACGCAACTTTACTATAACGTTAACGGAAACTGGACGTAACAAATCATTTATAGCATGCAGGATTACAAGACGGGGAAAGAAGTAGCTCTACAATAAGCGATGGACGCCTCATGGAAACGAAAAACTTTGAGGGAGTAACAGTTATAAAGGATTGGCCAGAATTGACCTATTGTTCCAAATACTTCACACGCCCTCGCGAATCTGATTGGTTTAAGAGTTCAGTTATTAACAGCCAACAAACGTTCTATTAGATATCCTGAATTGTTTATGTTCGTAAGCTTTCAAAAGTGTAAGGATCGAACCGTGGTAAGATTAACGATTTTAAATTTAATTTGTACTGATTCCCTTACAACCTACTAGATAGACTCCTTGGGTTAGAAGCCCGCGAAACTGTCTTGAGATGTTTTCCTATGTTGGAAAAAAATCCTACGGAGAATGTTCTTTTTTTAACTATCGCCTCCAGTCGAGCCTGCATTCAGGCCTCCTCCTCCTCCTTTCGCCGATTTTTGCAAATCAAAAATAACATGAAGATTACATATATATTAACAGCGCGCTGAAAGAGGTATTTTGAGATTTTTTAGATCATCGCAATCACTGCAACAATCTGCACAAAAAGTGCATTTTCAGTCACGCTTTTGATTTCGAACAGTTGTATATCTTTACATATTTTAAAACTCAACCTGAATATGCCTTTCAAAGCTTTTATGTAGATTTTATTTAGACGGCGGACAAGATGGTGCTCGTGCGTCCAAATCGGCGATTACTCACTCAAACCAGTAAGTTGAATGGTTCGAGATATGGAAAAATAAGGATCAAAGAAGCTTAAAGAAGAAGCATTATCGGCGAGATCGTCAAATCGATTACAAAAATAGCTCACAGTATCCCATACTAAAAGATTAATAGAACATCTACCAGTAAATAAACAAAACAGAACTGGAGACCGAGCCCGCTCAGGACTGAATTAACTTTGCTGCTGCATTCCTAAGACTACAATGCAACGATTTTTTAGACTCAACTCGGTGGAGCTATTGATTGCCGACCAAAACGAATCTTCACTGCCCTAAAACGAATTTTTTATCGGCTTATGTGCTATACTTTACGTACCCTTTCTCGTAG
>OX421452.1:43612648-43640148 GCA_949126865.1 Montipora capitata | reverse complement strand
TATTTTTTTCCAAAATAACTGTTGATATCTAGAATGTTGAACCTGTCAGTGCGAACAATAAAATGACATGTCAGACAATGTATAATTTGCATGAAAGTTTTGGTATTGAGGAAGCCTTTCGATCATGCATCTTTAATAACTTGAAAACAGTTTGAACATTGTTATGTTAATTCTATTTATTGGTAACAAATTCCCATATATAAAATTTGCATTCACACCTTTGAAGATGGGGGTAAAGTTTATCACGGTCATATATAATTTGTTGTTGTATATGTTGCAGTTAAAATTTTTTCTTGGTTAAAAGATTTTCAGACTACTTTGTTTTTTACTTTCCTTTATGTTAATGTTATAGACATTATCATAATCTGAAACAAAGGAAGGTAAAAAACAAACAAGTTTGAAAAATTTTTAACCAAGGAGAATTTTTACTGTAAGCAACATATACTTTCATTCTGAAATATTTTTTTAAACGGGAACTTTCATGATGTTTGTAATGATTTCTGGTCAAAATTCAATAAATTTCACCTTACTTAAAGCACATCCAAATGGTTTCTACATCAACTACATGCAGTACAACCTCATGTACCATTTCAAGTAAAAATTCTAGAGCAAAAGGATTAGTCAACATAATTTATGTTTTTGCCAACTTAATGACAGTCACACCACAAAAACTAGGAAACATTCACCCAACGTTTGAATCAAGTTTGCACACATTTTTTTGCGTGGCAATCCATTGCTAGAAACAGGTCTAACCAAAGCAAAAGAAATTGTTTAGACTGGGGGAGGTATCCTGAGCCATCAAAAGAAAGCTACATGAGTATTTTGTTTGTTGCTGTTGGTAAGCCCTGTAGAAATATAAAAACAGTCTGCTAATATATCATAATGCATTTACAAGTTTGCTATATGTGTATCCGTTTGTAAAATCTAAATTCACTGAAGATCTGTCTTATTAGAGATAAAAATTATTGTGAACATGTATGACAATGTGCTGAAACAAACCTGAAAATCTGAGTACTACTGGTGGAATTTACACATTGTAAGCCTGTGACTTTTTGAGTTTGAGATAGCGTAATGCTCTAACCACTAAATTGCACCAGAAACTCTTTGATTGTGGAATAATTTATTGTTTTTATAGCATACCCATGGGAAACTTAGAGAGACAATTTTGTCACATTTTGTTTGATTAAGTCATTCTAAGGTTATGTAACTTAGTTACCAAAAGCCTTTCTTTCTCTTTGTTGTAGCTGACACCTCTGCTCTTTTATCTGGGAACTGGTCGCGAGGGAGGACCAATGGTGATAATAGTGAAGAAGGACATGGCTCTCCTCAGGGAGGGAGTCCTTTGGGTAGGTACAATTTATAAGAATGTTGGGAGATACCGAACACAAGATCCAGCCTAGATTTTGGAGGAAACTACACCATAGCAAGTCAGTCTGCAACTTCCCTTAGCTACCATGTTATCCAGTTACACCCTAACCCTATCCATGTTATGCATTTACTCAAAGAATCACGGTAGAAAGCTCAGTTCCTTTTTATCTTAAACCGAAGGCCCTTTACTTCTGTAAGGTTGTACCGTAATTCCTATTTTAACCCTTTCACTTCCAAGAGTGCCACTTATAGATTTTACTCTGTCTAACGCCAGACGATTTTACTCATCAGTGGGGAACCCCACGGAGGTGAAAGGGTTAACAACAGCTAGATTCACTCAAAAACTATGTCCCCATTAACCCTTTCACTCCCAAGAGTGCCACTTATAGATTTTACTCTGTCTAACGCCAGACGATTTTACTCGTCAATGGGGAACCCCTTGGGGGTGAAAGCGGTTAATGCTATAGTACACCATAACGTTAACTTACATTTGTATTAAATCTGATGGATAGATATTAGAGCAGTAACAAAGAGAAAATTAATTATTGAGATATATATGTCTACATTAGTCATTTCCCTTCGCACTTTTCAGCAATAATATTTTGCGATGCTTTTGGGAGGGACTTTGTCCATGCTGCTTTAATGCAGTTTATAATCAGTTACCAGTAAGTGAGAGATGCTCATATGTCCAGAATACGTCCCTTACTGTCCTTTCACCCTTGAAGCAGTCCTCATTGATGAGTACTGTAAACTTATTTTCTGGCTTTAGACAGAATAAAATCTGTAAGTGCCACTCTTTGGAGTGAAAGGGTTGGAATAATGATTGGATACTTTTTCTTAATGTCTCACACAATTTGATTGCTAGCAAGCTGGGCTGTGAGACAGGGTCGATATATAGTTTATTGTGCTTGTCACAGAAGACTTGAAAGTCTAACCATTTGCCGATGTCATGACAAACGCAGGACTTATTTCTCTGTTTAAGACCATGAGGGTTGATCTGGCTGGGGCTGGCATCTGTAATTTCTCACATGCCACTTCTATGTGACCCACAAGAATGGGTCTCTGAACTGTTTTGAAAAGAGTAGACCATGGAGTTTCCGGTGATTTGGTCTGATCTGTCTCTCTTTGTGTTCAGAGGGTACAATCCTGTACTTGTGGTTCTTACTTGTTCATAGTTCTAGGAGATTGTAACAGCTGCCATTTGTGCCATAATAGAATAATGAATTTAAAATCTGTCATTCACATCCACATACTGGGGAGCTTAGGATTAATTTTTATGAAAGCGACGGCAACACTTCCGCAAAACAATGATGTCATTGGTTAAAAGAGCATAAATAATAATTATTGTGCTGCATGTGCAGCACGGATTTTAGCGCATATTCTTGTGGTACTCCGCAAAAGGACGATGTGAAATTACCAAATCTGAGGTTTTGAGGACAATGTAAGTAAGCAACAGAGAATCTTTCATTCTCTATTTTCACTCTGAAACTGCTCATACCAATTTATTATTAGGATACTTTGACCAAATTGTAAGAAGTGAACGAGATTGAATAACCGTGAACAAGACAAGACTTATGATAATTAAAGCAAAGTGATATTTTGAGGTAATGTTTTCGTTGACGTCGCCGTCGTAGATCTTTTTGGTCACATAAATAGTATAATAAATTCAGATGTAATTACCTCTCACCATCATTAGTATTGTTATCTTAAAATGAAGTCTGCTCTAAACTCTAAAACAAGCATGCTTTAAAGATACGTGCATTGATAAAACTTTCCAAGAGAAGTGGGTAGCTAACGAGTGTACAGCTCAGGCCTGAAGAACAATGGCTGGAGTAGACTGGATCCAACTTAAGGTTGATGATTCTATTAGGTTGTGTTCCATAATTATACTTGAATATTGTTCGTTATTAAAAACTGAACTACGGATATCAGATTTCCAGCATTTTCATTGGCTCGTTGGACAGAGGGTATCAGTTCATATACTGTACCTGCTGTACCTAATACATGTATGGTCAAGGAACTCGTTAGCAATAAAGCAAGGTGAAAACATTTGTGCAGCTCTGAGAAAAAAATAATGGCTGACAAAAGCCGTTTTGGACTGGACTTGACCAAGGCAAAAATTGATGCTTTAGTGGAAGAGTTGTTGATCCTTGAGTTTTTGATAAAACAATTAAAATTATTATTCTACTCGGGCTTGCTGGATATAAAATGATTATAACCAACTCGGCACCACATTCCCTGTTGGTTATCTATGAATTCATATCCAGGGCACCCTCGTTGAATAATTGTTGATTAATTATCTCCAGCAGAATAAACAGGATATTAACAATCAAAGACTTTTGTAGTAAAAATGCAAGCTTGGACTTTTCACTTAGTTCCAGAAACTTAACCCATTGACTCCCAGGGGTTCCCCATTGACGAGTAAAAGCGTCTGGCGACTTAGACAGAGTGAAATACTAAGTCTGGCCGCTTTAGGCTGGTTTGGGTGTCAAAGGATTAATTTGTTTTTTATTCTTCTGTTGTAGTTTTTAATGTAGACAGTCTTCTTCAGTTTTTCTCTTTGTATAAATTTATATTTAGTAATAGTACATACTAAATCGGCGAATAGCATTGAAGGCGTACTCTAATTGGCTACTAAAACTTTCAATATCCTTAGTTTGCTATTGACCTCCAAGCAACTCGTGTGGGATTTGCGCCCAGAAATATTGTAATCTTTGCCGGAATGAATGAGTCTACAATCAAATCATCTTTTTGTCCTACGTTATGTTACTGTTTTAAGTATGTATACTGCTTTGTGGCTTGGTAAATATCCACTGCTAGCCTCGTCCACTTTGGTGATGAAGTAGATTTGTCTATCTCTATGGACTAGTTTAATTTGCTACTCCGAGTTTCTGATGCTTCTGGTGAAGCAATCATCAGGCAACTGCCAAGGATAATGGATACAATAAATATTGTATTGTATTGTATTGTACATGTATCTTGTGAAATATTTTAACTGCATATCTACTGTAGCTTAATACCAGCTGTCATAATTATTTTAAGTTCAGCTAAGCTATCATGCACGCAGCTTAATTTATAACCTTTGTTTGGGTCCATTGTACAAAAACGTTGTTGCATGTTGAAAAATCAAAATTGAATTGATTTGAAATACGTTTATCCTGAGGAAAAACTTGAATTGCAACAGATGTTTTCTTGGATTGATTGCCTTCTGCTATAATATCATGCAACCAATTTCCTTTTGATATTTTCACATAATTTTCTTTACAAAAAAATTCAAACTTGGAAAAAACTGAAACAAGCAAACAAACCAACAAAAAAACCAGTGGTATTATGTGAAAACAACAGTACTGCATTACTGAACATAGTGGAAATTTTCGAAGAAAGGTTGAAAAAATATTATTTCAAAGAGATGGTGTTTGGTGGCAAAGCTTGCATCAGGAGATATGTACACTCTAAATTTTTAATTGTGGATAAGAAAATAATATTTAAGATAAATAAAAGCCAACACTATATTTTTAGCAACGAGATTGTGAATAAAATGCCCTTTGCCAGCTAATAAAAATTATACATGTTCTGTGTTTTCATTAATAATGGGAAAAACAACGCAAATTTGTTTGGGCTGAGGAAACAATGTTTATTTACAATGTGCATAATGAACGGACAAAAATTTCTCTGCAAAGCATGTTGTTCTAGGCAATTTTATCATTGTAGAATGATTACTTTTTAATCTTATACTAGAGATGATCTCTTGGCAATCCTCACATAATTTTAAGAGAATGTCTTTGCCATGTACATGTATGTCTCAATCCCCTATAAAAATATCTTAATGAGCGTACAATGTATCAAGTCCTTAAGTTTCTTTTTAAAAGGTCCTTTGTTCTTGATGTTAATTCTGCAATCGAATGCTACGCCATGCACAACAAGCTGCATGTAGAGCTAGATAATACACATGTATATATAATGATTCAAGTTGCCTTTTATTTTCTCTTTATTCTGAATAACAAATCAATTGTCTTTGGAGAAAATAATAATTATTGGGCATTGCATTATTAAATATTTTGGCATCTTTTATTGCGTGCACTTGTGTGGTTACATAATTTTGCAGTCATTTGGCTTCATTAATTTACCATAAAGCTAAGAATGATTTGAAACTGTTTGAAAATTTGCTTATCTAAAGCTCTGCAATAATTTTTCAAAAGCCCTTTTTAATCCCTTGTTGAAATAACGTTCAAATTGCATATTTCGTGTTTGTGTAGATGGGTGTTTTTTCTCATTCAAAAGAGTTGAATGTGTAGTCTTTCATTAATGCATATATAAAAAAGGAAAATTTTAGCAAATACTGCGATGTCAGTGAGGAAGGATATTAACGGTAAACAAAAACAAGGTAGGAAATCATATCCACTTGATTTAGTTCACTAGTCCGTGCAACATTTACAGCAGACTTAAAATAGTATTTAATATTGTTATTTGCATTTCTTTGTCAAGACTTTGAATTAATGTTTTGATATTAAAGTTTTACACTGTACCTTTCCTGTGATCATAGTCTAATGTCAGAAGAAAGAAATATTATTTTGGTGCTTATAGTTTCACATCACTGAACTGTATCTTGCTTTGCATAATTTTTAGTCAAAAGCTAAGGAAGTAATATTTATTTTGCAGCTGCATTTAGACAGTTTTTATGGTCTGCAAAACTTGTTATTCTTTTCATTTTTTAACTTTGGTAGTGAAGCTGGGTGTAAAATATGTAAGTGCAATATTCACATTGTCATCTGGGCTGTCTGAGTGAGTGAGTGTAAGATTTGTAGGCCTGCAGCGTGTGCATGAATTACGAAACTATTGTACAGTTTTCTTGAATTATAACAAAATTGATGTTTGTTTTCGGCCCACTTGTTGCCTTTTTCCTTCTTAATTTTCTTAACAAAAAGAGAATTAAAACTGTTCAAGTATGTTATTGTCAAAGTAACAGACATATTTAAATTCTTAAATGTCTTAAATCAAAATCCGGTCTATGGAGACCATGTTTCAAGCTCACATTCCACAGACATTCTGCAGGTCAAATAAACAGTCAAGAAAAAAAAAAATCACCAGTCGACGATAGTACATTTATTCTTTAAAGCCCAGGTCAACTTCTCTGCCTGCATTGAAAAACATTCAACAGTAATTTCTTCTTAACAGAAAAGTAAAACAGTAGAAAACTATTTTTATCTTTACCATTGCGATCGACCATCAAAAAATGTACATTTTATCAGCTTTTTTGTGTTGAAATCCCTACGGTGCTGTGTGCAAAAATTTTGCCCAGTAATAGAAAAGACAAGCTCTTCTGAATAAATGAAACATTTAAAAAAATCACAACTTAGTTTTCACATAATTTATGTCAAAATCTTTTGGTCATCGAGTTGAAGTAAATTCATGACCTCAACGCAGTGGCTTGTTATTTTGAATTTATGAATGACAGCTGGAATCATCATGGCAATTTTTTTTACATTGTGTCTCATAAACATACATGGTTAAGTATTTCACTTGTCTATGTCATAGCATTTGTTTTAGAAAGAAAATGCTACCGGCAGCTGAATCTATCTGTTTGTGCATATGAGTGGCAATTGTTATTTAACTGATGATACTGAACTGGACTAATAATAATTTTTTATTATATTGTGTTGAACTTCTGTCTCTGATCAACTCCCACAGAGCTAGAACTATAGGAATAAGTTTTGTTATTATGTGTGGAAAGTTCTTTATTTTTGTTTCAACAACGTAATGATTTTTTCAATTTGAATTATTAAAGTGGTATATATTCATCATTCAATAATATTGTGCTATTTTTAAAATTTACAGTCAAGAGATTTTGAATCTAGAAATTGCTTTTGGCTTATGATTACTGCACAGACATTGTTTAGAATTAATTTTTATCAAATGACTGTATCCAAGAATGTAAAAAAAATGCTTTGCAGAATACATAAATATATTGGGCCCAAGCCTAAGATACATATACAGTGTGTACAAGTGTCAACTTGAAAATGGTCAAGGTTTTCAAGGACTTTCGTTATGGGTCATAGAGATATATAAATTAACTTCAAGGTGTTAAAACAAGCTCAGTCTTAATATGGATGCTTTTTAATTAAACCTGCAGCATATATGGTCTAAAGTCGTTCCAGTTTTATTGTACACTGTATATGGACTAATTGAACTTAAGGCCTTATTTCACATAGTTTCTGGGGTACAGGTTTGGTAATGGATTATATACAGTGTACCGCATGTATCTCATAGAGTCTCGAGGCAGTTTTTATTATAGTACCTTGTAATTATTATTATTATTATTCTCTGCGGTGAGATTGGACATCAGCGTGCACTAAATAATGTATAGATTTAGCCAAGCCTAAAAGCGAAGCTCCCGTTTCTAACCCCAGAAAGCAATATCGTGTTTATGGAAATAATTATGCTTCTGCGTAAAGTACAAAATTAATTGTCAATAGCGTGTACACATGTGTACAGTTTACAGTGATCAAACAGATCAAATACCTAGAGCTAAGCTGACAGCAGCAAACAAGAAAGCCTTGTAGACAATAACCAACAAGTTTAATCAACAACTAAAACTGAAATTACATGCACAGTAATCTCTTTCACAACATTTTCCATTTGACTGACAATCTTTACTCCCTCTCTCTTCAGTTCAGAACAATGGCAAAAATCTTTATTGATTAAAAAGTAAACCTAAAGCGTAGTAAATTCACTTACTTGACGGCAATTTCACAGTCCACTAAAGAGGCTCACAACTGGACATCCATTTCACACAGAAAGCCTATAAATGTGATTGTTTTCAGGCCTTCTTCTTTTGTTAGCTAGTTTTACAAAATATGTGAGGCAGCGTGACATACTAAGAAGGAGAACATTACCAGAAAGCTAACCATTGTAAATAAGTGTTTTGTCTCTCACTCTATTTCTCTCAGCTTTACGCTGATTTTCATTGAAATTTTCTCTTCTTCTCCTTCCTCTGCTTCTCTCAAGGATTTCTTCGCTTGAATTTCTCGTTGCTCATCACTAATATGATTTCCTGCCAGAAAAACGCAGGTTGCCAAATGCAAAGCTGCCATGCGATTTCCGGCCAAGGAAAATTGCCAGAACACTCCCATCCCCAGAGGCTGTCCTGCCTCCCCACCTCCACCCCGACAGTCTGTATGGCCGGACGTATGTGACGTCATAACCAAAATTTCTCACAAGTGCTTTGTGCACTTGAGCTCCACTAATAACAATTTTGATAATGCTAATTGGCATTGCGAACCGATCTGTATTATCGGAAATTCTGTCTTCAGAAATTTGGAGGTCTAGCTATGCTCCTCATTTTCAACTCAGTTACTTAAAATACAGACCAGCCAGAGTCTTGGTCTGACAGGGGTTTTGAACTCACAATCTCCTGCACAAAAGTCTGATGGCTCAACCAGTCAGAGTTCTCACGTGCCAGTGGGTGTCACTGGTTTGACCTAGGGTTAAAACCTAGGCAACCCAAGCTCCATTGTTTTTTATCTTGCACCTCTGTGCAAAACCAGTCCAAATAAATAAAGAAATAAATGGAGTGGAAAATACTTTGAATGGCTAAAAGGTACGTGTATATCACCTAGCTTTATATATAATTATGTGTTTAAGTGTACATGTATCTTTCAATTTGTTTATTGCCTTAATGAGCACGTTGCCTATTAGTTTGTTATTATTATTATTGTAGAGAATAGCCATCTGCTGTCAATTATGTGAAAAATGGATGAAATAAATATACAGTCAATAATGATCATGTTACAGTAGCTCCAAGTTCCTTATTTTCAGCTCAAGATGAAACAGAGCTCAGTTTTAAATTTGAGGCATCCAGCTCAAGAAATTCATCTTTGCCAGTCAAGTTGGACAAAAAAGACAAAGAGCGGCTGGTCAGTTGATATTTTTGTGCATTTTTTATAAATTTTAATTGAGGTGAAGTTAAACTCACTACCAGGCAATTGTGGTCAATTTGGTTCACCCTCCTATTTGACTTGTGTGGGGTGCTTGCTCTAGTTTGAAGAGCTGCTAAATGTGTTACATCACTCTTGTGCTTGGCATTGTAATTAACCTTGCAGTTTGTTAATCTTAATTTGCTTTTTCAAAAACTAAAAATAACTTCTACATGTACAGTACCATGATAGTCATCAACAGAAACATTGGCATTACCGGGTACATATTAATTTTATACCATTCAGGGAAACAAAGGATCCAAAATAATAACAATTCTTACAAAGCTACATTACACCATTATCTCAACAGAACAAAATGCCTTGAATATAAGCTGAGTAAGTGCATGGAAGATAATACTGTAATCTCCAGATTGAGTCCCTAAAAATTAACAATAGTAATCTCAGAATTAAGTGACTTTAAAACACTGACTTTTGAACCTGAAATAATCATAATATTGTGCCAAAGTCAAGGCAAACACAACTCTTGTTTTGCAAATTTTATTTTCTCTCTTATTTATTTGTGCACAGCAACAAATTGACAAGAAACCAATGGAACGGTCCCCTTCATTACCAAGAAAAGCTTCCAAGGAATCATTCAAGGTACTTAAACCAGGATTTATGGACTATTCACTTTGAAGTGAATTAACTTATTCACTCCTTAGGTGCCCCAGGACACTCCCCAATTATTTTTCCTCTTTTGCTTTTTACATTACTTTGCAAGCCATTGCTTGCCCAAACTTGAAAAGTCCTTGAAAATGCATGAGACCTTTGAAAAATAAAATCCAGGTTTAAAAGAGTACTGTTCACAAGAGGCCCTAAAATATTTCCAATGACTTGTGCATATGTGTAGGCAATGAAAGAGAGTTACAGGCGAGAACAAAAGCGACGGATAAAGGAGCTTTCAAGTGCACTGAAGGACCCTTCTGTCATTATTCTTTCATCCTGGCTTAAGGTAAGGCTCTGCACTTTACACTTCAGCCATTCACTCAGCAGGTGCCCTAGTATGTCCCCAGTTGAAATCGTCAGGCGTTAGACAGAGTAAATTCTGTTAAGTCTCAAGTGCTCCCAGGAGTCAGTGGGTTAAAATTTCTAGAAGCCTGCTGTTTTTGAAGAGTACATGACTGTATGTTTAATTTATATTTAACGATGATTTCCTCAGTGCTCTTTCTTGCTGGCAGGTACCCTGACTAATTTTTTTTAAAAATTATTTTGCAAGATATGCTACCTGGTCAGACAGAGGCATTAAAGTACAAATTTTCTCTTTCCATCAAAAGAGTGACTGAGATGGTTAATAAAAATTTCCCTGGTTGCTGCAGTACTTACCAAGTACTGTACCTCATAGTCATTTTTTTGGTTGTGCCTCACATTGCTTGTCATGCAGTTGTACATTTTTTTTTTGTATGAAGATGTCATTTTAACCCATTGACTCCAGGGGGCTCCCCATAAAATTGTCTGGCATTAGACAGGGTAAAATACTAAGTATAGCCAGTTCAGGCTGGCTTGGGAGTCAAAGAGTTAGCATTATAATAATTCTTGTCATAGTGACAAACATAAAGAGTTTATTAATTTGGATAAATATTTGAGGTCACTTTTTCCAAAGAGAACAGACATAATGTACGTGGGTGTCAAACCCAAACTTAATTGAAAAAAATGCTTCAGTATATGCATGCAAGCATGCATGCATGCATGCATGCATCAATTGACTAGATGTAGTCTAGGTATGATAACTTATTTAAAAATAGATCTATCCAGCCCAAGGAAAGTCTATTTTGTAGACTGTACATTTTTATGCTAATGGATCATACATGTAGCTTCACTTGATTAAAATGTATTTGTATGAATTACTGTTGGTATTCAGTGGGTAATAATGTACTAAGTGGTGTTTCCTTTTTTTCCTAATGATTATTAGGTGCGTGGGACACTGAAAGGTTGGCAGAAATTTTGGTGTGTGGTGAAACCAGGAATGCTACTTATTTACAAAAGTGCAAAGGTGTTTATAAAATGTCACTCATCGTCTTGTTTGCATGGAGAAAATTTTTATTATACCCTTCCTCCTGCCTGTTGTTTTAAGTTTTCTGTACAGCAATGTATAAAGACAACACTAATCTCAATGGTATTATTTTCATGACATTGCATTCTCATTTGTCCTGACCAACAGCATGGTCAGTGGGTTGGCACTGTACTCTTAAATGGCTGTGAGATACTCCAACGACCCTCCAAGAAAGAAGGATTTTGCTTTAAGATCTACCATCCTTTGGAGCACTACATGTGGGCAACAAAGGGTCCAAAAGGGGAGATGGCTGGGTCCATTGCCCAACCCATGCCAAAAGATCATCTTATTTTACGAGCAGACTCAGAATCGGATGGTAAGTAGAGGCTATAACGTCTAAATAAGTAAATAAATATAGTCACTGGCTGTCCATGATATGAAGATAAAAAAAATATTCATCTATAAATTCAATTTCTGCATCCAACCAGTGTGGCCAGTATGTTTATAGTACCTATACATGAAATACCAACCAGTTATAGATATTATGCATGGTTCAAGGCTAAAAGCGCTACCAAGGCAGCATAGTTTTTTCTCTTGATGAATAATAATAATAATAATAATAATAATAATAATAATTATTATTATTATTATTATTATTATTATTATTATTATAATTATTCTTCTTATTATTATTAACCCATTGACTCCCAGAGGTTCCCCATTGACGAGTAAAATCGTCTGGCATTACACAAGTCTGGCCGGTTTCGGCCGGTTCGGACGTCAAAGGGTTAAGAGGAATAATCATGGACAGTGTGTCCTTGGTCAGGGACAAAAAAAGGGTTTGTAGAAACTGGCTGTGTGTAAAGAGTACGAAGTGAAAACTTAGGAAAAATTACTATCATATAATTATGCTCATCTACAGTCCAGTTAGTAGATACAGTACTGTAGCTGTCCAAGACAAAAAAGTACTGACTAGGCAGTCATTTTTGCCAGTAGGTTTGGTTTGTATATGTAGTAGTATATAGCGTAGTAGTCTTGTCTTTGGCCATTGAAAACTGAATCAATCCTACATTTTACTTAGCATTACAATTAGAGTGCTAGGCAAATGTGTGAGACTGACATTGTTCAAACAAAGCTTTCACAAACCATGTTTTTGCTGCATGTGTTTAATACACAAAATTTGATGGGACAGAGGGGGCTTTATTGGAGAGGGGGGCTTATTATGAACTTGAGGATATGGGTGGGGGGGGGGGGGGCTTATTAGAGCGTTTACAGTATTTTCAAAGTGATAATTGATGCAGTTAGATTTTGCTTCAGATTGAAGCCAATGATTCTAAACCCATTTGAAACCTCTGTGCATGTGTGCAGTCAAAGGGTCTGTCAATCCAGGACCCTTAACTGTTCAATCACATTTTTTTTTCTACATAGGTAAGTGTTGGCTGGATGCATTGGAAGTGGCTCAAAACCAGGGTTATAGCATTCAGAAAGAAAACAAAGGAATGTAAGTGTCAACGAAAAAATGGTGTTTGTGTCTCACTTGCAGATTTTTGTTCTGCAAATGATGAATTTGATGTTCTGATCTTTTTCCCAAAGTTTTTTTATATCATCAGACTAAAAAACTGTTAATAAATACAAAGGTTCCAAAGTTACATTGTCTGAATCATGAGAAGATTGATTCATATTATTTCAATTTCATCCCTCAGATTTGACCTGTACTGTACATGTACATTGCAGATGCACCCTATAATTATTATTTTGTTGTTATTTAGAGCTGGAAGTCCCCACTTTGATTGTTATGGATATAAATGTCTGTTTGGACTTTGCATTCTCTCCCACTGGCAATATGTTAGAAAAAAAGGCATGGGGACTCCAGTGATAAATCCTTTTAACAGCTGCCTCAAAGCAGCTAGAACCATTACTATTAGCTATTGATGTGAATTGTCAAGACGTTATCTTTGCTAAGTGTATTGGTGGTTCAGAAATTATTCGGATGACAGCACAGGTCTACGTAGAATTCATCATTCAGTTTTTTTGTTTTTGCAATCACGATGCTTGGCAAAGGTTCTGGAAAGTTGGTAATAGACAAACTTTTAAATGGTTGGTTATAATCATTACATGCATGCACCAGGATTTGAAGACAAAATAATTTAAGAATAACTATTAACACTTTTTAATAATAATTTTGTTCTGCCAAATGATAGGCTCAGTGAACTCTATGGAAAAGATGATAAGGAAGACCGAGATGAAGAGCAAGGAATAATTCCTGGTACAGAAAATTGTATAGAGTTGCTGAGTTAAATGAATGGCATGAAAAATTATAAAAATTTAATGGCTGCGATAACTTACTGTAAACTGTTTCCATGTGCAGGTGATTGTGTCAACTTTGTCATGGAGTAGAGCAAAGCTAGTACACTTCAGAATTAATATTGTCAAATAGATCAGACTAGACAAAACTTTTTATCATCTCTATTAATTTTATTTTTTGGACAGATCAGGACGAAGACAGCAATGATGCAATGGTCAGTTCTCTACTATTATAATTAAGTTTTCCTTTCTCCAATTTTTTCCAACACGGTATCTCATTTTGTTAATTTATTTCAAGTTTCTTATTGGTCATGAACGGGTCTGCTAAATCTGCGAGCCAGCAAGCTATGTGAGCCATGCGACTTTCACATTTCAAATAGCGCTGATAAAGTTAGCTCGCATGACTCGCAGTCATGGCTTGCATGACTCGCAGCCTTGGCTCGCATGAGTCGCAGCCATGGCTCGCATGACTCGCAGCCTTGGCTGGCATGACTCGCAGTCATGGCTCGCATGACTCGCAGCCTTGGCTCGCATGACTCGCAGCCATGGCTCGCATGACTCGCAGCCTTGGCTCGCATGACTCGCAGCCTTGGCTCGCATGACTCGCAGTCATGGCTCGCATGACTCGCAGTCATGGCTCGCATGACTCGCAGCCATGGCTCGCATGACTCGCAGCCTTGGCTCGCATGACTCGCAGCCTTGGCTCGCATGACTCGCAGTCATGGCTCGCCTGACTCGCAGCCTTGGCTCGCATGACTCGCAGCCATGGCTCGCATGACTCGCAGCCTTGGCTTGCATGACTCGCAGTCATGGCTCGCATGACTCGCAGCCTTGGCTCGCATGACTCGCAGTCATGGCTCGCCTGACTCGCAGCCTTGGCTCGCATGACTCGCAGCCATGGCTCGCATGACTCGCAGCCTTGGCTTGCATGACTCGCAGTCATGGCTCGCATGACTCGCAGCCTTGGCTCGCATGACTCGCAGTCATGGCTCGCATGACTCACAGCCTTGGCTCGCATGACTCGCAGCCATGGCGCGCATGACTCGCAGCCTTGGCTCGCATGACTCGCAGTCATGGCTCGCATGACTCGCAGCCTTGGCTCGCATGACTCGCATGGCTCGCTGGCTCACAGGTTTATAATACTCGTCATGAACCCTTTGTTAAACAAGAGTCCAGTGAACTCTACCCCTAACACCAGAAAAGGCTTAATAAAATATTATTATCTAATTTAGGCCTTGCTCAATGCTAGTCTTTGACTACAATAGCAAGCAAGGAAAGGTTATAGTTGTCAAAGACCGAATTAAATTTTGAAATATGAATCCATGAATAGTTTTGTTGTCTTCAGGAAAAATCAGATTCTGAAAATGAATTGGATGACACAGTTGGTCCGTTGGGAAAAGGTGAGTGCTGTAAAGGCATACAGTACTAGTGTAGGTGGCTGTGCAAATCTTTTGGCATTCAGTATAATTTAATAATGTTCAATTATTATTTGAATCCCACTATAGAGCGTTTTCACATGACATCACGGCGGCCATGTTGGCCTTCCAAAACAAAGAAATGGCAGCCATGATGGTGTACCAAACTAATCTCCCGGGAATTGATCTCTATTTTTATGCAAATAATTTCTTTTGTTTCAGTAATCCAATATGGCTGCTGGTCACGTGAGTGAGAACGCTCTATTTTAATCTTTTTTCACTCACCTGAAAGTGGTGCCAAGCAAAGCTATGGTGACTAACCTTTATTGCACATAATTAAACCTGAAGCTAATATTACATCAGGACAACTGCTCTTAAGAGCTCTCTGACATATTATCATAAAATAATCTATTTATTGTTAGTAAAAATAACTATTGTTTGTTTTTACTTTTGAGGTGCATATATATATGCTTGTTGGTGACTTAGATGTAAATGTACGTTAGATCACTTTGTTATGTTTCTTTACAGAGCCCGAAGATGAAGCTTACGAGGGGCCAATTGTTGAAACAAATTATGTGAAAGAAAAGGGTGAAGAGTACTTAGGACAGGTAACTCAATGAACAATTTTGATTACAATGTAACCTTTATCAACTCTGTAAGAAATAATGTCCCATAATTTTCATAAGTTCAACCTCAAAAAAAAGATATTGCATTTCTAGCTTTCCAATCGGTTTACTCCATCTTGGTTATCACCTCATGAATATACCATATATGCCCTAATATGGAAACTGACTGGGTGAAGTGTTGCCAAGCTGAAAAATTTGTGCAAGTGTCCAAGCATTCAGAATTTAATGGAAATTAAATTATTTTAGAATGAAACTGGTTGTTCGTTTGTGCACCACTTTGCAATATTGTCATGCAATGTTGCATTTTTGATTGGCACTTTGCTGCGAGAAAGTTGAAGGTGCAAATTTTGCAACTTACGCACATTTAAAGTCCAATGGTATGCCAATGGTATTACCTTGTGAACCTTCTCCATAGTCATTTTGGAATTGATAACTTGAATATTTTGGAAGGCCCCTCAAATGGTTTTGAAATGATCAATTTCTTCGAAGCAAGTTTACTTGGGGAATCCAGTATTGGCGAACGGAAACCAGTTGCGCTGAATGCTAAGAAATTGTGTTGTTGAATAGATATTTCAACCCCCAAGTAAATTCCTGAATTAAATTATTGTACGTTTTTTTAGGTCAATGAAGGCGTATTTTGAGACAACATTTAACAGTTTTCAATTGATTTCACAGAACTTGCACGGTAATTCCAGGTTTGCAAACAATCATGCCAGCAATACATTGTGGATATTTTAATTTAAAAATTACTTTTGTCACAGCCTCGCGAATCCTACCCAATGTAGAGCTATTATGCCGTAACTTTATATATAATTTTTTGTAAAAAATAGAGTTCAAGGTTGTTTTGAATGGCTACAAATACCTGACTCTGGGAAGATAAACACTGGGCAGCAAGTTGAAATTTGAACTTGCAACTTCCTCGGAGCAAACTGCTAATCAAAACACCAACATTGTGTCACAAAATTGCAAAGTGGCGTGCAAATGAACAACCGGTTTCATTGTATGTAATAGAACAAAAACTGTTCCATTCACGCTTTTTGGATATGACACAGGTTATAGCCAACTCGGGGATACATTCCTTGTTGGCTATTTATCATCTCATATCCAACTCATGCTCATGAAATAGTTGTTAATTATTATTCAGTTGATATCCAGCCTTGAATCAAGTACAGGCCCTAATTTGTTAACATTAACTAATCAAAACTTGGTCACACAATGTTAAAACTACAAGGGGGGGGGAAGTTTACTAATAATTTGTGATGATGAAGATTGTTTTATCGTGAATCACTGTTACAGTCATATTTCCTCCCAAAAACTATGTCCCCTTTAACCCATTGACTCCTTGGAGCAAGGCAATGTTACTTGTCAATGGGGAAGGGGAGGGGGGGTGTTGTGGTTCTGGAGTCATTGGGTTTTAAAATTAAGGACGGTGCCTACTTTTGTTATTGCGCGTAAGTTCTGCGCATCTCGAGATACTGGGATTTCCTATCAGCGGTGCCTATTAATACAAGAATATTTTTGCGTGGTTCAAAAGTATGCAGAGAAAACAGAACTTAACAAGTTATCTTTGTATCCAAAAAGAAAATTAGGGATAACCATGCATTTTTCAGAGATGATTAAGCTTCAATTTGGAAAAGAACGCCATACATTGCTTTGTATTTTAAAGCTTTTTACAAATATTGTTGATTAATTATCTTCGAAAAATGCTTGGTTAACCCCAATTTTCTTATTACATGTAACACTTGTTAAGATCTGCTTTTCCCGCATATTCAGCAAACCACACAAAAAGACCTTTGAATTAGTAGGCACCGTCCTTAAGAAGTAGTGAAAGGAAAGACTTGAAGGGTGAAGGGGACATGAACCCATGTTCTCTGCAATACCTGGACAGTGCTTTACAAGCAATTGCAAAAAGAGTTAAGACACTCACTGTTAACAACCATACAATGCATGTCATTCAAGTCAGTGCATACCCAACCCCCTTCCTCCAAACAAAGTTGTTTCCTTCATTGCCACTTGGCATTCAAACCAAAGGGTATCAACATTGAAAAAGTGGGGAGGGGAAGGAGGGGTGTTGTGATGTTTCTCTTGAACTGGAAAAGAGATTTTAGGAAGAAGAGGTGAATTTTTGATTCACTGTCTCAACTTTTTTGCAACTGCTTGTAGCTATTGAACTATCATGCCAACTGGGAGGTAGTCATAAAAAAATAGTACAGTCTCAGTGAAGCTGACTCATTCTCTTCAAGGTTAGGGTTAGCTGGGGACTTTTATGTACATTTATTAACAGTGTAAGGTTTTGTTTGTTTATATGTAAGGCTGGTGAAGCATTGGAAGAGATTGAGGATGAAAATAAGAGTATCCTCTGGGCTCTGCTGAAACAGGTAAGTGTGCTCTACAGAATTAATGTTCATCCTCGTCATGCACCCTTTTGTACTTGTTCTTCATACATATGTATTCTCTTCCGTAACTTCCTAACCTTGAGCAGATAATGCTTAATGTGGGCGTGCCTTCACAGCCTTATTGCAGTTCTCTTTGGCATTTGTACAATTTCAGTTTGGTTCGGAGTAGAAGTGTGCCTTAAACACCAAGATGCACTGTAAAATGATGTTGCTTCATGCTGTGCTATTGTTCGCATTCATTCAAGCATTATTGAAGATGGTGATCAGCAAAAAGAATGACAGAGATTTATTTGATTAAGAGAGTTGATTAAGAAATCATTCCAATGTGCCTAAGGCACCAGACGTAAAATGTGTCTTTCTAAAATTTTCACTCTAATCTTCAGGGGTTTGAATAAGATCTGAAGTTGGCGACCAGTTGAGTAGAGTAACAGACTGATGTCATTGTCAAAGTGAATTTTAATCTTAGGTTTGAAAGTATCTGTCTTTAATTACTTCAACTACGGTGTACAGTATTTAGGGACAAAAGTAGCTGACTTCTCCAAGTGAAATAGGAGATGCTTTTGGTACTTAAGATCTCGCTCAAATTTCTTGTTTTTTGCAAGTCTTGAATCAGTGGGCTGTAAAATATATTTCCCCCAAAAAAAAAAAACTAAAAAATAGCTAACATCACCTTTCTTTATTTCCCGCCATAATCCATGCATGTAAAGTGATTGACGCATCATGTCAATCACACTTGAAAGGATCAGATGTCAATTGGCGGCGTTCACGCACAGTCTGCTACCTAAGCATGTGCCTGAATGCTGATTGGCTCAGCATAATTGGCTTTCAAGTAGGGTAGTGTAGTTATTCAGCGTGAACTGCATGCTTAGGCCCTGTTTATATGGTCTCGGTTACCCAAAACAACCCTCCCCCCGAGTTACCCTTGGCGAGATATTTTCCCACTCATTTGTGTTAAAAATTCTATCAACCGTTTACATGAGGTGGGCAAGACAACTCGGGTGGGCGAGACAACTCGGGGAGGCGAGACAACTTTTTCGCATGTAAACAGTTTGCCTCGACCACCCGAGACGAGACTGCAAAACCTTAAATGCACACGCATAAAATAAAAATCAAAGAAGCAACAATTTGGAAGCTTATACATGTTTTTAGCGTTTATTTTCGAAAGAAAAGTTTTTTCCTGCCAAAATTCTCACCGCTGTCAACGGAAACTCTCGATTCATTAGCAGCCTTTTATTTAAACTACATATTTCTGCGTTCAGATTGTCAGTCCATTTGCTGAATGTGAAAACGCAACTATACTTAATAAAAACGAACTAGAAAGAGAGAAAGGCAAATGATGATACGTATTTTTTGAAGGTGCGTCTTAAAAATATATGCATAATTAAGTAGGGTCAACTTTGTCTCGGTCACGCAATTTTCATATACAGTTGTAGATGCTCAGTAAAGTTGTCTGGGGAGGAGGGCTGTCTCGGGTAACCAAGACCATGTAAACAGACCCTAAATCTTCAAGCTCGATTTCCTAAGGGTTTATTTTGATGCCAAAATTACAACTTCCCGTCCCGAAAGGTTTTAACATATCTCTTCCAAATTTTCAGTTCTAATAGATGATTGTACTACCCCAAAAACCATGGGAGGAATTTTTCTTTTGTCTTCGGAGACTGATTTTATGGCACTTTTTCTGCCCAAATTAAGTATCAGATTAGAGTTTCGACTTTGGTGCGTGACATTTCCTTTAATTCCTAACATATCAAAAATTCTTCACACAGTATTGGAGTGCATTCATCTATGACTTAGATGCAACAAAGTGCGGTTGTTTTTGCATTAAAGTGAAGGGACAGGAGCTTCTGCAGCAGACTCTGTCTTTCTGAGTTTGAGGCCTCAAAACTAAAAGGCAATATTAAATACCAAAAAACTAAAATTTTATTCAAATAATTCAATCTATTAGCTTTAATATGATATATAGTTTGACCCTATACAAAAAATATAGCTACGCAACAATTTCTTTTTCCACGGAAACATCATAATGAACCTTAATGAAACCACTTCATCACATCCTAATGTTAACTTTCCTATACAAAAGAATGTCTTATATTTCATTTTGGGAGAAATCCTTTAATTGGTTTTGTGCAACACTACCATGGTCACCTTTATTTCAAAGGAGATCAACATGGCTAATGCCTCTACTGCTGGCTTCATTTGTTGTTAGGTTAAGCCAGGCATGGATCTTTCAAGAGTTACTTTACCAACCTTTATTCTGGAGCCAAGATCTTTTCTGGACAAGCTCTCTGATTTCTACTTCCATTCTGACATTTTATCCAGGTATAGTTGTATAGTATATTATTATAATGGACCAGGTGCATCACCTTCACAGAAACAATTCCATTGCGGATTCCCCTACCAGTCCTATTAATAGCCATCGTTTATGCAGCTTTTTACATTGTTTGTTTAAAAAAATCAATTCAGAAATAAAACGTTTTTATAAAAGTTTGAAAATTGCAGTGCATGTCTTTTTCAGGGCTGCTAGAGAGGAAAATGCTTACAGCAGAATGAAAGAAGTGGTAAGGTGGTATCTGTCAGGATTCTACAAGAAACCAAAGGTCAGTGAACAGAAAGGAATCATTAAATTTTATATTACATTGACTTTTTCTCATTGTCATGCTGTCATTAGCCAACAAGATAGCAATTAAGGAGTTAATTTAGTGTAAAAAGTGAACAATCTTTCTGTCATTTTGTAGCTGTCCATTTAGTTTATAGTTGTTCATGCTCCAACCTTTCATCTTGAGAAAATTTTAACCTCCTCCCTGCCTTGATAACACTGCCCACCTTCAACTATCATTCCTAATGACGTACCTCTTGGATTAATTTGATTTAATTCTTTCATTCCTAGGGTTTGAAGAAGCCATATAACCCAATTCTAGGTGAGACATTCCGCTGCTTTTGGCTGCATCCCAATGGTACCAAGACGCATTTTGTAGCGGAGCAGGTATCCCATCATCCTCCAGTATCAGCATTCTATATCTCCAACAGAGAGGAGGGTTACGTAGTCAATTGTTCATGCCTGGCCAAGTCCAAATTTTATGGTGAGTGGCAGTTTGAAAATCTTAATTAGCAGTTTCTTTGATTTCGTATCTCTTAAGTAAACAGTTAGAAGTAAATTTTTTATGAACTTCTTTCCCTTGGCACCATTCAGGACTATTTAATTTTCAATGTTGTTTAGGGGACTTAAGTTATACTGCTTGTTGTGCAGTTTACGGTCAATGAGGGAAACTTTGTAGCCTTCTTGCAAAAGAATAAATTTTGGAAAAAGAGTGTTCTGTGAACAGGTCATTTGCTTCTCGTCCAAAACATTTTCCAATCATGTACATATACTGTAAGTGGCTCAGCTGCCTCTAGAAAACTGCTTTTCAAGCTCATGAGTGGTCTATTGCAAAGGAACTAAAGTTTAAAATTACTGGGGTGATGAAAAATCTCCACTGTACAGCGTAAGACCGAAATTGACAATTTTTTGTTTAGTTCTTTCAATGGATAACTTTTTTTCAATGCAATTTTACAGGAAACTCTTCCTCTGCGATTTTGGATGGAAATGGGACAATGACATTGCTTAGGTTTGGAGAGGAGTATGTGATGTCGCTTCCCTACGCTCACTGCAAAGGTGATTTTAGATGATGATAATTTAATTTGTATCCTAGATAATTTTGAAGCCTAAAACCTTGCACTTCACATTGGCTGTGAATTGTTGAGAACTTGGTGTGTGTTGTTGTAAGAAATTGAAGAAAGTATCTTATTAGGACATGTGGTCACTCCAGACCCTTGTCAATCCACTGGAAGCCTTCTGTTAAGCACTTTATCCGCATAAAAGTAATTAGTAATTGAAGACACATGTAAGGAGAATGTGCAGCAGTTATTGTATATACGGTAGTTTAAAATGTTGCTGATGGTGGCACAGGAATTATCACTCACTTACATGTACATGTAGTAGTTAGCAGTCAATGAAGAATACTAGCTTAACACAGTGGAATCAGATTACAGATCTTGCATTTGTTATTTTTTTTATACAAATGTATCTGTAGGCATTTTGATTGGCACACTGACAATGGAATTGGGTGGAGTCGTCACCATAAACTGCGAAAAGACCGGATACAAGGCTGAGATTGAATTCAAACTTAAGGTAAACATGTCAGAAAGTATTGTTTTCACTCATAGTACATACACAGCCTTTCAGATATTTTTCTTGCTTGTTAAACTTATATCATTGTAAGAACTCATTATAGATTAATTATGAAATGATTTTCTTTGCAGCCCTTCTGGAAGAAGAGTGGAGAGTCTAACTTTGTTGCTGGCAAGATCAAAATGGGCAAAGAAACACTGTGCAGAATAGAAGGCAAATGGGTGAGTCAAAACATGGTTATTTCATTGACAATTAAAACCTTTTTGCGTTCTCATCATTTTTAATATTTCGTTGGTTTGTCCTGAAAGTGATTGCTTCCATTTTTTTAGGATGGTGAGGTGATCATTGTAGACTTGAAAGCTCCAGTGCTAGCAGGGGTGAGTTACTTAGCGACGGTGCCTACTGATTCAAAGGTATTTTTGCGCGGTTTACTGACTATGCGGGAAAAGCAGATGTTAACAAGTGTTATTGAAATCCAAAAAGAAAATTGGGGACAACCACGCATTTTTCGAAGATAATTAATCAACAATATTTGTAAAAAGCTGTAAAATACAAAGCAATGTATGGCGTTCTTTTCCAAATTCAAGCTTAATTATCTCTGAAAAATGCGTGGTTACCCCCAATTTTCTTTTTGGATACCAAGAGCACTTGCTCAGTTCTGCTTTCTCCGCATAGTTTTAAACCGTGCAAAAATATCCCTGGAGGAAGTGACGTCAAAGGCTCACTAGTTTAAGAATGCAATGCGTGTGTACGCCGCAGAATTGATATGCAGCGCGGGAGTTTTGGGCTTCCAGACATTTAAACTCGCGTTTTGCATATATAGTAAGCTGCATTCACACGCTGAAATTTTAAGCAAGTGAGTAAATTACGTCACTGTTCCCTGGATCCAACCCTCTGAGGTCCAATCGGTCAGTTTTGAAGTGAAGTTCAAAACACACACACTGAAAGTAAACGGCGTTTAGATAAAAATCAAAGCTAAGAATTTTGACAGCAAGGTGTTAAGCAAACACACTTTCAAAATCTGAAGGAAAAAAGGAGGTGATTTTTTGTAATCACAGGGGCACTAAAAACTATAAGATTGTATACGTCCTTGGCAAGGTATATAACTGTGCTTTTGCGTAATGGAACAGGAAACCTCATTTACTGATGTTGAACTTGTGTTATTAAGAAG
Organism: Montipora capitata; assembly: GCA_949126865.1. Taxonomy (NCBI): domain Eukaryota; kingdom Metazoa; phylum Cnidaria; class Anthozoa; order Scleractinia; family Acroporidae; genus Montipora; species Montipora capitata. Next base: position 43,616,737 of record OX421452.1, on the reverse strand, counting down.
TGCTGTTTTTATTAAATTAAATTTTGTAATAAACAGGGAATTTAATTTGAGAAATCGCTTTTGTGGTGTGTTCTTGTAGTCAAAGACAGTCATCCTTTCAACAATCTGTGCGCTCTTTATATTTGTTACAGGAAGTAGAACCACTACCTGAACTGTTCTGGGATCCAACTCCGGAGATCAGAAAAAAAAGACTTCCACGGCACTTGGTTGATTACACAAGCCAGGGAGAATTTGAATCTGAAAAGTACGTGCAGTGATGTCTCAATTTCGTGTGAATCTCATTTAACAAAACACTCGGGTCATTTGTTCAAATTCACGGCATAGTTAATTGCAAATAGTTATTGTAATCTCAGTGATTCAATAACATGTTTCACATAACTCATCTCTACATTTAGATTGTGGACACATGTCAGTGATGCCATCAAGGTGAATGACCAGGTAGGAATCGGGAAACACAATCTTCGACAACTGAACTGCTGAGAGAAAAAAAAAAGAATTTTTAGGCATTCTGGTGTGATCACATGCAAAGAACCTCGCTTCCCCAGACCAATTTTGACAAAATGGCTCGGGGGGGGGTGGGTGGCCAACGAAAGAGCTCAGTTGATTTAGTGAACACCAAGGGCATCATGTGATTGGTAGTTGAGGACCATTTGTCTCATTTCCCCAACCAGTTTTGTACAGGATTGCAGTTATTTACTGAATATCTGAGTTAAAACTCCTCTCTGTCTAAACATCCTCAACATGTTAGCAAAATATGGGCACAATGATTGTGAGCAACAAGCAGCACTAAAAGGAGAGGGGAGGGGTTTCATAAAGACTTTAATCTGAACCAACAAAATGGTAATTTAGGAACGTAGACCTCTTGTATCAATCTCAGAAGTCAAGGAATATGTCAACGGGCCCTTTTTTTTTTTTTTCAAATTTTAGACTTTTAGACTTGAAGTTGACAACTATCAACAAATTTTAATGTGCGTGTCTCATTGTACTCAAAGTGAAATAACAAATTGATCCTCAAAGAATGTGACGAAAGTATACCCACAAGTGAGTGCCTATACCCAGCTAGCCTGTGGGGTGAATGCTGTTTGTGGTCATGATAAATCTGCGAAAATTACAGGATTTCTGGCGTATGATTCACTATTTGTTTCACAGCCTTCAGGTGATAGTGCATGATTTCAGTTCCTTGGCACTTTCTTCCTCCATGCGTCGTGTTTTCCAGAGTGACAGCTTAAGAGCAAGCAGTGTTTTCTCTTTCTTAATAGCGGCGTTTTTCAATCCAGAGAGCCGTTCTTCACGTGCCGTCCATCACTAATTTTCGTTAAAGCTACTCCATTGTATGCAAATGTTGCCATCACAAGCCTGTATTTGATTGGATTTCTGTAAGATATTAACCCACCAAAACTCGATTCGCCAATCAAAATCGAAACTTAAATGCTTTTTCATGTGTAATTAATTAGGAGAAAGCCACACAGGAGAAGTTCGTTCTTGAAGAAGCTCAGCGGAAAGGGCATAGAGAAAGGAGAGAAAAAGGAGAAGAGTGGAATCCTAAGCTGTTTGAAAGAGATCCAGCTGCTCCTAATGCTATTAATCGCTGGTTTTACAAGTACAGGGAGTAAGTTTCAATACTCGATTTTGGTCCCATTGTATAAGAATAACTGAAAAACAGCAGTCTGAATTTAATCCGAAATCTTAAGTGTCTTCTGGCCTTTACATTCACTAATTTATATTTTTATCTGGGATGTTACCTGGAACAGGTATAATAGCAATGTTTGAAATAACTGCATGCGAAAATTATAATGTTATTTATACATATCACTGTCCCAGATGCGAGATAATTATCTCCTTAATAATACTTTAACTTGATAAAGAGCAATTCTGGCTTGCATTTTCCGTAAACAACCGCTGATATTTGGTGGTGGTAATTTCTGGACCACAGTAAGAAGGGCTTTAAGTTGCGTCATTAAAAACACGAAATGAGGCATTACAAAACTGAAAAGTCAAAACGGAGAGAAATATGCTGTGCTGGATCCGAAAAGAGAGAAAGAGTTAGCATTAGTTAGGCCTCCCATTTTCTTCCTTGCGGACTCAAAAAGCTTCCAGTTTCGAGGAAGGAGGCGCATACATGAAAACCATGGGCAGGTGGTAAGGTTTCCCAACGATTAATAATTTAGGGTGAAAATGTTTACGTGGAATGGTAAGGTAGGTAAAGTCTGCTACGAGCCTAGAACATCAGGCCGGCGCTTATCTCCGGTTCTGTAGCATGAAGCTACTAGGAGTATTTCTACTCCCCCCTGGACGGGATGCCAGTCCATCGCAGGGTTACCCCCAGCATTAGATTGGACGGTACCCATTTATACACCTGGGTGGAGAGAGGCACCGTGAGAGTAAAGTGCCTTGCGTGGAATAGGGCACAGGAAATTATCCAAGAAAACGTAAATTGAATAGAATTGCAGTCGCTTAAGTTTGGTTTTGGTTAAAGAAAGCACTATTTTTATGAGTGACGTTTAATAAATACGTAACTCAATATATGAACACTTAAATATTTCTATTTAATTTTGTTCCCAGTGTCAGGCCATGGGATCCGATGACAGATCTGAAGGAGTATGAAAGTGATGGCATTATCAAGACCCAATATCGTCTGAAGGCGCCCATGGTGAGAACTACTAGCCTGCTTAGCGTTCAAACACCAGATCTCAATAAAAAATCCACAACAAAACGAAAGCGTCCTTCTTCGGGTCGACTCAGAGGCAGTGGTCAAGCAAAGGGCTCTCGACGTGACTCCATGGACCGCTCTGGAACGTCAACGCCTGATCCCGAAGCGGAGCACTCCAGTAGTGTTGAGGACGATGATGATTCTAGTTTTAAGGAAACTGTTGACGCGGCAGCTTTGGAGAAGATCTTTCAGCCTTTGAAGGATTTACAGAAGGAATGTGTACAGCAGATGAGAGCGATTAGGAGTGAGTTGAGGCGTCATTACACCTGCCATCAGGATGACATAGCTTCTCTTCAATTCAAAGATTGGCTTCTATTACTGTTGTTCATCATTTCACAAGGGTTTTTTCATTGGTACTACAAAAGATGATCTGGGCTCAGCATAGTCTGGGGCTTGCTTGTTAATCAATCACACGCGCTAAGATATTTTGGCCTTTCTTTTTCCCAACCTGAGAATTTTATTTTATCAAAGATGTATCTTTCCATCTTTACCATGAAACACGTAGTGCCCTTAAAAAGAGAGCATAGGCCTGATGTTTCAATGACATCGCAAACTGGTTCACCGTACAAATTTTTGTCTAAAACAGACGTCATTGAAAACCAATTGATGTCCAAGAAATAGATCCACAATTGCAGTGTTTAAATGAATACCTGTCAGTTTTCTTAAGTTAACGAAACTTTCGGGTTCCTTTTCGAGTGAAAGCGGCAAAGTATGTTTGCCACCGGTGGAGAGACGTATGTTAATAAGAATCGGGGTTATTTAAACAATCGCGCGGGTTTAGATTCTTTTGGTGGTGACTTTTACCCCAGGTGCGCCATCATATAGAGGTTTTGCACGGCAGCCATGATGCATGGCAGGAACAATGAAAATGTTTTGCATTAGAAAGAACATTTGTTCCCATAGGAAAAAGAATCTTTTGTTCCTGCCATGCAACATGGCTGCCGTGCAAAACCTCTATAGGCTTGATTACCAGCCGCTGTTTCAGGAAAGGAGCCCGCGCTCCTCCTGTAACGAAGTCCGGGCGTCCGTTTCTCGAACATCCCGAAAACTTTTCGTGCCAGAAATACCATTCACCAAATTGCCATCTGTTTGTTTTGATATGCGGGCCTTTTAACATGTTGTTAAGATAACAAAATTATTACAGAGTTTGAAGACTTGAAACTTCTCCGTTTTCACGAGACAATGAGAATTTTGACACCCGAAGAAGGCCTGAAAAGTTTCGGAAACTTTCGAGAAACGGGTCCCGGGTACGAGAGAGTGGCGGAAATGTTGCCTAGTGATAATGTGGCGTGACATTTCTTAGGTAAACCCTTAGGGCCATTGAAAACTGTTCTGATAAGACAATGGTTTAAGAAGACCAATACGAAAATACACAGAAA
>OX421452.1:43587648-43605148 GCA_949126865.1 Montipora capitata | reverse complement strand
TTAAACATAAATTTATAAAGTCATATGGTCAAATCAAAGATGATTTAAGCATGTTTCCGGAAGACAGAGAAATTTATCTTAGTATCATAAGATTCAAGGACGATGGCGCGATTGTTTTCCCCGAGCCTGTGTTTCCCTGGGTAATCTTCCTCGTGGAGCAACGAGAACCAGAAACAACAATTAGGGGAACAAGGTGCGTTCGCTTGCTCAAAACAAAATAAAAGATGTAAATATGGACAGCTTGAATGGGCATAAATGAATTATTCAGTCAAACACATGAATTTCAAAAATGACAGACACAATATTTAACTTCTTTTTCTTCATCACACTTGAGCAGCAATTTTTTCCACAAAATGAGTTTGGCTCACAAGGCGCTTCATTCGGAACTGTTATTTTCCATTCAGGCGAGTTCGAATTATCACGCTCAAAGCTAGTTCACGGGTCGGTTTTTCCAATGATGATTTGTTGCACAGTACTTAAGAAACCTTATATTTAGTTAGGAGTCCATATTGTCACAATAGCACGAAAAATACAATTACTGAGGGTTTTAAAAGTTAAAGCAAGCTAATCTTTTTGAAAAGGCCGATTGGTTCTTAGGAATTCGATAGGAATTTATGAGTTTGGTTTTCGCAAATGGGATTTAAGTTTTCGTGACAGGGTCTTCCAGCTTGGAATTTCGATTTGAGGTTATCGGTTACAAGCTAATTTAAATATGAAAACACATTGAAGATTTTATAGGTGATTTATATTTCAAGAAATCTTCTATGTTAACGTTGTGAATTTTAAATTTAATAACGTATACTACATCGTTGATAAAATCCCAAGGAAGTACTAAATTTTTCCCTTGTCTTTTCTTTTTTTATTTTCATTTAAGTTCACATTTTGTCGATTCTGGTGAGTCTTTACAAATGCCACAATACTGCAAATCATCGTAAACATTTTCAATATATTGTATTACTTTTTAAAGCCCTCGTTTTTATAATAATATATGTACATGAGATGTGTTGCTAGGCTTTTTTCTGCCAAAAGAAATGAATCTTTATCCGCGGTGTATTCCCTCAAGGAATTATCCTGTCTTCTTCTTTTCGCGGCTTGAGACTGATTTTGTGATATGTGGTCTTTATACATTATAAACCTTTCCATAACGGTCTGAAAATCGCGGCATGGGTGATATCAAGCCCTCCACTATTTTCAAAAAGCCAAAGATTAGTAAAACACGGCCTAAAAGCTCCCACAGCAGAAACCAAGTGTTTTCACTTTCTTCGATGTAGCGTATTGATTCTAGTGAAAGTCCCATTACAAGCTCAATAAAACCATAACAGACCAATAACCATCGGCGACGCCTCCACAAACCAGGTGGAGTGAGAATGACATCGTTCGTTGAGATCTGTAAACCGTCGATAAATAAATGATGTTCAACCTTGGTGCACAATCCAGGTATGATCATAAGAAGAAAAGATCTGCCATCAAACGTCCATGAGTAGTTTTTGCTCATACTACACACAGCCAATCCATTAAGGCGTTTAAAAATCACTCGCTGAACTTCCAAACCGTTTGTAAATACGCGGCATTCGTCGCCCCACCAGCGTTTAAAGCATACGAGTTCCACAGAATAATTCTTCGTTTTTGAGCCAAAAGTAAAGCTTGTTTCCCATTTTTGGGTCGTCTTCCAAAGATAACTCGGCATTTCCTGTCTTTTTCCGCAGAATGAGTTGGTGCCGCCCTCCTGGGGTATGTCCGTGTACAATGTTGTTATATGGAATTGCAATGTGCAAATCGTCCGAAAATGTATATTGGACGAGATGTCACGTCAAGCATTTTTATCTAATTGTTCAAAAACAAGTTTCACCTCGGTTGAGCCCCCTACGAAAATAACCCGCCAAATACGTTATCCTTTTGCCCTCACCCCCCCCCCCCCCCGCCCTTCCTCCCTTCCCAGTCGTTCACAGTATTATTTTATTGAGTTGTCAAGGCATAGAAATAGTGTTTTTGGTTGACTAAAGGAAAAGAGCTAAAGATGAAATGAACGCTTATCCAGATCACTCAATATTGTTTGTTATAGAGTAGGGGGACCAGAATCTTGTCCTTTCGGCAAAATAGTTTTAAGTCCAGACTGTCCTTCTGTATATTGACTTAAGGGCTGGGTGAATAAGCAAATACACCTTATTCCAAAATGGCCGCCATTTAGATATTCTTTTGTTTTTATTAAAATTAGACCTTGATGCCTCGTTCAAGGCAAAATATTCTTTTGAATTTTCAGCTCAAGAACGAGGCATCAAGGGCTAATTTGAATAAAAACAAAAGAATATTTAAATGACGGCCATTTTGGAATAAGGTCTATGCATTGCTGGGATTTTTTTGCAAAATAACGATGGCAAAAAATATATCAACAAGCTAGAAAAATGCACGCAAATCTTATCCGATCGATATATGAGTTGTAAACAGCTTTCTAGCCTCTGACCGGCACTAGCTCTGCACCATCGTTTCACCTTTGCCGTTCTCCATCAAAACCACAACGTGAAATGACACGTATTTATCATGGGTTATGTAGCCCTTTGTCTTGGGTGTTGGGATCCGGGGGGTGAGTGGCAGCTCCTTTCCCGAAACAGCAGCTGGTAATCGAGCTTAGTTTATTAGGAGGAGAGTTGATTGTACGAATGTCCCTGCATCCTCAAAATTAAATGCCCAATGACAAAGGGCTTTTAGTTTTTTCATATGCATGAGTGTCACAAGCGCTGTGCATAAGAATTAGCACGTTTATTGTACCATTGTTGTACTGGCCTGCGAAGCTTGTGGGAGGCAAATAACGAGCGAAGAATGGGAAGAGGCGCTGTGGGTCCCCTCTCCTTTCGCCGCTAGTTACTTGCCTCCTATACTAGATAGTTATACTAGCATATTTCAGTCTCGTTTGTAAATATTCAGTTTATTAATTAGTTATTTTTTCTTGTATTTGAGCTTTTCAGAGTTTCAGTATTTTGCTTGTAACTGAGAAATAATAAAGAAAAAAAAAAAGGAAAGGAACTTTATTTAACTGTCTATTTGTTCTAGCGCTGGAGCACTAATTAGGGACAATGTAAACTGAAATTAACAGTTAACGCAAATCAAGTCAAATGTCGGTTTTTGAGGGGAGGGGAAACCGGAGTACCCGGAGAAGACCTCTTGGTGCTACTTTTTTCGGCAAATTCATTCAGCTGTATTTATTATTAAACTTGAGCTTTTTCGGTCAAACAGAAATTTCTGCAAAGGAAACTTTCAAAGGAAACCTTTTTCTGCCTGATAAATCGGCCTAGTGGTATGGTTCCAAGTTAAAATTTGCTGCTCTATGGCAACACCAGTGTATACCAGTATAAAACCCATGCATAACTAAGTACTTTAGCTCACACAAAATTCGAAACTACCTAAGAAAACGATTAAAAAAAACTACTGAAATTTTGCCGAAAACCCATTGATTTTATAAACAACCTACTGAAGCAGATGCCCAATATTAGCGAAGTTTAATACGATCACAATATATTTGTTTTTTTTTTCTATTGATGTAAACGTTTTTTCTGCTGTCTTGTGGTTTAAATTTGTGATGCACCAAGACTATGATGATCATTCTCTCTAGGACGGAAAGAATATTATGCAGGGATTTTGGCTATATTTTATCGCTATGATTATTGACATTCACTGTCCGTAAAGCAGAGAGCCAAAGTAATTTAAATCAACTTTATTTAGTTCACGGATACTAAGAATATTAAACCCAAAGGAAGAGTTATTAAACTTCTGTCATAATCATCAAGAAATACTGAATTGCTTCATCCGCTTTCTATTTTGTAAACTTGATAAACATTCCCGAGAAGGGGTTGATTTCATTTGCTTATCTTTTTTGACTCCGTTTCAGTAATACTAAGTTTCAGTGAAAAAAACCCTTATTGCCCATCCATTCGTTCAATCGTCCATTCAAAAAAATTTAACAAACCGTGGGCCTCAATATGATTTTACTTAATTTTACGTCAACTATAGAATGACCTGTAGTACCGATTTATGCAATACCAGAACTGATTTGCCCCGTATAGCTTTGTTTGTTTTGATAAAATTCCCATTTCAATGGTATGGTGAAAATATCGTGAAGGCATCATTGAAGTGAAATCGGTATGGCAAGTACTGACAGTACGTAGGGTTCGCCCGTCAAAACGATTGCCTGAGGCACTGTTTCGAAGAAACGCAGTAATTTCGGGTCCCATTAAAAGCAGGAAGTTTTCTTCGGGTTAAGTTTCCGTTTTTAAAATGGGATCTTTCTTGATCGCAGCCGGGAGATTTTAGCTGAACCTCAGTCAAAACTGAAGTTAGTCTGACTCGGTTTCCGACATCGTCTCGGAGAAATCTATACATAATGATGACTAGTGTCACTAATTATTTGAAAGTACATGCATTTGTAACTTGCATAACAAGCCGGTCTGTTAATCAATTTCGATCACTTGAATGCTTTTGTAGAGATCTTCTGTAAACAGCCACTCATCTTTGACACTTGGAATAGTGACGAAAGTAAAAGTCGTTCATTGTTCTTTTGTCTCGAAATTTAACGAGGTCTGTGCTTGTCTTGCAGGTATTTTCGTGTTAAGGTCTCGCTCTATCTCCTCGTCAAAACGTTTTCTTGTCTGGACACATTAACTTAGTTCTCGATTTTTGTTCGGTGAATATTCTGTAAAGCTGTGAGTGAGGGAGCTAGTAAGTTATTTTGAAGTAAGGACAAAGGAACGTTTCCTGAAATATTTATGTGCAACAAAATGTTCTGGTGCTGACGTCACGGGAGTGATAGCTGGGAGGGAGGCCCATGTTTGTGAGCCCGCCATTTTGATCAAGCACCATCGAGTTGAAGGGCTTTCCTTAGTCAGTTGTCCAACAAACTACTGAACTCTAAGCGGACACAATGAGCGAAGGAGGTGCGTCTGGAAGTGCCGAAGATCTTGAAGAAGACTCCGTATATATGTTGTGCGGTCTTTGCAAAAAGCCACCGGTCAACACGAGTCCCAAGCTTCTTCCTTGTCTTCATTCGTTTTGTTTAAAATGCCTAGAGGAGCGTTTCTCTGAACAACAGCAAGAAAAAGCGCCTTCAACAACGGCAAGTTTATCTTCTAGCCCGATTCCAAGGTTAAAATGCCCGACGTGCGGACAGGAGTTTCTAGTTCCACCGAAAGGAGTTCTCGGGTTCCTGGATAACCAATTCGTTATAGAAAACCTGGGCAAACTTCAGCGAAAACAGGACAATGTAAAGCGATGTTGCACTTCTTGCGAGGACAACAGCCCTGCTTCTTCTTTCTGTCTAAACTGTAGCGACTGGCTCTGCGATGCTTGTGTTTCGGCTCATCAGAGGGTGAGAGTTACAAAAGACCACAAGATACAATCCGAAGCGCAGTATTTGGAAAATTCGGAAACCGTGGACGCGAAGCCCATTTTTTGTGTTACACATCCGACGGAATCCTTGAAGCTCTTTTGCGCAAATTGCGAGAAATTGACTTGCCGGGATTGCCAACTTCTTGAACATAAAGATCACAAATATCAGTTTATTAAGGAAGCGGCGACGAGTTACAAAGACTATCTTAGGGGACAGCTGAATCGTTTATATGAACAAGCACAGCCTCTAACAGAATCAATTCGAGAGGTAGAGAAAGCCGCCAAAAGTTTACAAGAACGCGAAGACAGCATAGCAAATGAGATTAAAAAGTCCTCGGAAATGCTTGTCAAGGCAGTGCAACAGAGGGAAAATGTGCTGTTAACAGAGTTAAAGGCCCTAGTGCATTTTAAACACAAGCTCCTGTCCAAGCAGAACAAGGATCTCAGGTTGATGCAAAAGATCTTACAACACAATTACGGTTTCACAAGGCACGTTTTGAAAAATGGTAGTGACATGGGATTGTTGTATAGCAAACGCCAACTTAGTTCAAGAATTCAAAATTTATTAAGTCTGAAATACAATGTACTTCCAGTAGCACACAGTGATTTAAAATTTTCTGCTGAAACAGAGAAACTGTGTTCTGTGATCTCAAAACTTGGGAGTGTAATGACCCCAGCTGACCGGACGAATACTACTGGTAATTCAAGTAGACCTGATGCTTCGTTTCGTGGTTTATCGTATGCTAATAGCTATACGGCGGCTCCATCCACCTCACTTCCCTCTAGTAACCGTCCAGTCAGCTCGCGACCAAACCCCATTGAAGCCCTTTCAGCTGTAAACAAGCGATTGGGAACACCAAACAGCCATTCCTACTTGATGTCCAAATACCCTGGATCGCTTCAAGCTGCAATTGTTCACCCGTCGGGTGCTAGCGTGATAGCAAATGGCAAAATCGGAGTAGTACCAGCGAACAGTGTTTCTCGACCTCCTCTAATGAGCTCTGTGCAGTCAGGCACATATAGTCATCCTGTTAAATCAGGAAATGGCATAACCAGCAATAGCCTTCCCTTTACGCCACGGAGTTCAGCTGTCACTATGTCATCAAGTCTCAGAAGTTTGTCACCTCCGCGTCAAATGCGAAATGGCAATACCCTTCCATTACGACATTTTCAAGACATCGGAAGTAAAATTAGGAAATCACCGCCTCCTCCTCAGCCACCAAGACCATCAAGTAATGGCAGTAATTGTAGCCATCACAGTATTTCTCCATCCAGTGATTCCTCCTCTACTTCTTTTTCTAAACAGAATGGCTTGGAAGCAAATACCTCTGCCACAGACTTGCCAACCCAAGTCTTGAAAGGTATGGTAAAGTTACTGTAGTTTTTGTGGTTATCAAATTCATGTGGTTGTGTCAAGTCTTTCTTTGTTTATGAGACAAAATGTTTATAATTTGTTACATGTAAGATTATTGAATTTGCAAAAATGTCATTTCACATTATTTTACAACAATGTTAACAGGAATTTTCTTCTTGGGGTCTTTTTTAAAAAAATGGTAAAACATTTCTTTCAAAGAAACTCCCTTAGGTTGGTCCTAAAAGTACAACTTACTTTTATCAGGATTATCATAATTTTACTGAACTTAAAATATTAAATTAATGAATTTGGTGTGAAGTGATTAACATGCCCTGGCAGGTGTCTAGATGTGTAAATATTCAAGAAATAAGTTTTCAAGAAAACAAAAAGATTTTAAATTTTAAGGCTTTAAAAAGGGATGAAGGATTTTGAAAAATTTGTAAATATGTTTTGTGCATGTTCTTTCCCTGTTTGTTTCCAGCCAGTAACTACATCTTTATTTGAGTTAAGTTGTAAACCAGACATTTCCAAATACATGTGTGACTTTGATTCCAATTTTTGACCTGATTGGGGAGGTCATAGGCTAAGCACAAGTGCAGCTTTTTCCTCTATACTATTTGGTAAGTTGGGGGGAAGCAGTTTGTCCAAAAAGAGTGGGTAAATGCAACTGTTCTTGGATTTAATTTTCATTGTGGTATAGTGTTAATTTTTTTTTGGTAAATGTAATTTCTGTGTGTGACAGTTAATGACTGGTGTTTAGTAGTGCACATGTGATGTCGAATTAAGAATGGAGTATCTTTTGTTCATGGATTATCATGTTGAAACATGCTCTATGAGATCATCTATTACAAGAATTCAAAAGTCAAGTCAAGAACTGTTACTGTATATTTAAGGCTTTGTACTTGTGGGGTTGTGTATCATAGGCAAGAAAATTGTCACTTGAATACAATGGCATTAACAAAACCTACTAGAAAGTACATATCTGGCTGACTGATTAGGAAGTTCTGAAGACCATTAATAGGGAGTTCAAGAAACCACGACCAAAACGTCACCTCCAAATATACAGTTAAGTTTGAGCTATTTTAAGTATTTCATGATTATTCCATCTCGTTTTTAAAAGTTGTACATTGGGGTGAAGTATCCAATAAGTGGACTGGTACGGACAGATTTGAAGTAAGGAGAGAGAATAGGGACCTTAAGATCGGAGGAGGAGGAGGACAACTACATGTACAAGTATGGGTTTTCTGTTCTGGACATGTGCACTTCAAAAAATATCGGACTCCAAACTTAACATGCATGCTCAGTACAAAAAACTCGTACTTGTAATTGTTCTCGTTCTCTGATCTAAAGGTCCCTATTGAACAATTCACTGCGGTGTGCCGACGTTGTGGTCAAAACATTAAAATAGGACATTTCATGTTGCTATTTTGACTTGTATGGAAGAGAAGCTTACTAAAATGTGTGCAGCACATGCAGGATGATCATTTTTCCTATTTTAACCACTAATATTACTGCCATAGCCACTGTCGTTTCTTAAACTACCTATTATTGATTTGGTGGTCAGAGAGGGATTTAACCTTGAGCATCTGCGTACAAAATCCAGGTTGATAAAATTACAAAAAAATAAATAAATAAAAAATCTAGTGCCTTAACAACTGGGAATGAAGCATATTTTTTAAGAAACTGTGGTGTTGTAAAATAAAGAGTTGGGAGCTTGCATTGCAAGCCCTTTGTCTGAGCAAAGACATCCTTTGCAGGAATTTAACTTACAACCTTCTGATTTCCAGTTTGGATGCTCTACCACTGACCTATAGGTCACTCTCATGGAAGGTACAATCTTGGATAAAATAAAATGAAAAATTATTGCGCCCCTCCCCCCAAAATCAACGATGAAATCTGTGTGCAAGTTGAAGCTCGCCATTTTTTCATCATTGAAATTGGGGGGAGGGGTGGTCTTCATTTTCCATTTGAAATGTCCTAGATTGTAGGTCAAAAAATGAAGTTCAGGTGACAATTATTATTATTATTATTATTATTATTGTCTCCCTATACTGCCAGGACTGAAATGTCGAAAAGTAGCGTTTTTGCTATTGAAATATATCACTGAGATGGATTGTTAACACTGGTAGATACCAGTCATTCATTTTGACTGAATTTTTGTCTTTTATTAACAACAGGGCCATATTGTAACCTCAATGTTCTTTATACCTCTAAGATATAACATTTGCTGTCCAGGCATTGAAACCCCTTATGTGTATCTTCCAGTTTTTAAAACACAGTTATAAGTAACACTGTGCTGCAGTGTTTCAAGGCAGGTAACGACACACAGTGGTAATGAATGACCAGGAACTTAGCTTAGCACTGTTGGGCACATTTTAATTTTGGGTGTGAAACAAAAAATATTTCATGTAAATTGGAAAAAAAAAAAATTTGTATTTCTCTGTACATGCATGCTATAAACAAGTTCTGGTTTCACAGAGTATCTGGAGAATGAACGTACCGCTATTGACCATCCTGCTGATTGATGTTCAGATTCTCATTTTTTTTTTTTTGGTTTGTTATTACATGTAGGTAGTCTGTGATGATTATTTTTATATATACAGATGTCATTATTGTTTTTTACAAATCTAGTCATGTTGTTTCCTGTAGTGGCAAGGGGCAATGTATTTTCTAATGCAAGCTGCCTTTCCTCCTATTTTTTTTATTTAGGAGATAAAGATGTTGTAAGTCATTGATATGAAAGTGTGACATGCAAAGTTGCTGTTATTTATAGTAATTTTTTAATTTTTAATTTTGTTTTATTTGGGTTGCAAAAAAGTTGTTTTTGTAGTGATTTGCAATGTCACTGGTAATTAATCCCATTTCTTTGGAGGAGGTAATCCTGCCCAGATATTTGTAATACCTTTAATTACAAATATCTGTCCTTTTCCTGAAACAACAACAACAAATTAATGTTTAATGGCTCTCTTTCTCGATATTCCTTTGGTTTGGTTAATTGAAGCAGCTGAAAAAGTGAGCCTAAATTGACTTTGAAATAATGGATCTTGATTTACAATTCTTTTGGCCTTTTCTCAATCAACACCTCAACATTCACATGTAATTCACCCATCTCTCGCTGAAAAGAAGGTCTATTTGCAAATAATGAAAGAGAAGGTGATATGGATGAACAGCGAACAACGTTTATTACATACAATACTAGTTACAATGAAAAGTTTGTTCACCCAAATTTAGGAAGGCTAATCAAGTTGGCTGGAGCAAAGATCAAATAGTTGATATATTTACAATCACAAAGATTACGAAAGGAAATAATTAATATTTAAGACAAGAGTGACTGAATGTTTCTATTATAAATATGTGAGGTACTACAGTGGAATACAGATTGAGATTCTGGTGATAAGTGTTTCCCTCAAGATTTGGAAGCTGATATACATTTACTATGTATATGGTTTAGAGCAATAAGAAACGTGTGTTCAGTGGGGAAGTTTATAATCTGAAAACAGTTGAAAACGCTGTTGTCTCATGAATGGCTTGCCTTAACTTCATTTCACTGGTCATTGGTTCGAATCCTGTTGGAGCCACCTGGATTTTTCAGGCGTCTATGTATAATTCAGAGATGTATCCAGAGTGCGTCATTGCGTCCTGGGACGCACTTGTTTTCCTTTTGGACGCATAGATTATGGCACAAAGGGTCCAATTGGACGCAAAAAAAAAATTGAATGTACGTTTATGCAAATTACAAACGCAAGGAAAAACATGCGAACAATGCATTTCAGAAGGAAATTGAACATTCCCATTTCTCACAACGGAGAAATGATCGAGTTCCTTAAATTTCAAGGTAGTGCCGCCAGTGATAATGAAACATTTCAGTCGAAGTTCAGTTTCTTGGGTGCTTTGCAAGTGAATTTCAAGCATTAGTTCGATTAGCGTCAGCGAAATGACAGAGAATCCAACGGCAAAGTATGTTAAATTTTTGTTTTGTCCGACCCTGGTGATATAAATTCTGGGCGCGCACGTGTCATCGTCTCGGTTTTTGTCTTGCAGGTAACTTGTCTGTTTTGCAAATTATGCAACTTTTCTTCGGAGTTAGTGTTAAAATTAACGTGTTAAACATGAAACTTGAATGTATTCAATCGCTTGATTATTAACATTGGCCATGGCGTTAAGTCACGGCCGCACGAGCCGACGATGAACTGTGTATCAATCGCTTACATTTGTTTACTCTTTTGTTTCTAAATTACACCTCAAGTGTTGTTAAAATAAATGATGCTCTTTTACGGAAAATTGAGATTCAGTTCTTTTTTATTTTTTTTGCTGTGGAGATCTAGATAATTTATCAACTGGAGCCAACAGTTCCTGCAGCATACGGATTCCTCGAGACGTTTTCAGATGTGATCGATGGAGCTTTGACAGCCCATACATTTTGATTGATGAATCAACAGGCACAACAGTTTCAAAGAAATTGATCATTTTAAGTACATATTCGTTGGGAGGGATAAGACTTTATATTTGTGCAATTAAAAATCTGAAAGGGTACGGCAGCAGCAATTAAGAAGCAATAGATCGCATATTAATTCTTGAATATTAATTAGCTGGACCCCCAGAATTTTGCAATGGACCCCCAATTTTTTCAAAAAGGGGTCCAGAGGACCCCCAAATTTGAAAACCTGGATACATCTCTGATAATTGACAATTGCTTAAAATTATCCAGTTAATTATAAATGCGAGGGTCACTCAGTTCTCTCGTTCGTTTATAACCCACACTTCAAATAATTATATGTTCCCAATTGTCATTTGCACGTTGCAATAATTACTTTTGAAAAACAAGCTTTTGCGGTTTTTCTGTCTTTTGCTGTCTCGGGAGCGGCGGGTGTGGGACAGTAGGTGTGGATACATGTGGATAGCATAATTAGTTAGAGTCATGTAATTGTTTTTTCATGCAAGTAACGAAGTTAGTAAGTATGGTGAGTGTTATACTGTTATGTAAAATGTAAAGATTTGACCCGTCATGCAAGTTATTATGTTAAAAGTAATGTAAGTGAAGTATTGTTAAAAAAAAAAAAATTCATTGTTTCTTGGCTGCTTTTTCTTTATCAGCAAACAACAGTTACTGCTCTTTCTCTCAAACTTTCACTTGTTGCCAGGGCAAAATGCTGAATGCCTGGTTTGAAAATACTTGTGCTGTACTTTGCTTCTTCTCAGGGATGGCTATCAATGAATGAACTTTCAAATTTTGATCTTGACTATGATTTTCATAATTCTGCAGAATCTCATCTTTAAGTGCCAATGGCCAAACTGCATTTTGGCTTCCATTAATCAAACGTCTGACACCAAGCCGAGAGTTGACCCAAAACCACACGTGCATCAATAATTATTATTAATGTTGCATGAGGTAACCTACCAATCAGCATCTTTGGTTCACACTGTACATTTGTACATTCAAACTACATGTAGATGCCGGTGGAAAGGAATGGAATCTGTACGAATGTTTTTACTGAAGAACCTCTAAAAAGGTATCATAATGGTATTCGAGCTGTGAACTAAACAAAAACTCCAAATCACTATCCAGAGGCAGAGTTGATCTTCCCAGCTATGCTCTGAAATTTGAATGATGGAAGCCAAAATGCAGTTTTGAATGTGAGATTCCGCAGAATTATGAAAATTGCAGTAATAATCAAAGCTGAGATCTTGGCCAGCGCATTTTGAGGCTATCTAAAGGTTCATTGAAAATTACGGTATTATTTTCTTGACCATAGGTGCAACATCACCCACTGGCACAGCAGACCCTTTAGTACCGCCAGCTGTTTCTTTGCTCGATTCTGCTCCAAAGAGAAACGTTAACACCCAGGTTGGATCTGCAGAGGCATCTCCTCCATTGCCTAAACTGCTTCCTGTGAAAAGAAGTCCCAGTTCTCAAGGTTTACCAGAGCCTGTTAAGTCCCCTGTTTCATCTTCGCCGCCTCCTTTTGTTAAAGTCAAGCAAGAAAAGCTGGAATCCCCTATGGAATATTTACCTTGTCAAGAATCCCTCAAAAAGGTATGGCAGATATTCAATGAGGCGCATGAACATGTAGACCAACAAAATTGATGTTACAAGTTTCATCTGTAGATGTACAAGTTTAGTGGTACAGGGCTCAAGGTTACAGTAAAATTAATAGAGATTTTTTATTGTACATCACACCTGGCCTTAAAGAGTTATTAATTTTGAAGGTAAGGTGCAATACCTTGGCTAAATATTTAAAAATTTGGAAATCTTTTTCTTTTTAACAAATAGAAATTCAATTTTGACGTGCTTCTGTTCAGTAATTCATTGAAATAACATACAAAATGTGACATTGAAATGTGGTAAGAACAGAAAAGTGGTGATTGTATCACTGACGTTCTTACCACATTTTGATGTCTTTTGTGATCTGTTACTAAACAGTCGCATGGCAACATGCATGCAATCTATTATTTTGTTTTATATAATAATGAGATTAAGATTTTTGATGATGATGTCAGCTATCCATTTGTCCTCCAATAGATCATCGGTGATAACCAATCAAAAATTACCGTACTTTTTCGGTTATAAGGCGCATCGTTTTTCCTCAGAGAAATTGCTTGTTGGCCCCAAATGTGATCAAAACTACTCAAGGTGTGTCTGCCCTAGTTCTTGACTTACACTACAATCTTCAATTGAGACAGCATCAGTACCGATGAGTCGAACCAAATTCCTCTATTTGAGATGCGTCTGATAACCGAGTATTTTGATGAGATAATTTTTCAGTTTGTGACGTAAATGCCATCAAGTTTGAAAGTTGCATGTAAAGGTGTGTCTTATAACCGAGTGTGCCTTGTATCCGAAAAACTATGGTCATGTGCATTTTTGAGCTTCTTGTATAATTTTTATTAGTTCACCCATTGACTCCTGAAATACCCCCATTGACAAGTAAAATCTTTTAGGAGTCAATGGGTTACATGTAAGTGTTTCATTTGTTTTTGGGTTTGAACTTTTTGAGGGACCATTTTAAACATTCTACAGTGAATTGTACATTAAATTGATGATTTAAAATGTCATTTTTGGCATTTTGAAGCAACAAGGATAATGAAGATGTGTTTAAAATAGCATTTTATTAGGTGTTTGACAATGTTAATGTGAACCTCCGTAAAAGTGAAGGATTTCTAACTTCTGTTCCGTGTATTCCTACAATAAATATGGTCAATCGAACGCACCTTTTAATTAAGGTGCCTTGTTTTGCATGTAGTTTACCATCTTGCTCACTGAATTGGAAGGTGATTGGCTAGAATATCCCCAGGCTTTCCCTGTGACCAGCACATGCCCAGGTAGAATACTGCACCCATAGCTGGTAAATCCCAGCAACCCAACCCTTCCTCTGGAAGGAAAAAGGAGAGGCAGGGTTAGGGTTGGGGAATGTTTAAGATCAAACACAAAAGACTGCTTCATACCGCCTGAGAACTCCAGGAACATGGCTGTGATGAAGCTCCAACGATCCATGTGAACGTGTACTGTAATAATTTATTATGGGTTTGACTGCTCACTGCTTAACTGCAGGTACTTGACGGTATACTTTTCTCTTGACAACTTATCAGTTGACCACTCTCCCCTTGACTGCTGTAAAGTACATTTGTATTGATCAATACACAATTACTGTAGGCTCAAGGTAGTTAACTTCATTAAATTTACCTTTGAAAACTGACTTTGTACATAACAGCAGCAAGATGATGCTACTAGTGGAGAAAGTGGAATTGATGAAACCGGTTCAAATGATGACTGGTGTGCTGTTTGCCGTAACGGTGGTGAACTCTTATGCTGTGACACTTGCCCACGTGTTTTCCACTTGCAGTGTCATGTTCCTTCTTTAACTAGCACTCCAAGGTAAATTTACCGCTAAGGAATTGCTTAAATTCTATTTTTCTCTTCCAGCTAAGGTTAAACTTGTCAATACATGAATAGAGGGTAGGTGCCATGTAGCAAATGAGGCGATTGGCGAGAGGTAACCATGGCAACCTAGCCACAGGGCAACCTCAGCACTATCACACTTTCTTCACAGTGGAACTTATACTTACCAGTTCTCGCCCTCAGGGGAGAGTGGGTGGGGCAAAGGCGGAAGCAAATGGCAGTAAACCCCGAGCAAAAGGAAAGCGCAAGTGCAAACAACAGTGACAGCGCACACACATTGTCAATAGATGCTGACCAGCAGACCTTTCCATGCTAACTTTGCTTATAAAATTAATAACTACATTTAGGGCTGAGTTGTAATACCCAATGTTGTTGAGAGTCGATCTGTGGGTGTGAACGTCTCCCTTGCTCGTTCAAATTAATTATTCCTTCGTTCAACATAGGTAATCAAAGAAAAGTGAGTTAAATATGAAATTCACATTTGTGCGATCACTTTCAAATGCAATGATCAAATCACAAGTGCCACTTGCAGGCTCATTAAACTGTTGTATTTTGATAAAATCTTGGACTCCGAAAGTATGAGAAAATGTGGGTACTTCTGGGTAGTTTTCTGCCAAAATATCGTTTCACCATCGATCTGCCTGAGTGAAGTCTGTATTTGGAAAAAACTCTTATCCACAACTGTATAAAATAATAACTTCATTCATGACCTCTCTTCGGGTCCGTCATCACATCGTGAAATAACCACATTTTGAGTCTTGATGAATAAATGTCAGACATGAAATACAAAGTGATGAAGTATTGACAGGCACAAATCACTCACCATTATAATCAAGAAAACCTTCGAAATAATCACGAAGAAGATTGTGTATTTCATCAACCGAGTGTGCCATTTTGCTATTCCCGTTGGAATGAGATGCCTAAAAAAACGTCTGGGATACTCCTCTGGTTTCCCTCTTAAATTTTAACTTTGTATTTGACCATTTATGGTTTGAAGACCACATCACAATTGACAACAACCAAAGCTTCCAAGATGGACAAAGTGCCAAAAATGTGGGCGTGACTATCAGTGACAATCTCAAATGAATGCACGTATAGAAAACCTAACTGCTGAGGCTTCAAGACGACTATACCTAATCAAACAACTACAACATGCAGATGTAGACATTGTATCATTAGTCCAGTTATATTGCAGCTGCATAAGATCAATCATTAAATGCGCTTGTCAAGTTTTCCATCATAAGATTCCGCCTTATTTATCTCACAATATTGAACATATTCAAAAGCGTGCCCTTATGTATAATTCTACCAGATCTCAAATACCGTGAAGCCTTGATAGAAACTGACTTGGAGCCTCTTTATGAAAGAAGTGAGAAGTTATGCAAAAAATTATTTGCAGCTGTAGAAAATGACTCAAATCGCAAGCTTCATGGTTTATTATCACCTTTGAAGATTACAACTTACAACCTAAGGAACTCTGTTAAATATCGCACGTCTTGCAAGACTAGTCGCGGCTCAGTAAATATCCAGCCCTAGCCACCTCCACTTCAGTGAATAGTTGTTATTTGTGACTATTATTTTGCAAGTGATAGCAAGCACATGATGGGACACAGTTGTTTTATGTGACTTTGCCTTTCTGACTTAGTGACAACTGGAGCTGTGGTTTATGTCAAGAAGTGGACTGGACTGCCCTTCGACAGAAAGGTATGTTCAGCAAGTGTCGAGGTTTCACAGAATTCCTGTAGTCAGTGAAACAGATACATTAAAAGTGGTGTATACAGTAATTACTATTGGGGATTTCAAGATGAGTGACCGATGGTAAAGAAGTGATGTGTACTTCGGCCTTTAAAACTGTCAGTCTTAAGAATTCATACTTGTCTGATTAATATGTGTTTCTACTTATTAGTAGAAATGACTAAAACCATTGCACAGGAGCAAAAACTAAGAACTGATGAAGAACTGATGTACTAAATGTACTTTTCATTTAGGAGTAACCAAATCTTCTCACTCCTTAATGCCTGCTCTTAATCAAGTTCCCAATAGATATCATACATTGCATATTTTGTATTCATGTTATTGTTTAAACAAACAAATTATAATTGTCTGTCTGATGAGAACAAGTTACATATAAAATTTGTCAATTGCATGCCATATGATACTTATTCTTTGGTCTTATATAGACACATTTCTGAGTTAGAAGAGCGCTGTTGTGCACAGTACAAGTCCAAATGTGTGTACTCTAAAATATTATCACTGTCTTGCTTTACAGACACGTGGTATTCATATTGATAATGCTGATCTTTATTGACTGTTTACTAAAATAGATCATGAAATAGTTCTACCAGGAAACAAAAGGCGGTCCTCAATCAGTGGTTTAACAGAATGTGAAAAGAAGGTAATGTCAAAATGAGTCTTATGTAGCTAAAATAATATTACACATGAAATTTTTGTAGTGCTGATTACAAAGCAAAATTATTTTTTGCAATAAAGTTGCAGGGTTTATTTTGTTATTTAGCAAAGTTATTTCTTGTTTAATATTATGAGTAAAGATCTTGATTTATCAACTAATCAAATTTGTGCATGTTTATAATGAAGGCTTGTGAGAAGATGCTGCTGGAGCTTTTGTGTCACACGGATAGCATCCCATTTCAACAGAAAGTTAGCAAATCTGTGAGTGGACTTCTCTAACTTGATAACTTTAACACCAACAGAAAAAGTGGCAGGAAAACACAATTCATGTACCGGTAATAGTTGAAAACCCATGAGTGAGAAATGGTTACATGACTTTGTACAGGTATTAATTTTGTGAAATACACTGTACTTAAGACATTGTGCTGGAGTGCTGGAATTCTGGATTGACAACGTGAAAGTCT
>OX421452.1:43550148-43582648 GCA_949126865.1 Montipora capitata | reverse complement strand
ATTGCTGAGAGCCAATCAGATTGCAAGGATCACCAGCGATATCTAAATGGATGTAATAAATTGGTTAACTAATCACTCGGCCAATAATTCCATGTAATCATGGGATGTGTTGTCAGAATTCAATGCTGGTTAATACTTAAGAAGAATTGTATAAAAGTATTACCATCAAAGAGGTGGTAAATATAATTTGTATTTGGGGATTAAAAATTAATGTTAATATTGTCATGTTAATTTGAACCAAATTGGTGTAAAGAATGCAAATCATATTAATCACTCATTCAGATTAACCGCCATATTTGTAGAAAGAAATTATTGGTGCAAAACAACCTTAATCAGCATTTGTAGGACTTTACTAGTCCTTCTAACACTCCTTTACTTTCATTTGTTTTGGCCAAAGCACTAGCAGATAGGTTATTAGGAACTGATCACAACTGTATTTTTGCACAAGATGAACTGAAAGTGAAAGCCTTGTTTTGAAAAAGTTGTGGAAAATGCTCAAACATGGTATGAACCCAGGTTGTGACAAGTGGTCAAGAGACCATTAATTTTGTAAATATTTTGGGTTTACATGTACCTTGGTGGTATGTATACTATAATTTTTGAGTGTATTTTGTTCTTGCAGTGAATATGCAACAACCCACATAAAACAAAAATAAAGTAAAATGAATGATAAGTTTACTTAATTTAACCATAGTTCACATCAGATGGAGTCGTTGTGAAACTCTGGAGACTACAAAAGCGAGAAATGTGACATTGTGCTTCATGTTAACTTGACCTTGACCAATCTTTTGCCCTCTGTTCACAAGAGAGTTTTGAATAAATTAATTAAACAAAACTTTTGATTTGCTCTGCCGTTTGGAATAAGGTTTGGTTTGTACGTACATGGTCAGAACCTGAACAGTTATCAAAAACAAAACAAAGAAACTTTACAAGTTTCATAACCACCTCCACATGTTAACTTTATATTTTACTGTTTTCAATATTGTTATAGCACCAAATTAAGCAACCCTCTTCAGGAAACTTTAATTTTGTGTTTACCCTGGTCATGATCATCCTTTTCATCAACATTTACTACACTTGCTGTAAGCTAAATAATGCACCTCACTCCAAATGAATGCCATGTCCTATTATTTATGGCAATACATAAAAGGTATATAGTAGCATCTATATATGTAACTTAAAATTAGACTTAAAGGAGCAGTAGAGCTCGGAACAAAATTAGTCATTATCATTGTTATGTGGACAAGTTGACTTCCACATGCAAATTAGATTTAACACTTTGTAAAACTTTTCCTTTTTCAAGCTCATTAGGTTCTGCAGTAAGGTGTGTAACCTGGAGTTAAAAAAAGGTAGTTAACCAAGAAAAATTTGAGCTTGTATTCACAAAGATGATTAAATCACTCAAAGTTAAAACAATATTATTTATTTGCCTTAATTAATACTAATGTAGGTAAGTTTACATAACCCATTTACCCCTAAAGCAGCCCCTGCTGATGAGTAAAATCTCTAGGTCTCACTCTCAAGAAGGGATGGGTCAATACATCATAATCAAAAATCGGGCCTGAACTTTCAAATGCCTTTTAGAGAAGAAATCATCTCATTCATGTACATGGAGCTTATGCAGAGAGAGAGCCTGCTTTACACAGTCTGTCCTGTTTCATCAGAAAAATGTTTACTTTAATTATTGACCATGTCACTCTTAGGAATGTACAGTAGTATTTGTTTAGCTAACTTTGTTTGATGGTCTCTACAACATAATAAAGAATCAATCAGTGTGAGCAAATGGAGGTGATCTTAAATTATTTTAACTTTTAAGTCAAGGTGTAAATAATTTTATTGATATCCTTTAATAAAGGATTACAGCTCTGAGTATTTTTGGGGTCACAAAGTGAGATTTTATTTTTAGTCACTTATGAATACCTGGTAATAATATTAATTATTATTATTATTCATTCTTTCTTTTTCGTTAATGTAAAATTGATAAAATCAATATATAAATGCTGAAGAACTTACCTTCAGCATTTACCAATTTTATCCAAAATAAATAGGGGCTAATTTCAGGTGGGATTCAAAGCTACAATCTCTATTGAATTTTAATTTTCCTTTGTTTCCGATTATGATAAGGAACATGAGACAAAGAAAAATCAAAATAGAACTGGTTCAAAAAATTTGAACCAAAGCCAATTCATTATACTGATGACCACATCGTACACCAAACAGAAAATGGTTTGAACTGTGAAATGACAAAGTAAACGACATAACAAACGCCCAACGATGCCCCCAGTTAACAAATAAAATAGTCTGCATTAGACAGTAAAATCTGCAAGCTGCACTCCCATCAAGTTTCTGTTAAGTTTGAATTGCTTCTTTCAGATTGTTAAAATTAGTACCTGTGAACTAGCTTGAAAGCTAAGTACACTTTCACTATAAACAAAACTGTTACATTTCACATTTACATAACTTGAAGGAGTTTGATTGGCTTTGTAACAGTCCCGAAAAGGAATGTTACTTGTGATTGACATTAATATTTTTGACAACC
Source organism: Montipora capitata (assembly GCA_949126865.1). Classification (NCBI taxonomy): domain Eukaryota; kingdom Metazoa; phylum Cnidaria; class Anthozoa; order Scleractinia; family Acroporidae; genus Montipora; species Montipora capitata. The sequence goes on along the minus strand of OX421452.1, from coordinate 43,580,109 downwards.
TGAGGGCATGCACATTCTACTGATGTTGAATGAACTATTCAAATGGCTTCACCTCCATACAACATTTTCTGGAGAACAAAAGAAAATAATGTTCAATAAGAGTTTAACCCATTGACGAGTAAAATCATGTGGGGTTAGACAGAGTAAAATACTAAGTCTGGCCGGTTTGGACATCAAAGGACAGTGAGTGATCAATGGAGGAGACATTTTTGACTGCTTTATAAACAAATTGACCCCTTAGATGCCCCAGTTAAAATAATAAAATAGTCTGGCATCAAACAGAGTAAAATCAGTCAAGTCTCACTCCCAGGGGTCAATGGGTTAATTAATGAGTTTGATTTTGATTCAACACACTTCCAACAGGATGTAAACATTTTTCACTTTTTCAACAATGTTGAAGGACCTGTAAAAATACATCCAATATCTGGTTTTTGTTTGCAAGTTAAAGCAGAATGTTGAAACCATTTAAACTGGCCTTTAAAGATTGTCAGTCAGTCGACAGTTGTTGCCAGTCAAGTCATATGAATGCTGTAGTCCCAATCTGTCAGCTGATCAGTCATCCCTTCAAAACAGAAAAAGATAGAGTACACTGACTCTACCTTATTGAAATTTTGTGGAAAGGAGGGAGGGGAAGATGCAAAGGTTCAAGGATGGGTCATTCTTAAGAGATGGGGTAGGGTTATATGGGGAGGGGTGTTGAATTGTAAGAGAGGAAAAAGTAGAGCTGTACAGTGTAGACTGATGCTTAAAACATAAGGCCAGGCAAATTAATGCACACACATTACTGTAAATGTAAACACGATCTAACATCACTTGTTTTGGACGATAAGAACCCACACACTGTTCAAGCCCCTAAGGGAGTGGATAATTTCGTATCCATTCCATCCAAGATCATGGGGTGATTTACTTCATAGCCCTGATGAGAAGCTCCTTATAAAGGGAAGTTAACGATAACTATATCATTGTCATGAAATATTTGATTGAACTGCACGAAGCATTCCATGGAAAGAAAATGCATGTAAATTAGATCTAATGAGGGCCTCTTGCTAAAACTACAATAATTATTGTAGTTACTTTGCAACAGCCCTGGGCAAAAGGACAACCTAAGCAGAAATTGAACCTTGGGCCTCTGTAACACCTGTTAGATGCTCCACCCAATGAGCTACTTGAACATAGGTCATTTATCTAGATCCTGAATTGACAATGGTTGCAGTCTCTGGTGCTTTGAATCCCCAGGGGAACAATAGACCTTGACTAGTGTTGACTCCCCGAATGCAACCGTAACCATTGTGTCCTGCTGGTCTGCAGACTCTACAAAGTCATGTGCCTCAATGATTTAGAGTATCTGACCAGTGTCAGAGGTAATAGATTTGAATCCTTCCAGTAGGCATCTGATTTTTCAGTTAATAGTATGGAATATACATTATCGTACTGATTACATGACAATGACAACAACCAGCAAAAGGTGCCTTTAAAAACTTTGGGTAACGCTTAAATGCAACCTGCAACAGTCAACTTTACTATAATGTAGCTTTAGCTAAAATGCACTCGGCAACACTTTACATTAACTTTTGAAATTTACAATATTGACAAGCAAGGAAAGTACCAAACTGGCAACTTCTTTTTTATTCCATTTTATACACAACATTAATTTTAAGCAACAAGGACACAAGCGCCTCCCACTGCCTTGATCTTACTTTCAGCTCTGCGACTGAAAAACTTGGCTTTGACTATCACTGGCTGTCTGGGAAGCAGGCCTTTCCCCAAGACTTTATAGTAGCCCTGAATGAACAAAAGAGGAAAGTGAAAACTTTAAGCAAACAAGATGAATGCAGTTTCATAGGCTGCTGACTAATGAGAATCCTGCTTATGGAGGGAAATGATCTTGTCTCTTATAGGTTCACGTGTCCCCTACTGGATTCAAAAGCAGGGATCCACATTCACTTTTTATCAAAGCCGTCAGCCAGGCTAATAGATTTGTATGTCTTATGATGTACTTGCCCGGACAAATTTTGGATTGCCTGGGCAAAAATGCAGAAGAAAATGGTTGATAAAATTACTTGTAACTTGAGCATTCGCATGTTATTTAATACACACTTGTCAGAAAGTCAGGCTGAGGAAAGCTGCACGTTTCTTCCTTATTTTCCGGAGGTTTCATCCAACACACGACCTTTGGAGTTACTACACTCGTCCGGACTGGTTTTTTCAAGCTGAAATAGCTACCCACAAGTTACCAATGACAGCCCCGGAACAACATTCTCTTGCATTAATAAGAGTAGCCTGAACAAAATTATCCTCAGACCCTTGTGACGACACAATTTTTAATACTTACAGCACGGACAACATCAATGACGGGCACAGGGCCCTCTGTCTTGTCCTTGTAGTGCTCCCTGGTCTGTTCACTTACTAGCGACCACAGCTTGTCCAAGTTAACAATCGGTTTGTAAAACTTGTTCATGGTCTTGTGATAGTACCTCATACCTACTTTACCAAAGTAGCCAGGATGGCTGTGATATTAAAAAACCAAAATAAGTGACCAAAGCTCTAACTCGCAGTAGATAATTTACTGATCCCTTATTTGGCCTCCTAACAGTAGATTTTTATAGACTTCAACACCAGACAATTTTGGTCATCAGTAGGGCCCTGTTCAGAGGTGACTGGGTTAACAACATTTAAGTCCACACAAAAACTATGACCCCTTTGACCCTATCCCTCTTGAGGATAACATTAATTTATAGCAGACAATAATATTTTACAAGTAAATGGTGGCTGGCTCTGTGGTGAAAGGTTTACAGTTGTAAGAGTGCTGCCTCCATTATTGTGCTAAACTCAAGTTACGCTTCTAGGAGGTTTTCATGTGACGTCATTGCCGCCATGTTGGTGGAAGAAAAAAAAAAGTGTCTTATTAGCTTCTTTTGTTCGTCCACCAGAAGTTGTACATTTCTCTATTGTTATTGGTGTTTGTAGAGGTTGATTGAAAACATCCTATTGAAATAAGAGGCATTTCTGGGCATACATGTACATGGGCAATTCCACACGAATGGTGTTACAAGCAAGATTTTTCAAAAGATGTCTTAGTTGGAGTTATACCCTGTACTACAAAGTGGACATGTTATAGTGCTCAGAAAATAAAATTCCCCTTTGCTGGCGACAATGGTCTACTCAGGGGGCTCCTCAAATTCTAGGGGTTTTTTTTGTTAGCAAGTATTATGCATAATGCTCAATTTTCAATCTTGGAAAATGTAAAGGACTCCAAACACTCTTATTAGAAAAAACCCCACAGTGGAGTTAATACATTCCTCATGTCAACTTTTTCCAAAATAATCTCTAGAAATGGCAGCCACAATATGAACTAATGTCACGGATGTTATGTAACATCCGTGACATTTAGAAGATTTTTTTTCTTTTCTTAAATAATTATGTGATAGATTTTCAAGACAATCCTGCCACAAAGTACTCTGCAAGCAGAGTCTCTTTCGATCTTCCTAGATAAGTCGGGAAGAGGAAAGTAGACTCTGCCAGCCACCTAGACATTTCATGTTGAGCATGCGTTAAAAATTCAAATGTATTCAGGAGTCAGCCACGCGTGACTAGTAACAGCAAAACCACAAAACCAAAACAAACAGTGGGGATATTTTCGAACAACTCTGGCAAACACACGACAACCAAGGAATCATTTCCTTCGAAACTCAAGATAATTCAAGTTTTTAAATTGCCATTTCAATTTTTCCTGAAAAATTAATAGGTTTTTCAATTCTGGCCAATTCAACTAGTTTCTGTAACCGACATACGGAGGAAATACTCATGGGAATTTAGACAGCTGTTAAAAATTTTCACGCTGTTGTAAATTTAAAAAATATTGATGACTCGTGGCAATTGATCATGCGCACAAATTAAAAAAAAAGGTTTGTCAAGTCGAAACATGACTGACTCATCCATTTCTTTGGATGAGCGGCAAATCAAAGAAAGTCGAGGCGGCTGGCAGAGTCTACTTTCCTCTTCCCGACTTATCTAGGTAGATTGAAAGAGACTCTGCTTGCAGAGTAGCTACAAAGCTAAACATCCAATAGAAACTCTCTGATAAGGACAAAACTCTGGTAAATTGTAACATTTTGGATATATCTGCAACAAAAGTTCGTCATGGATGTTTTGTCACGGACGTTACACTTCTTAGACTTGAGTATGAACAATTGAAATCGTTGAAAAAATGCAACATTAATGAAAGACAATTTCTCATCCTGAGCACATTTACACTTAGCAGACATTTTATGGCCATTTATAATTAAAGGTTCAATTTCTCTGGTAGTTCAAGACTTCACGAGAAATCAGTAAATATTTGATGTAAAAATTATGGAATATCCCAAAAACACCACTGAATACATGTTTTTCATGGGTTTGACATGAAATGGCCACAATGACCAAACTGCAGATATTTAGAGCAGGTTTTGTAGAACACTTTGATAGTTCACGGGAAATTTAACTTAATGTCGATGCACTGGCAATGTGGTTGTTTTTTGTGTAACGTCCGTGACAACGTATTTTTTCCAACATATTTTTCTCTGAAAGAGAGCATAAGGGAAAAACTGATTCACACAATTAACATGTCAGTATGCACAAATATGTTCATCAAAGTTAAGATTTAAAACTGCTATTCATCTTTGGTCAGTGCCAGTCTAAAAGTTAAATTGTGTGTGGATGTAACATTTGTGATGGTGGAATCGCCCACATGTATCTGGTAAAATAGGTTTAGATGAAAGCAAAACACTTCCACAACAGCAAATCTCTCAAATTATCTTACTATTTATCAAAATTGATCCTGTGATGATGCTGTCCACCTGCATTACCGCGACCTCCAGGATGTTTCCTGTGTTTTCCTGGTAGAAAAAAGATGACAAAAATAAGCTCTTATAGCTTTTGGAATAGATAAGTAGAATTTTTCACAATCCAGGCCTCATTCTAAGTCATAACTACACAATACAGCGCCCAATAGTTGCATTTTTCATACATACATACATACATACATACATACATACATACATACATACATACTTTATTTGTCATGTAGGTCAATAAAACATACATACTTTATTTGTCATGTAGGTCAATAAAAAAGGGCAGCTAAAAAGCTGATGTGGACCTAGAACTAAAGTGTATCTACAAAATTAAAAAAATTATGTTAACGAACTTACGAATTATTAATTTTAGAATAAATAAGAAAGAATACAATACCCAGTAAGATAATCGATAGTTAATTGACTATAGTGCTAAAAATAGATTTAAAATAACAATAATAATAATGATAAAAATAACATTAGTATATGTAATTTACAATGTCTTTGTTTATTCCCTGTGTGCCATTAAATGTTATTTTATCTAAAATGTTGGATTTTGCTTTAAGAGCAGATTTAAAAGAAACAATGTTCGGTTTACTTTTTAAGTACATGGGTAAGTTATTCCAAACAATTGACGCACAATGAGAGAAAGAATATCGAAGGAAGTCACTTTTAGGGCGTTGCACGTAAAGTTTCATATTATCCCTGAGATTTCTCAACGGAAAGTGTTTAGTAAACAGAGAGCTTATCCCAGCCGGAGCTCTGTTGTAGAATGCCTGATAAGATATGGTTGCAATCCTCTTTTTGTAAATGTACGATAATGACTTCCATTTTGTTGTTGCCAGGACTTCAGTGCTTAGAGTAGATTCCTTTATATTAAAAATAAATCTCGCTGCCCTGACATGAATGTCTTCTAGGGTCTGAAGTGATTTTGAAGATCCCCATAGCGCAATTGAATACGTAATACTTGGAATGATACCTTTGAAATAAATTGACTCTAAGATGCGATTGTCGAGACCTTTTAAGTGTTTGAGTTTCTTCACTCTTGCTGAAAAACGTTTGCTCAAAGATTTTACATGTGGCGACCAAGATAGTTTGTTGTCGATATGAATCCCTAAACAAGTAGCTTTAGAAATAAAGGAAAACTCATTAGGCCCTAAACAAATATTTTGTAAGGGACCGATGAATTTTGATTTAGATAACAACATTAGTTCGGTTTTTGCAGGATGAATAGTCATGAAGTTATCCTTAGCCCATTTGTTTAAATCGGCGATCGCTTTCTGTATCTTAAGTAAGACTTCATCAAAAGTATTTCCAATGCAGAAAGCTGTGGTATCATCTGCAAACATTTCGACGGAAGCGTTCATCGTGGCTCCGGGTAGATCATTTGAGTAAATGCTGTAAAGTCTGGGAGCAAGTAAAGATCCTTGGGGCACACCAGTATCTATTTCCAACAATTCAGAATTTGAACCATTTACAGTGACAAATTGTTTACGGTTTTCAAGAATTCAAGAATTGAATCAGGAAAGTGCTAATTAGTGCTTGGGAAAATTTAAAGGCGGTAGCCGTGTAAATGTGGCCCTTAATTCTAATGGCTTATCGCACACGCAAACGTAAGTTACATACAAATGCCAATGAGGCTACTTCTGAACACCCAGCTTCCACATATTCTTCTCGCAGTGGCGTTGTTCAAAGAACGAGGCATACAATTAACAATACAAGCTCTTCATATGCGAATGAGTGGCCAGGAGTTCTAGAGTTTATTCCGCCAAATGAAACAATCTTTCGCTCCACCATTACTTCACTGGCGAGACTTACCGATACGGCCATGACCATGGCTTACATGACCTCGCAGCTTTCGTGTCTTCTTTCGCCGCGCAGTCTAAAAATTAGGTCACGAAAAAGCGTTACAACTTCCTGCTTTTTCACATCAACGAAGAAATATTAAACCTTTAATCTAACTACGTTTTAAGAACATATTTCCCAAGAAGGGTGCGATGGAAAAGGATATATCAGACAATTTATTCCCAAATTGCCTACCATTTCGGAGAGTAAGAAGAAGAGAAAGCCATAGTGCGCATGCGCCAATTGACTCGACGCTGACTGTCCGCTGACTGAACAGAGAACCAATCTCGTTCCCAGAGTCTTCGTTCCCCTTGACCAGCGGGTCGGGTTACGAAAGACTCTGGGATAATCCGTTTGGATAAAGTTTTTGATTGGTTGAAAGTCTTAGCATGAGCAATCAATTTCGGTCTCGAGGCGAGTACCGCGAAGGGTTTCACAGAGCATTGTATGATTGTTAATGATTGTTTGGATTGGTTTGTTGACTAGTTTGGAGCCAAAGCAAAGAGTGAGAACCTATTAAATCTAATGGAATGGAATTGTCTCTCACTGAGTAATTATGTCTTTCAAATGTATGCATACCGACTCTTCAAATTGCTGTATATTATTATAATTTATATGAAACCATAAGATCTTCTCGTTTTGTTACTTACGTACATGTGAGTGTCCTGGAAAGGTGCGAGAACCTTTAGCAGATGAGTTTTTGGGTAGAGAAAGAGTTACTGATGCAAAAAGAACTCGTTTGGCTTGTGACAGTGCTGTTGAACGCTTTGAAAATATCGTGGAAGGCCCGTCTCTCTGGCATGCAAAGCAATCCTTTCGGTAGGTTGAAAATTTTAATCGCGTTTCATTTGGTTTCATTACACTGCACTGTTCTCAACCTCCATTGGAAGAAGAGGTCAGATCAGATATAGAGAATCAAATCGATGAAATGAGATGTACATCTCACATCCAATGGAACTTGTCCTACATTTTAGGTACTTAGAAAAACTGGAAACTTCAGTTGTTGACTTTGTTATGCAAATACTTAGCTTAACGTTTATGATGAAATAAAAAAAATGGTGTAATATAAAGCTTGACCATCGTCTAGAGCCTATTTCTTGTAGCACTTAAAAGTCAGTTACAAAAATGACACCTTTCTCTTGAGTAATTAAGTACTTCTTTCTGAAGTACATGTACCTTAACATACCACTACATAAGGAGTTTTTTTTCCGTAATTGCTCAGCCCAAAGTATTAATTACAGTGGCGGTTATTATTTGCTTATTGAAGCCACAGTGGTCAAGTGTTTGAGACTTCAAAGGTTGGTTGACTGTATGAGTTCTGGCCCCAGTTGTTTGAAGGGTGGATAGTGCTATCCACTGGAGAAATCACTATCTACTGGATAACTCAATTGGTTTTGGTAGTGTTTATCTGCTGGATAGTGATTTATCTGGCCCCAGTTGTTCTAAAGGTGGATAACGCTATCTACCGGACAAATGACTATACACTGGAAAGTGCAGTTGGTTCCGCTATTACTTATCCACTGGATAGTGATTTATCCGGCTGATACCACTATCCATCATTTGAACAACTGGAGCCTGGTTGGTAGTGCTATCCACTTTTTGAACAACTGAGGCTAGATCTTTATCCAACCTCTCTTCTCTGCCTCCTTTGTCGTTGAGGACAAAGGAGGCAGGGAAAAGAGACCCTGGGAACGAGGTTGGTCTTGATCATCTCTCACTTTTCTCGAACTTTAATCCATGTTGCTTTTTATATGTACCCGCATACAACTTAATACTGACAAATGTTTGATAGACTTTGTAAAAAAGTCTGTGATTGGTTAGCATCCCATTTAATGGAAGGGACAAAGTTTTTAACTGCTTAACCCATTGACACCTCAAACGCCCTAGGATGACCCCAGTTGACGACTAGAATCTCCCTGGCATTAGACAGAGTAAAATCTGTCAAGTCTCACTCCCAGGGGTCAATGGGTTAAAGGGGATCAGTGATACCCCTTGTTACTCTACAGAAAACAGAGCTAAGTGCTGCCATCAATGAACTACCTGGCTCATTTAGTTTCATTATCTAGACACAGACTTTATGCTTTTACAGTGTGTTTGGGAGCAACTTTACAGCAGCCTATATTTCCGATAAATTTTAACAATTTTGTGAAACAAAAGGAGAAGGTAGCATTGCAGACTGTGCAGTATTTCTAGTCACTTGAGAACGTACTCCACACATCCCCTCAATTTAAATTTTGTCAGTTGACGGTTAAGTTGTCAGTAAATTATACTGTCTATTTTGAAGCCAGACTGACTTCTTCATGTTGGTATGTACAGTTGTCAACAGTTTCTAATGTAATTTACTTTTTATGCCAACAAAAGAAATGTTTAGGTTCAAGGATTGTAGACAAGTATCCATTCCTTTTTGGAGTGTTAAAATCAATAGCCTTAGCCTTTTTTGCATTGCTAGTCAGAGAGTTAAAGAGAAAAGTACCATTTCAAAACTTGTATGGTGCTCGCCACCCTACAGAAAGCCTTTGGCAGTGAGGAAGGGATTACATTATTTGGGGGGTAAGATGGGAAATGAACATTCTCAGGATAATATAAAATGTATATATAATATTGTTACATCCAATCTGTCAAATTTGATGGTTGAAGATAGGTATTGACCTCCGATCATCTGGAAAAATGGAATATAAAGTGCATTAAGGATGACTAGTCTTAACCTCATGGAGAAGTTTTGGCTTTTGCAGTTTTTATTTTGCTTGATACATACCAGTAATTTCATTGAACTTTCGGTGTGCATCTCTCTGCTCTCCCAAAGGAATTTGACGTTACTTAAACGATTATGTGAATTAAACAGTTTTAAGTGGGGATGTTCATGTGCTGTGCCCAGAGACCGACGCTTATGAACAACAGCTTTTCATTATTGTTGACAATGAAGTTCTTCTGGAAGTAAGTTCATACAAACAGAGTCTTTCTGCTCAGTTTGGGGTACATTACATGGTTAACCTAGAGTATCCAAGAAAGCCAACATGTCTGCACTGAGTTTCTTGAGAGTATGTATTTAGCATTCGTCAAAACAAAATGCCCTGTATAGAAAGGTGTCTCTACTCTTTTAGCTTAAAGTTAATAGCCTCTTATTACATGTATTAACAGTTGCACCACCACAGGAGCTTGAACTAACCTGCATGCAAGGGTTTTATTACAATCTGGGACCTGGGTACTAGCACCCGTCTTGCACTGAGTACAGTACCCGCCATTGCTCAAAGGAGGTCTCAAGATCAAAAGCCAGACTATATATAGAGGTGCCTGTGCACTCTGTCACAAGGTCCCTTCTACTTTCAAACTTAATGGAAACCCTGACACATAAACATACCTGAGTCTATTTCTTGATTTGTCGCACAACAGGCGAGAAATAGTACAGAACATGACCATGTCAGGTAATTAACTCATACCATGTCAAATCATGTTATGTTACCGGTATGTAGTAATTTGTACTATTACTGTGGTCAATTAAATTGTCACACTGGAAAGTTTTCACAGGGCTGCCATAAAGGACATTCACCTGTACCAGATGTTAACCCTGAGCTCACATTGTGAAGGAAATGAAAACTAGAATCTGTTTTTGATATATTGCAGGTGAAAATTTAATGACAGCCCTGTTTAATGCTGGTTTTTTGTGTGTGTGCTTTGAATTAGTTCCAGATCGGCTAAATTTTGTTGTTGGGATAGAAGTGATCTAAGGAAAATGGACAGTGATAGATTTTAATTACAAAAATTTTTTTTGTGTAACACTTTTCATTTATTTAATTTCACTCACTTTAAGATCTCCACCATCCCCTCGAGAGAATTTCTTTTTCATGTTAGTTTGAGCTTCCAAACTGTTTTCATTTCAAGGGACTTATCTCATTCGCTAGTAGTTTGGTTGATTTCATGCTGCATAGATTTTTCAAAATCATTAGTGTTTTTAGGCATTTAAGTTTCAGAAATTTGTATTTGTTCTGCAACATTAATTATTTTAGTGAAATTTAACAGAGTTGTTTTTGTGATTATGGCTTGTATGTATTGCCTTGTGTACATGTATGTATGTACACTGTATATATATATTTCCTAAATTTGGAAAGCACATTATATGTTCATGGAAGAATAATATTCTAAAAATCAACATGTTTATCCTACTAGAAGTATACATCTCTATTCAAGAATTCTCATTTGGTGGAGAACAGTCATTTTCTGTTTATACAAAATAATGAAAAGCAGCAAAATGATACTTCCCTCAAGACCTCTACTTCTTTAGAACAGCAAGGAAACTCTTACCCAAACAACTCATCTCCTTTTGAAAAGAACCCTAAACCTTCTCTGGTGACGAAGAATCTAACTTGAAAGATCCTTCAAAGAAGACATACCGGTACATGTAGTCTTATGATTAAAAGAATGATTTATTCTGTTGGAAAGAATCTCGTTCTAGAGTCTGGTGTTTCGCTCTCCTTCATCTTCCACGATACAAAACGAAGACAGTCTTTTAACATTTGAAACTAATCCCGGATCTGTGCATTCAGCAGCGACACAATCTGCTTTACACTTCGAATTCCACGTTACACAAATTCTAATCGAAAATCCCAGGCAACACTTGACAACACAGCCCGTTGGTAACATATTCAGCGCAGATTTTTGTCCAGACATATCGCTCCAACACGTCATATTGTTTCTTTTTCAGTTCTAGGTTGGGATATCCTAATTTTGCTAAAGAAAATTGCATGCCATCGTGAAACAAATCCTCCACTCTCTTCGCCATTTTGGCGTTACGCCTACGCCTACGCCTGCGCAATGGTGTTCATGACAAGAATCTTGTCGTTCGAAAACCAATCTCGTACCCAGAGTCCTCGGGCTTCTTGGCCAGCGGGTGAGCGCCGGAGAGACTCTGGGATAATCGACTTGAACTATATTTTGGATTGGCCGCTTGCGTAACAATGGCAGTCCGACAGGAAGTCGGCAAGTAATTCGGAAGCCCCAGAATTTGGAGGGAGATTCAAAATCTAAAACTAGTTTCAGTGCTGTTTGGTTTTTTCTACCTCAGAAATATATAAATCACAAAAATAATAAAACGACGAGGTTTGAATTATGTCTTATACCGCACGGGAATTTTCCCACGCTGCTAAAAAGTGATTACTGTTGCTGTTGCAAAAGTACCGTGGGAAAACATTACATCAGTCTCTTTGAGGAGAAATGCGTGCAATAAGGTCTTGTCGAAGCCATTCAGAATAACGGAAACATCAAATTGTAGAAGAAGAGGACATTTGTGTCGTTTCCACAAAAAATTTGTCGATCGTGTTGCTTGCACGATGACATTCTCATTGCATTCTGAACGATGGAAAGTACGCTGAAACACTAAAAATACACTCACCAAAAGCATCAGAGGTTTCATCTTCACTTGCTCTTACAGCAAGCCAATGATCATTTCTCCAGTTTCTTTGTGCGTAAGGATAAAATTCTTGTTTCTCTAACACTTTCAACCCGCCATTTCTACTGTTTACGGTTTTCTCTTTTCTGCTTCCGTTTAAACTCAAGCATGCGTAATAAGACCGGAACCCACGTTTTCTGGGAAAATGGAGTCGATTATCCCAGAGTCTCTCCGGGCGCTCACCCGCTGGCCAAAAAGCCCGAGGACTCTGGGTACGAGATTGTTCGAAAACGGATTATCTCAGAGTCTCTCGTAACCCGACCCGCTGGTCAAGGGGAACGAAGACTCTGGGAACGAGATTGACAGAGAACGACAGAGAACCAGAATAGTCCGAAATAGTCCCCTCTCGTCCCTCTCTAAATATTAATTTCTCGAGGGAGAGGTATGAGAGGAGATGTGGTTTCAGTTGCTAACAATAGAACTCACGCATTTTGCATCGTCGATCGAATGGCTTGCATTTCTAATGGCGTATGCCTCGAACTCAAGAAGAAGGCACACAAATTATGCAAGAAATATCTAGGAGGATCCTGGAAACATGTATCTTTAGAAGAGTTTTCCATTGAGGAGCTATGGTAGGTAAATATTTATCGACGTAATTATACGTTAGAACGAACAAGAAGCCTTTTGTGCCGGCGTCGCGTTGGGCGACCGGAAGGGAAATTTTTTTTTATTTGGCTCTGAATGTGAATGTTGTAGGAATTCAAACTTCAGGCGAAATTATTTCGATTTTAATCATTTCGTCTTGGAGTAGATTATTACGTCCACAACGCGGCTCGGTGCACGTAAATACGAAAAAAGCAGCATGTCAGGGACGTCAGCACTGTTGTGAATACGGATGTTTGTTTTATTTTCAGTTACCTGCGATATTTGGCTTACTTTTGTGCATAATTTGATTTGTTGTCTTACAAGAAGGATGGCTGTTGTTGATGTTTTGTTACGAGAAGAAAAGGCATTTCTCAGTCTTGAATAGAGACAATTAACCTTAATTTAAATTAGTTAACTTTACAATAGATGACACACACGAGCTTCAGCCCCTAAAGTTTGTTGTTTGCGTTGTACCGCAAGCAATTTCGACAGAAGATGATAACCGAGATCTGTACTTACATGTAAAAGGTGGTTTGCAACGAGCACATGGCTCAAAATAATTATTTTTATTCCTGTTTCCATGCCCACTCCCCTCCCACAAAAAATCTACATGTATGTTGCGGCGAAAAACTCAGACCTTTGGACTTAAAATTCTCAGACCACTTGGGGGTCTCGACAATTGAGACCCATAAAATTCAAACTTTTGTGTTTGCTTTGAAAATTCACACCTGAAAAACTCTGATCCCTGGATGTTTCAGAAAATTCATACCTGGAAAACTCAGCCTGAAATGTTTTGTTTCAGTCAAGCAGTGATGGCCTTGAATTTGGTTTTATCAACGGAGTTGATATTTGAAAATTAAAAGAGACTTACCTGTAAGTTGAAGTTTTATTGTAATTCTGCCAAATCATTGATAGTACAGTAGGGTTAACATGAGATGTGCACGGACCGCTGTAGGTCAGTCTTAAAGCATTTTGTGGTCACCACATCCCAGCCTGAACGGCGCCGAGAGAACCGAGGCAACAAAAAATGAAAGGAGGGTGGGTAAATTTATGGGTACTATGGGCATGTTAACACTACTGTTCTATCAATGATTTAGTAGAATTATAATCAAACTTCAACTTACAGGTACTGTAAGTCTCATCTAATTTTCAATTCTACCAAAACTACATACATCCAGGTTCCCATGAGATTTCAACGTGGAGACAAAATAACAGGCACCCACACAGGCTGGAGAAATCCCAGAGACACTTTAATTAATAGTACAAAAAATCTTGTACGAAACATATTTCTAATCGATTTCTAAAAGCCAAACTCATCTGGTTCGTGACAGCAACTGGCTTATTGTAAAACTTCCGAAAAGTGGACTCCTCAGCCCAACCAGCAGTGGCTAGAATTACATCAGTAGAGACAGACAAAAGGGCCTTACTAGTCGAAGTGCACCTAGTGCTGTGACCAGAAAATCTTTCTGTATCAATGTCTGCCTGTCCTAATACAATGTTAATCCAACGCCCAATAGTGGACAAGGTCACTGCTCCATGCGGCTTAATGAATGAAACAAGCAATTTGGTAGAATTTCTCAGCTTCTCAATGGTTGCGATGTAGTAGTTCAGTGTTTCATAAACACAAAGTTCCTTCACAGGATACCTGTAAAGGCAAACATTACCACAGACTTTGCCAGGTTTATCTTGCTTAAGGTGCCCTGTTAAGGCAAAATTGAAACACTTTTCATTCCCCTGCATGTACTGCTCTGACATGTCCAAAAAAGGTCAGGATCTGACACCTCTGCCCAGTAGTCAAGGCAATCAGCATGACTAGTTTCAGAGTGAGTTCTTTCAAATTGATCTCATCAAGGGGCCAAAACAAACTTAAGTAATCCAGGACAGTATCCAAAGACCAAATGTTGTTGTATTTTGGCACCCTTAAGGTAGCGACAAACAAGAAAGTACTTCACCACTCAGTCTGGTGTATGATCCTGAACATCACTGACATTAATGTTGATATTAGAGATTGCATAACTTTCTTGAAGAGACTGTGCAGGAAGGACAGAACAGATCTCACAGAGGGATGCAGTGGATCATGTGATCCTTCACCACAAACTGTAACCACTTTTTGATATACACTTTGTACTGCTTGTGTGTACTGTCCCTCCAGGACTGCATGATAACTTCAACAATGTCTGGTTAAATCTCTAAGTTTTGTAAGGATTGCCCGATGATTTGCATACCAGCGACTCCAGTCGTTGATGAAGCAGATGGGGACTGTCCAGAGTTGGATGAACCAGATTCTGAGCTGAAGCCTTCAGAACACGAGGCATGTCTATCAGCAAGTTGAGTACAGCCGTAAAAAAGGGTTAGTTATCCACAGAAGAATTACAAGAATTCCCAGTGCTTGACAGTGTATTATCTTTTGCACACATCTAGAGATAAGACAAAAAGGTGGAAATGCATAAAAGAAAAATAATTGTGACCATTTGGTGCTAAAGGCATCTTCCAATGTTATCTTTGGTTGTGGCCTCCAGGAGACATAAGTCTCTACTTGAGCATTAAGCCAGCTGGCAAAAAGGTCAATATCTGGCTTGCCAAATACAGACACAATTCTCTGAAATATGGTCACTAAATTCAGGGATAACCGATCTGCATCAACATTGCTAGATCTTGGAGTGTTTGCCGCTGACAACCAATTATTTCTTTCCCTAGCCCATTCCCAAATATCCTTAGTAAGGGAATTGCATTCTAATGACTTACACAACTCCCAAGGAATTGATGTAAGAGACTGCAGTAGTGTTATCAGACATGAATGTTGCTCCTGTTATCAAACAGGGATGCTAAGGCAAGTTTAACTGCTAACAGTTCTAAGTAATTTGTGTCTGAGAGACTCAGACATTGACCAGATACCACAAGTGTTGTTGCCATGGTCAATTTGAGCACCCCAACCAGTTTGAGATGCATCTGTGTAAACAACTACATCTGGATTGATGCGGAGGATTTTTCTAGTGGCTGACCAAATATTAGAAGACCACTCGCGAACATCCTCCAAACTGACTGGAGCTATTTTCTTTGTAACACTGAACTCCTCAGCCAGCAAATCAAAACAATCATTACCGGAACCATCTCCAGGGTCTGAAAGTTTTGGCTGTATAAAATTGTCAATTTTGGTGTCCACTGCAGTATCTTTATTGGCCACTGGGTTTACTTGAGCTTGTGCACCTTCAGTCTCAGACTCGACATATTCGAAGTCAGCATAGATCTTGTCTAAGGATTCTTGCACATTAACCAAAATATCCTTTTTGGCACCAGCCAAGAGCTCGGCAAACATTGCCTTAAACTCCGAAGTCGCAGGGAGGCCAGAAATCGCTGGATTCTCAGTGACATCTGAGTTAGCCTGGTCATCATTCATCGTCTTTAGAAGAATAAGACGGAAAACAGATAAGCCAAGCTTATTTGCAAAAAAGATAATGGACTGATCGTCACCACGTGGTTACAAACCGGTTAAAAAATAAAGGGCTAAGAATTGATTGCAAACTCGTTGGAAATGTTAAAACAAACAGTAGGCTGTGAGAACACGAAAGCCTAGGCCGTAAAGAGGTATAAAACGTGTTATACCGAGAAGAAGCACAACTCAGGACACATCCTGTTGTTGCCTGTGTTGCTGAGCAGTGTGACACGTCACAACAACTGAGAAATTTAGACCATAAAAACTGAAGAGGCTTGGTCGAGCTCGTCCACCTAGATAGAAGAAGAAACAAAACAAGAAAAAGGACAAACTTACCGTGACACAAGTGGTTGAAAACCACTAAGATTCAAGAGCTCTTCACCATACAACCGAACCCACGGCAAATGATATGTGCACTGACCTACGGCGGTGGTATGTGCGCATCTCATGGGAACCCGGATGCACGTAATGATTTGGTAGAATGTAAATTGATCACCGTGCAGGGATTCTAAAAGCTGACATTTCGAACTCAAAACATCAGCTTTTAGAATCCCTGTACAGTGGTCAATTAACATTATCAACTCCGTTGATAAAACCAAATTTTTATGGACTACTTCCCCACCGACGCAGCACCACAATTAGAAACTACCCCCTTTATTCAGTGATGGCCTTGCTCTCCATCAGAAAAGTCATAGTATGATTGTCCACGTTTATATGTAACCTCACCGTCGAAAAGTCAATAACATAAGGTGAAGAGACTTCTGTACCTGTTTCATTTGTCTTAGCAGGGGTCAGTGATCAACTTGTTATCTAGAATAAGAATAACTTATGAACCTTGAAGACAATATTGCTGAGCTCTCATGAATGTACTTTTTCTCCCAATGAGTGATTCTCTATTCAACTTGGTCTTTCATCTCGTGGTCACAGCAAGTTTATCTTTTTCCACAGACAGGAGAACCCGGCTCTGAATCTGCCATATTCAAACAACAAGTTTCACTGGTTTCATTTCAGCCTGTGATGATATAACTTGTGAGCATTTGCATTGAATTATATCACTGGCTGTGTTTAAAACAGGCTTGGGTCTTGACAAATGCAGTAATGAATAAAAGGGAAGACTGATTTTTTTTCATATGACGAATGTGACTTCAAGGAAAGAGCAAAATTTGTGAGAAATAATACATTCAGCATAAGAGCATGACAATATGCTGCGGTGATGGACAAAACACTGACCTCCAGTCCATGGACTACCCTAAAATAGAGTACTGTACAGGTCTCTAAAAAATGCTATTTTGAATGAATACTATTGAAAGAACCGAATTGATTATACTAATATTGCACTAGCCTCCCATGCAGATACTCTTAGGGCTTCGTCATGCGTTCCTCCCCCACAAGCATCTGCTGATCATGAAACGAGCTGGAATTTACATAGACCAGTATGGGCATTTCTGGACATATCTGGTCATATTGTAGCATTAATTGCAGAGATGAAATTACACTGAGCCAAATATTGAACTAATTGAAGCAAAATGTTGTTGGGTCTTTTCTTTTTTGCAGCGGTGGCTTGACTAATGAGCTGTACATTTGCTCCCTGCCAGATAACTACCCAGCAATAAATAAGGAAAAAAAGAAAGTTGTTCTGCGACTTTATGGGCCTCTCTATGATGACATGGTTAGTAGCTCTAGTGCTCTCATCTCCGACATAGTTGTGTTTGCTTTGCTAGCAGAGCGGAATGTTGGTCCTAAGCTGTATGCAATATTTCCTCAAGGAAGGATGGAGGAACTGCTCAATGTAAGTTTGAATTACAGTACTTGTTGCAAAAACTATAACCTTTGTAGTCATAAATTATAGTAATAAACATGAATTTACATGTATAAGCCTGTGTGTTGTCTAACAAGTGTCTTTTCAGAATGATCCCTAGATGCAGGTTTTGGAAACAAATGCAATACTTTGGAAAGTTATTTCAAATTATTAAACTGGTGTACTTGAACTAAATGCATAAACCTGTAGGAAAAATTTAACTACAATTACATACTTTTCAGTATGTACCTTTCATTGGATAATTTATTATTGCTAGCTTCATTTACAGCATCTACAGAGCTGTACTCTGGGCTGGCTGAAGTCATATTGTTTAATTGTTTGTAGTGAATTCGAAGTAGGCTGCAAAACTAATCCTGAGTTCTTTAATATACACTGGTTCTTCAGGTTCAGTTTTTGCAGTAAAATGTGAGGGAAGGTAACAGTACTGGTAAAATCACTCTTAGCACTTCCTTTCCTATCCAGTTTTTTCTAGTTCCTAATCTATAGTTAGTTTAAATGAGTTCTCATTTTATCCAGGACAAGATTTTGCCCAGTAGGATACATGTATGTCACTGAAAGATACTCTTGGGTAACCAATTGAAAGTTCTTTCAGCAACCCAAATCCTGCAGCAAATTCCAGTTTTGCTGTTTTGTCGGTTCGCTGTGGACAGGCACTAAAGCTGTAGAATTTTATGATGCTACATGTATCATGGATCTTTGTCACTCGGCAGCCATGCTGGTCAAAGACAATGGAGTTTGTACCCGGAGCCTCAAGTTGATGTGTTTGAAAGCGAGTTCAGGGGGCGCAAAACCGACGTTTTCAGACCCACGGGACTTTAAGTGGCTGCCTTGTGAAAAAGGCCCATTGATCAATTTCAATCACAAGAAACCTTCCATTTTTTTTCCTGACTCTAATTAATGCAGCAGTAATTTCATGAACTGAAACCCCTCTTGGAACTTATTATTAGTAAGAAATAACAGCAGATGAACAAAAAGGTGAGGTCAGGACTTGGAATAATCAGTGTTCTCGCCAAAATTTGTCTAAGGGACTCCCAGGGCCCCCTTTCCTGAAAAATAGAGGGTCTGCAGGAGCTTAAAAGTGGGACAAAGTTACATTTACTTGACTGTGCTCCATGACTTGGGTGGAAGAAATTCTTCGTGATTTCTCTGTCCATTTCATCAAGGCACGTTCAAATTGAAACTTTTGCAATGGTGGCCCTACGATAATAATTATTGTAAATGCATTATTTTCATCGATTTGTTTGCCTCGAGACAGATCTTGCAGGTCGTGATCTTTTTGTCGGCGTCATAGGCAAGCCATGCGTATTGCGACTACCATGCACTCTGAAAAACGTGGTCTTTCTTCAATGAAACTTACAGCTTTTTGATCTTTTCTTGCTACGTTGTCCTCTTCAACGTCCTCTTCACCAGTGGTACAATGATCTTCTACACTTTCTTAAATCCTTTAGTACTTTAGGCAAAAGAATTAATCTACTTTTCTTGTGCCACAGCGAACAGCTCTGAGGTTCGAATAACATTAGCCCGCACTATTAATAATTTCTTTCACAAAGTACCTGTCTGATTCAATGTGGTGGTCAAGTTATTGAAGCTGCGCTATGCTCATGTGACTGACGAAGGCAAACGTCAATAAAATTGAAGGCTTTGAATACTTTGATAAACTGCTTTCATTCAGTTGAAGAAGCAAAGGGCTGGAGTATTCGCTTTCAAGACCATTAAAAAAGTGCTAACTTTCTTCTGAAACTCTGTTTTGCTCGTAGAATCCTTGTGCGCCCAGGTTGGCGCATTTGCATGGCTTTTAATGCGCCAATTGTATTTTTCTTGCAAGAATCCCGCAATGGTGCAGCCTGGTGAGAATACTGAATAATGTTTAAAATAAGATAAGATGAAGTTAAACTGATAAGTTGCAATAATTATTTTAAAACAACTCAGGGTTGCATTGGTTTAAAATAATAATAATAATTATTATTATTATTATTATTAGTAGTAGTAGTAGTAGTAGTAGTAGTAGTAGTAGTAGTAGTAGTAGTAGTATTGTTATTATCATTATTATTATTGTACCTTTTCAGGGAAAAAGTTTGATACGAGAAGAAATGACACAACCTGAAATTTCCGTTAAAATTGCCCAAAGAATGGCAGAGTATCATCGGTTAGAGCTTCCACTCTGTAAGGAGCCTGACTTTATGTGGAATACAATGCATGGGTAAGAGCATTCAAGTAAAGAAAAAAATCTAAAGTAAGAAGGGATTTGAGGCAAGTTAATGGACAGAGACAATAAACATTGTGACACTAGTTGTCTCTTTAATTCACCCTTCCCCAGGGACCTGAGAGTGAGACTTGCACACCTGGCCTCGGTTGTTCAAAAGGTGGATAACGCTATCCAACTGATAAATCACTATCCGGCAGATAAACACTGGCAAAACCAATGGAGTTATTCAATGGATAGTGATTTATCCAGTGGATAGCGCTATCCACCCTTCGAACAACTGGGGCCTGTAGATTTTACTTTGGGTAATGCTAGACAATTTTACTTGCCGATTGGGGAGGCTTTTGGTGTGAATGGGTTACCAACATCTAGCGCCACTCATGTCCCATTTAACCCTAAAATTCATTATTATTAAGCTGATGTACATGTAATACTGTTTACAACTTGAGCACTTAATGTACTTAATCACTCATTAACCCTTTGACGTCCAAACCGGCCTAAACCAGCCAGACTTAGTATTTTACTCTGTCTAACGCCAGACGCTTTACTCATCAATGGGGAACACCTGGGAGTCAATGGGTTAATTAATGTACTGTAACTAAAATTGATAAAAATCTACTCAATATATTAAAATGCTTATCTCTAGTGCATAAAAACTAAATCTGTAAAAAACTCTTGGTGGCAACTTAGACTGTACATAAATGTTTAAATTGCTTAAGACTGTGAATGTAATTTGCTTGTAATTTTTTTCTGTATAATGTTTTATGCATCATGTGTGGCAATATTAACTTTTGTCTTTATTATCGAGATCATCATGTCGATTTGTTTTAAGCAGATGGTGCAAAGATGTAGAACAAATGTATCTTAATGAACACAATAAAGCTGTGATGTTAGCGAAAGTCAAAGAGATGGATTTGGAGCAAGAATATTATTTTTTAAGGTGAAGATACACGTAAGCATGCAACTCAGTGCTGTAATTGGGAGAGAGGGTTGGGTTGGCTTGGATTAAGGGAATAAATCACTCAGTCTCCTTATCTTCCCACAGGTTGCCATGAAAAGGTATTATAATTACATGTACATCCTCTATTTGACACTTTAAGGTGATTCCTCAGTATTGCTCTGCGCATCCTGTACTACTGCGCATATGGTTTGTCAATACTTGTAATTGGTCAAATTTTGCAACATTGTAAATATGGTGTAAGTCTATCATAAACATGTGAGAGAAGTTGTGAATAAGCCATAATTCTTTGCGAATAAGCGCACACATTCCGAGAACACGGCAAATTTTGTTGTTTCGATCTACAATGATCGATATAGACAGGTACAATGGTGTTTTACTCTTACACAAGCACGGTGACGTATAATTTTATTTTTCATTGTGTAATTTTGGTGTAAAAATTATCTCCTTTAAATCAAGAAGTTTTTTTCTTATTTATCAGAAAGAAAAAAATAGCTAAAAACGTACTACACAAAGCAGGGCTTCTGATAGGATGCGGAAAAAAATTAAAGATTATGCGGAAAGTTTTGGCCATATTATGCGTAAACATGCGTTGATTGTACGGAAATTTAAACAATTTATAGAACTAATAATTAGGCCCGTCCAATGTATTTATATGCTTATGGTAAATCAGTACTCAAAATTGCGACCAATACAGTCGTATTTACGACTGAATTTTTTCCCGTTGTTTAAGATCGATATCTGGACAAGTCGCCAATTTGCGACCAGCTTTCACGGTTAAAATAAAAGGGTTAGTAATCAGCATTTTGCCGAAACATTTGCTAAAATAAATAAAGCGATAAAAAAATATTTTGTTTCACGTCATGAATTTTGTTTCAATTTGGAGACATGGAGCAAAATTGTGATGTGGTTGAACCACGATCCATTCCCTCGATCGTTCACCATTTTCAGCAGTTGTTTACACATACGTACTGCGGGCTCCTCTTTTGTTTTGTACAACTTTATCGCAGTGATGATTGTCCCTACTTCTACAAATGATGCAGTTTAATTTGCTACTATAACTTGCGGCTTGGTGTTCTCAAAACAGGGATTAGTAGGGAACATTCAGGAAAAGTTTCAAGAAAATCGTTTGACAACTTTTTTTTCAGAGGAATCACCTTAAGAAGGATCCTTGTTGGTAGTTTCTGCCATGAAGATTTTCTGGACAAAAAATGCAATCACCACTGACTATTTGTGGCCCTCAAACTCTTGGATTGATCCACATCCCCTTTCCTTTTCCTGGAAAGTATTGATGTATGATATTTGTCATTTATAAAAGATGAACAAACATGTATCGACAATTGAATGATTTTGTTCAAAAGAAAGAATTAGTACATTACCATTGAAGGTACATATCTGATTGAAGACATGAAAAAAAACATTGGAGGACATTTCATTATTTATGGTGAATTTTAATACGAAGTATAGTATTAAGTCAATCTTAAAAACATGATGCATAGTCTTGCTCTGTTAGAGCGACTTTTGTATGACCTCGTGTTGGCAGTTTGTTTCAATGACCAATGTTTGGCAAGATTAAAACAAAGCTTCTCCTTATTCCTGCCAAGTTAACTTCTAATATGGGCAGTAAACTGTTTGATTGTCCAATCATATTAAGTACTGCATTTTAAATGCCGTTGAAGCAAAATGTCAGTCGCTTTTCCTGAAAGTTCCATGGAGAGATTACGTTGTTTGCATCCTTGTTCACTAAGCCAATGAAAATTCACACACGTTTGTTTTTGTTCAATAAGCCACTTAGATGTTTTGCATTTTTGTTTACGTTCTGTTTTTACGTTTATTTTTTAAGGTCATATGAAAGTCGCTCTATTAAAATACTGTAGATACCAGGCCCCAGTGGTTCAAAGGCTTGATAACTTTATTCACTGCATAAGTCACTATCCACAGTGTACATGTAAAATATTCTTCACATTAAACATTCACAAAGGTTTTCAAACACGCCTTTACTTAGATGTGCTTAGAGTACTTGCATGCATATTCACAGTTATGCAAGCAAATACTGAAATCTTTGCACCGAGTGAAACTGTTCACGACTTATCCACCAAGATTCTTACATAGTTTCTAGCTAGCATTATTGATTCTGTTGCATTCTTGTAAAGATGGGTGTACTCCGTATGTGTATATCTCAAACTGTGAAATTATGCATCATGTTTTTGGTTCTGTATGTTAATATGTTGTTTTTGTTTTCAAGGAATTACTTGGAAAAGGTAACTTCTCCAGGACCGATTACATTTTGCCACAATGACATTCAAGAAGGTAATTACAAGCTTGGTGACATAGCATTTACAAGTAGCTGTGTTTGACATGAAAAATCATGCAGATCCAGGAGGTGTTGTCGAAAAGGTCAAGCAGAGTTATTATTTGTCATTTCAAATATCATGATTTGCCTTATATTATGACCTGCCTTGGATAAAGACACAATACATCTTTTTAATGATACCTTGGCCATCTTGGATTGTACATTGTTTACAGGGGCTTATTATAGGATGGCCAGAGGGTGTATGCATACATGTTAAAGATATAAATTTGGTTTTAGTTGAACAATAACAAAATCAGTTTTACATTTGAATCATTTTTTTTTTTGCATTATTATATATCCACTGTTATTGCCATTGCCTTGCTCACTGGAAAAGCTCCTTTTAATATCTCTCTTACTTGGCTCAATGTTTTAAGATAAAATACTATCAAGACTCCATGATAAAAGTATGATTTATCTATTATGGCCCATCGTCTACGTTTCTAGCCTGACTCTGCATATGTCACTATTCAAAGCCAGTGGTTGGGGGCTGTCAGTATAGCGTTCTTTAGGACCTTTGAAAAAAATCTACTGGTACATGTATCATGCACAAAAGAGAATGAGCTGTTTGGTTGTTAACATTTCAGGCAACATTTTGAAAGTTTCCAAAGATAGACAGATGAATAATGACGAAGAAATTGAATTAAGATTAATTGACTTTGAATACAGTGCTTACAATTACAGGTAAGGAGTATGTCTGTATTATTTAATAATGGTTTTAATTATTTTTAATAGTTTTTACAACAAGAATGCCGGAGCATTCTTTTAGTAACATTTCTAATAGGCTTGTAGCACAGTTTTTTTCAATCGTGACCCACCAATTATTATTTGCACCTACACCTGACGTCACGCAGCCATGTTGAAGGAAAGAACAATTGCAAAAAAGTCTCTTATTATGCAAAACTTAGCTATATTTTTCTATTGTTTTGACACCAACTTGGCCAGCTTATCACATGAGCGCAGTCAAAGAATTGAATCAGTTGGTTTGGCATTGGACTTGTAAACCTGTAGGAGGTCTTTAATATAGTTCCATCAAAGCCAACTACCTGTGTTACATTTAAAAAATACAGTAGTGTAGCAGCTGATCCAAAGATTACTCGCCATTGGTTCGCAACCCTTGCAGGAAACAATGATATGTCATTCTTTCTATTGTTTTAGCAATTGTTTGGGGTCAGGGTTGCAAACCAATGGCGAGTTATCTTTGGATCAGCTGCTACATCACCAAAAAATAGGACAAACTGCTGCCCTCATATCGAATTCTGCAAATGGCTACACTGGGTAGTCATCTCCAATGAAGACCATGACGTGAAGAGCCCGTGTCGTACTTCGTGTTCACCACTTTGTAGGATATTACATAATTAGAGAGGTTAAGCATGATGTTTACGCCAAACGATGTCGGATTGAAACTACGGTTTTGCCAAAAATGTAAGAACCCTGCTTTATATTTGCTTATTTCTGTCCTGTTAGCTCCAGATATCAAGCAACTTCTCAAAGGAACGAGACGAGTTAAAATGAGAGAATCTTCGCGCTTTTATGATGAGCAGGAGCCTGCCGTTTCCCGTTTGCTGTTGGCTGTAAACGTCATGCTTAACCTCTCTATTCATAAAAACCCTCTCATTCATTGCGAAAGGGTAGAACTACTTGCCCTTTATTGTGTATCATGTTTAACCCTTTAAGGCCCGAGGGGGCTCCCATTGACGAGTAAAATCGTCTGGCGTTAGACAGAGTAAAATCTGTAAGTGGCTGCTGGGAGGTTAAGGGTTAATATGGAGATATTAGTTAAGTACTACGGGTGACTCAACAGCCAAAGGGTATTACCCGGCGGTATTAAATTTACTGTAAACATAATATTATGATTTGATGGCGATGACAACATAAAATAATAATAATAATAATAATAATAATAATAATAATAATGATGATGATGATGATGATGATGATGATGATAATACTTTAATGCTTATAGAATACAGTCTACGTGTCTATATGATCATATGTATGAATGTAAAATTAATACCAGCATGAATAAAATAATAATAACAATAGTATATACGATATAAATAGGATTGTGTATACAAATGTTAAAAGGACTAATACAATGAGTAACTATCAATATAATGTACAGTGTATAAGGAAATACCGGTAATTGATGTTAAAATATATGGATAAATTGAGTTAATTTAATGTTCTTATGCAATTTTGAATAAAAAATAATGACTTTACTAAAGATTTAAACCGATTATAATTGTTCTCATGTCCTATGTGGTGAGGCAGGGCATTAAAAGAGACGGGGAGTCAACTGATAAAACCTGTAACCTAGGGTTTTCAGTGTTCTTGTACTAAATGGTTTATAAGTAGTTGTACATTGAATAGCTGGGACGCTGCAGTGACACAAGACTGCTGATGTAGTCGGGTGCTAAACCATGTATGGCTTTGAAAGTCAATCCATCTTTTCATTCTTTTTGTTGAAGGGCGTTTGACTTAGCCAATCATTTTTGCGAGTGGATGTTTGATTACAAGGTCGCTGAGCCCGTGTATTTTTCCATGGCACTCGACCAATGGCCCAGCAAAGAGCAACAAGTAAGTTGAGGACCAAACGCTGTGCTACACATATCGACATTAAGGATATAGCTTTTACACGTGATGAGATCTCTCCTCTCCTCCTGCTCAATCAATCTTGCGGAAGATGATGTATATACTCAAACAACTATTCACCTCAGTGTCGGAGGCTAGTGGTGGATATTTACCTCCACTTCGGTGAATAGTTGCTAATTATTAAAAACTGAACTACGGATATCAGATTTCAAACATTTTCATTGGCTCGCCGGACACAGGCTTTCAGCTCATATACCTGCTGTACCTAATATGGTCAAGGAAGGCGTCAGCCATGAAGCGAGCTGAAAACATTTTTGCAGCTCTGAGAAAAACGGCGGACAAAAACCGTTTTGGACCGGAATTGACCGAGGAAGAAATCGATGCTTTAGTGGAAGAGTTGTTGATCCTGGAGTTTTTATTAAAACACTTGTTTTACTCGGGCTTGCTGGATAAAAAAATGATTATAACCAACTCGGCGCTACGCGCATCGCTGGTTATCTATCACTTCATATCCAACGCGCCCTTGAAGAATAATTGTTAAATATACATTTCTTTCATCACGTCCTTTCACAGGAACAACTGAGCCCAACTTAGTGGCCTGCTCCTAACTGTTAAGGAAAGCACATTACTCACTAATGCGTAGTTACATACACTTCAACGCAGTTACCTAACCAATATGAAACAGCTTTCGTGTGATATTTATTTTTCGTGTTTTGTGTATTGTTGACAGCTTTTGTTTATTCGTGCGTATTTGGGGAAACACACTTTCGTGGAAAACCGTCCTTCATTAAATGAACCAACAATAGAGGAAACGGAATTGATGGATCAAGCAAATAGGTAAATTCAGTTCGGCTTTATTATAGTTTGACTCACTTTAGTGTCCGGCTATAACTCATTTACTTTCTGTAACCTGAAAAATCTCCCCTTTCACTACAGACTGAATTTTTAAAGTTCAAACTTACGTAACACAATCACTTCCGAATCACGTAACAATAATTTCCATTTTGAAACAGCAAAACACTGTTTTACAGCACTAAGAATGTTTTGAAAATTGGATGCCACTTCGGTGTGATGTCCTACTGGGTGTTACCCGTCGTGGCATTGCAGCGAACTATCCAGTTTGTGTGTTCGGCATCCAGAAATACAGAGCAGAGCAGGGCAGAGCAAGCGTATACAGCTGTTTCGAGAAGAGTTGCCCAAAAGAAGCGTAAGAGCGCTCGCGACAGTGCCGAAAGGTAGTGTGGCACAGTATTCAATATGAAGTGAACGACGCAACGAACGTACAGCGATGACCTACGATAACGAGCTATTTGGACAAAAGAGTTCTTAGGACATAGCGTTGATGAAGTGGCAGTACGCGCAGACTTATGTTGAAGCTCTCTCCCGCCATCACGCTACCAAAACACGTCCAAAAAGAAAAGGGTTCATTAGCAAAAACGATGGCTCTGCACGTGCGCCACGATTTTTGTATACATTTCTCAAACTTTCTCTGCGAAATATGACATAAAATAAGTAAGGTTAAAGTCGTCAAAATCTTCCTTCTCTGTGAATCCTAACCCTTTGTTACTAATTCATGGCCTGGATCATTTGACTGAATTTTGAAACTCACTCATGTATTTCTTGGAGACGTTTTCGATAGCACTGCCGTCATGTTGACTCAAATTGACTGACAGTTTACCATAATGCCTTTCGGCATTGTGCTTCTTTTGGACAACCTTTCTCGAAACAGCTGTAGAATAACCGACTATGCCACAGTTTTGGATGATAAGACCGACAGATGGTTGGGTCGCCTCTTAAACATTGTTCCATTCCACTCCACCCGTCCCAATTCTCTACCAGCTGAACTTCCAAACTGGTGGGCCCTGAGCGGTTTTCGATTGAGTGTCGAAAGTAATTAGTGAATTGCTTTGGTTTTGCATTACTTCACTCAGTGATTGGTTCAAAGTTCTAGCGCCACTTTTCAACCAATCACAAGGGAAACCAAAACCAATCGTGGCTCGCGCGTGCACATTTTCCCGCGTTTTGTATCGGCTACGTGTAATTACTTCAAGTTTTGATTGGTTTACTGGATTGGCTCCGTCCTTTTTGATTGGCCAAAGTAATTACTTTGGTTTTGGTTTTATGACACTCGATTGAAACTCGCTCTATCTAATAAGTCAGCTAAGAAAAAAGCACCAAATATTGAAAGTGCATTACATAATGAGCTCTCTCTGAACTTTGAACGCGATATTCCATGCAGGGAGTCTCAGAGCATTGATGCTTTGAAAATTCGAAATTTTACGAAGAATGTATGAGACGATTTGTGCTTTTGCCACCCAAGAATATATCAGGTTTTGATGGCTAATAACGGGCTCGTTATGGAAGCTAAAAGGCTTCAATTTGGAGATTTAATCAAGTTTAAGAAGTTCTTTTACCTTTTGAAGTCAATCTGTCAATAACATGATGCTTTCGGTGAGCAAACTCGTATGTACAATACAGTACTTAATTACCGCTCAGTCCCCATAGAGGCTTTTCAGGGCCAATGAAACACAACGAAACGACGGAACAGAACAACAACTGTTAAGAATCCCAACTGGCCGGAGGCAAACCAGTTGGCTATTTACAAGTGCAGCTGAGAAGTTGAACCAGGGACTACCAGGAACAAATTCAACGAGTGGTCAGAACTGGTCTCGAACCCGGGTCAAGGCAAGCGCCCTAAACACTTGCCTCTTATGTTAATGAAACAAAGTGACTAAACACTGACGTCGTCATAGGTGCGGTCTTTTGCGACTATTCAAACACAAAAGAAACCTCAGACATGGAAC
Organism: Montipora capitata; assembly: GCA_949126865.1. Taxonomy (NCBI): domain Eukaryota; kingdom Metazoa; phylum Cnidaria; class Anthozoa; order Scleractinia; family Acroporidae; genus Montipora; species Montipora capitata. The sequence continues at coordinate 43,551,242 of OX421452.1, read as the reverse complement.
TCGGAACTCAGTTTGTGAACCGGTGCTGCGCTCGACCAAGTGTAGCTGTATTGAAGCTAAATTGTTTGTATTCTCCCTTTATGCTTGATTCACAGATTTGCTTTAGCCTCACACTTTCTATGGGGATTGTGGGGTGTTGTTCAAGAACGCTTCTTGGATAAGACTAATATTCCCTTCAGTTACATGGTAACTTCTTTGATTTGTTTATGGTCTTTTTTTTTCTTGGAAAATCGCACGATCTGTGTACACTTCTGAGTTAACGGCTACTAATGATGTTGTAAAAACTTTTCAATTTATGCGAGAACTTTTTCAAAATCTTAAGGTTAACTGTCTTTTCCGAATAATAGAACGAGAAGATCGTGCGATTTATAAAAATAAGACAACAAATTGTTCTGGATCAAGATCTTCAAAAGCGCTTTCTTCATGCTTGGAGTTACGCCCCGTCCCCGTTATTTGCTTAGGCGTTGTAAACCCTTTACCCAAGCTGTGGGTCTAAACTGAACACGAATCATAGCCTGCGAGCAGTTTCTCTCTTCGCGGTGGGAGTGAATACAGCTGTACCTGCGTTTCTCCTTCTAAGCCCAACCCCAGTCTCTCGGAGAGCCTGCTTGCAGGCCACGCGAATCATGCCATAATTTCAAATGGAAGCGTTGGCAACGATTGAAAGAACTGACCGGCCAAGACCGGGCATTTGGAAGGACTTACTCTATAACGCCTTTAAATTAACACACTTCGAGGATGATATATAATATCGTACTCCTCCAGAAGAATGCGAGGTTTTATCGTGCAGGTGTTCCTTCAAAATGTTACAGTTCCTTTGCAAACAGACGGGCCTGGGCGGTCAGTTCTGACAAAAGGAAAACGGCCATAGCCTTCGGACCGCAAAGTCGCTGGAAAGCAACAAACTGCAGTGGTGGTTTAAGATTTGTTTTCATCAAACTATTGTAGTTGATGAAGGTAAATTAATGTAAACCACCGGAAGAACAAATTGTGAGCGTTTGACTCTTCGTCAGTGGTGGTCAGCGGTTCCAACCTAAAATGAACCTCCACTGCGCCTGCGCATATTTGGAACTGTACCCACAAGAGAACGTTGC
>OX421452.1:43537648-43545148 GCA_949126865.1 Montipora capitata | reverse complement strand
GATTGTTGTCGAAGTCCAGCACTCGTCGCTTTTGAGATTCCTGCCTAGTTTATCCAACTGACTTTCCATTATTGAGCTCCATAAGGGTATATTTTGTTTAAGGATCCACTAAAACGCCATTCGCGTTACATGACTTTCGACGCCATTGCAGGCTAAGTTAATGATTCTACTGTGTCCACCAGAGAAATCTACGCAATTCCACTACCCTCTCGATCCTAAGAAAATACGCTTAGATGGTTCTCTGCACAAAGATACCACTTACCAGGGGAGTGACAGGCAAGACTTTTACCGACACGGAAAAAAACAAAAAAACGACGAAATCAACGCAGACCTCGACTGGTTTGCCATAGGCAACCCAGTAATAACATTTATTTCTGCATCACAGATTGACACCGCAAAATTCTGTACTTGGACTCGAACAACAAATAGTTATGAGCGTGGACCGAAAATTAAAATTGGCAGAGAAAAATATCCAATCTTTATTCTCGAACCAAGCTGTCTTTTCAACAGATTTGCATGGGCGGTTTTCCGCTTTATGCTAAATGCTATCAAATGAAGACGAGTGAAAAGCAAACCATTCAAAGGTCACGCGCTCAAAATTGACAAAAACATTGTTTTAGTGTTTATTAAAAGCACTATTTTTGTCTGCGGATTTTGTGGCAGATCAATTTACTGTTAAGATAGTGATCGTTATGTTAGTGGAAATAAATACCTGAATAAGAAATTAATTTATCTATGAGACAGACAATATCTTAAGGCATTGTTTTCGATTTTTAAGGTGGAATAGTGAATTCAAAACAAACGTACCGCCAATGCAGTTGGTTTTTGGTCCAAAAAATTAAAGAAAGGGCTAGAATCAGTTACGTAAGTTTGTTTTCAAACGAAGAAAAAGCAAACTTCAAAGATGAAATGTCATACTTTACTTCACGGGTTGACTGCACTCGTTGACAGAACACTTCAGTCACGAAGCTCTCCAAATAAACCGATGGTAAAATCCATTGATATAGGTAAATTGAACTCCCAGACACCCCATCCTCTTAGCCTGATTCCAGTGATTGGAAATTAGGGCGTCCGTGATGCTCTGTAGCTTTTCTGAGTCGATTCCGGGCGTTAGAAGCTTCGAACACCAATTTTGTGCAGCAAGCCAAGCGTCGTCCTCGCTTAACGATGTTGATATTTCCAAAAGTCGATCCGGCCCTGGGAGAATGTCATACCAACTTGATAGAGCCCATTCGCCGTAATGTCTTGACTCAGAGGTCGTCATAGTGCAAAAAGCCACACCTCAAATAATCAAGAAAGTACGCTGTGCTTGGTTCTGTTCAAGATTACATTTGACTTGACTACTGAACTGTTTCATCTGCGGCTAGCTGACCTAATACATTCTAATACTTGTTATTCATGTAAGGACATTCCAAAGATCCGAGTAGAGCCGATGGTGTGTCGTACCGATCAATCCTCGAAGCGGTCAATGATTTCCATCAAGTTCTGTCTTAAGTTTTTTTTTACCATATCGAATTTCCAAATCGATATTCAAACAATAACTAGGAAAATGTCGCCAAAACACAAGAACAGGGGCACCCAACGTCAATTTTCGGAAAATATCTATTCGGAAGACGATTTGAGATCTAGAATTTTCGGAACATTTGTTGTAAAATTTCTTGCTTGCCTGCCTCTCCTAGGATTTTCGAACATCTGAAAAATGGTATAATTGCCCATTTTTAACGGATTTTTTCCCTAAAAACGTCACCTAGAATTTTCGGAAGCCTTTTTTCTGGCTGAAGTTTTCGAAAAGGTAAGTTTTGATCCCTATAATTTTCGGATCGCTAGACTTTCAGCTAGGAAATCCGAACAGATGAAAAATTGTTAGGGGATAAAAATATGCCTATATCTACCGTTAAAATACTAAAATACGTTTAACAATGCTACGTTTAAGTGGTTTTGAACTATATTCTCGTTGGGTGCCCCTGACAAGAAGTGAAAAATGTTAGAGCAAATATAACTCCTTTCCGCTTCCTTCTTTTTTTTATCAGTCTAAATCCTACGATGTCAGCTGCTCAGAAAGAAGATTGCATTTTAGCCTAGGACCACGTTCCGCAGTTGAGGTTATGGAGCAAAAAGGACCGTGGAGAAGGAAGGGATGGCGGATCTGGCCATGAATCGGCGGCATGAAAGGCAGGTCTCCACACAGGCGCCCCAAGCTGAAAATACGTGATGTATGCGACAGTTTGTGTATATAGAGAATTGTATGGGAAAAAAAAAAATGTGTAAATAACTATCTCATTTGAAATAAAGTTTTCCTACCTCAAATGTGTGACCAACTTGTCTCTTTGGCGAGTTTCGAGCCATTCTGACGCCGTTTAGTGAAGTCATCCGGAAGGCCGTTGCTGAAATAATGGGAAGGCCGGTGACTCCATCCATCGCTGGCCAGACCTCACTCCACAAATCGTTTTCTCCTCAACAGGAAAAGTCCTGAATCGCAATAAAAACAACAGTTCCATAAAGCCCAATAAATTTCACTCCAAATACGTGTGTTTCGGCGGCCGAAAGACTCGTGGCGAACGAAAACTTTGCCTTAAAATTCACCTCTTCGGCTTTCCTCAGAGGCTTGTGACCGGGTAGTCAACAACGGAAACTCGCAAGATGGTTTCAGCCTCAACTCTGATTGGTCCATTTGAATTTGACCGCGCGCTGGCAACACGACCGTTGTTGACTTGTGACTGGGCAGCTCGTTCGATCGCCAATTTATTTTTCGCCACTTTCCTTTTCGCTTCATAATTCCAACTGCGGAGCGTGGTCCCAGGCTAATTGCATTTTAATAGCTCAATTTCGATATATTAAAATTCAGTCCTAAACAAAAGGCATCATTTCGAGTCTAGTCTCTGGGGAATGAACTCATACAAATACTTATATTTATTCCTCAGATCCTCGAGATGATTCCTTTTCTTTCGGACTGAATTATTGGTCTATTAAATGCATGTCTTCATGTGTCTTTAGAGATCCTGGGGAAAATCATCAGGCCACTCTAAAACAACCTCGAAATAACAATAGCAACCCACCCTCAGTACGTATGAATTGTTGATTGCGAATGCACGTGCTCGTTAGTGCTTATCTTTGGAATAAGGTGTCTGGTTTGGGTTTTTTTTTTAGACTCGTGATCAAAGTCCACTCTGTAGAAAGTCACGAAACCTTTTGGCATCCGATTGGTTAACAGCACAAAGAGTTCCTTTATTTACTCGGCTGTATTATATGAAAATAACAAAAATATTACTTTCGACTTGATCTTTTCCTTGCTTACGCAAGACACAAATGAACTTCCAGACGGTCAAGGAACACTCAAAATGGGTCGAAGTTGCGAAGGTGCTAACGGAATATTGTTGGAAAAGTCAAGAAGGGCAAAAAAACTGTGTGAAGCGAAATTTGAAAGGTCTAATTGGTTTGATGGAGTCGCATGTTATGTTCGGGATTCCGGCAGAAATGAAGGTAGGTTTCCAAAAGCTATTTACACGCGTTTTATTGAGAAAACTTGAAAAGGGTCAGTTAGCCATGGCAAAAAAAAAAAAACCTTCTGTAGTTAATAGCAATTTCCTGTCTTGTAGAGGTTACGTAAGACTTTTCAGACCGGCCGGCCTTACATTTGTATGCGAGATAAATAATATTGACTCTCGACATCTGTACTGTTCGATTGTTTCACGATTGGCCGTAGGCGTGCGACCAATTATCTTGAACCGCTTAGCTTCGAGTTATAGTTAAGAGACGTGAAAAAAGAGTGATCAGGAAACATATTCAGTTCTTAATTTTTGAGGACTATTGGGTGGTGTGAGATGAAATCACAAAGTTGGTGAGTATCTCTTCTGAATGAATATGTGAATATGTTGGGCGACAGCCCTAAATTACTTGCATTGACAATGGAAGCCCTCGATGTTCTTGGAACGTCCTTCACAAACAATAGCTCCTGCATGCATGCTCCTCACCCTAGTAAACGATTTTAATCTTTTACTTCAGGGTATAAATTTCATCAGGTCGGCACAGGCAGAAGCTGACAGCAGAATACCCGGCCATCCTTATTTGCAAATGAATAGGGTATATTGTTGAATACCTCGTTCTCCAGGGAGAATTACGATGTATAAAACTAGAAGTAATTAGAGGTTCCGCAATAGGGTTCTCAAATCCCGCCTTGTCGCCCATTTTTTCTTGTTAATCGCGCTATCCCGCCCTTCAAATCCGGAAAAATATTCAAAATTTCAAAATCCTTCGAGGCTCGCTTATAATTATAACGAGCCTCGATACAGTGAGAGCAAATAAGTGAACCGTTGACCAGCCGTGTTCAAATTCGTTGTAAGCGAACTTCGAAGGATTTTGAATATTTGAATATTTGAATATTTGTCACTGTTTCTCAGCAATGGATACTCGCTGGACCTTGAAACTTCGTCAAGGGAAAGTAAATTTATCGGTGTGGCTATCGCCGGAGTTTGAGCACGACTGATGCCGGAAAAGTGTGATTTTATCGGCGAGATGTGAGGTAAGCTAGAAATTATTGTCCAGCCTTCCCTAGGTACGAGTAACAACCTGGGAATTTGAGAAGTCACTTAAATCGCATTCAATCAGGCAAACAACCGCACAAAATCGAGAAAGTCACAAGGACAATAAAGTATGGCTTTTTTATGAGCACTTTTGCGTGTAAATATCTTTTTCAGTTTGTTATCGAGATTCCCATACAAATCCTTATATTTTTTTTTACCCTCTGAATGTGGGTCGCCTGTGGTATCAGTACAAAGTAAAAATTGTTCGCTTTTTTGGAAAAATTGGAAAAAACCACCTGAGTTAGGTAGATGAATGTTGTTCGTGTCTCACGATACACTCATCATGAACTGAATCCGAAATTTCGACTTCTTTAGAGTCTTCTTTACCTGCTAATTTCCATCAGGAGATGAGGTCAATACGGAAAATGCATATCATGGAACAAATAGGTTATATAAAAATTCTTTGACTTGGCCTATTTAAGTTTCAATAAGAATAAAACGCAAACAGCAGTTACAAACATTTCCTTGAACTGCATAACTTTGAACTTAAAGGTTCGTATGTTACAACATACATCATCAGAAGTGATTATTATTCAGTTACAGATAAATTTAAATTCAAATATACAACTGAACGGACTGGGAACTAACGAAATTGTTTGACATAAAACGGCAAGAAACATGCTAATAATAGAGATAAAGTTTCTCACTGCCAACGTTTTCATTTAAGGCTGGGTTTAGATCACTGATAAACAGAGACTCTTTAATTTTTTCAATGCATGTCTGATCGATCAGTTGCTAAAATTTCAAAATGATCTCACTTTATTCTATGGTTGGTTGAGAAAACATGATCAGCAATTGCAGATTTGAGCTTTAAAATGTTCTGTTTTTCTGTCACGTAATTGGAGTTTCGTTTTCCCTACATGGAAATCATTGCGATCCCAGCAGGCTCCTCTGTACACTACAGTACTTCTGACCTGAACGAAAGAACTAGTTTATCTTTGTAAGGGAAAAAAGACTTGATTCTTCGGCTGTTCTGAAAAACTATTTTGACGTTGAAAATGCCAAAGAATTATGCAAGACCTGAGCTGTTTTGTGAGGTGTTTGCTGTGATGACCTAAGAAAGGTAGAACGATTAGAACTTCTTTTTTCCTTGATTTTGATGTTTCTCAATGACATCATTCATACAGTTCCCATAGGGTAGCCCTTAAGTAACAAAATCCTCTCCATCTAAGGTCAACTGTAACAATCGGGGTGACGAACAAATTCTAATGCAGCGATAAGCCAAAGTGCGGACTAGATTTAATTTGTATTTACGCGGAATAAAAGAGTCCCTTATAAAATTAAAGAGTCTCTGTTTATCCGTGATCTAAAGCCAGCCTTAAATGAAAACGTTGGCAGTGAGAAACTTTCTCTCTGTTATTAGCATATTTCTTGTCGTTTCATGTCAATCAATTTCGTTAGTTCCCAGTCCGTTCAGTTGTATTTTTGAATTTAAATTTTTCTGTAACTGAATAATAATCACTTCTGATGATGTATGTTGTAACGTACGAAACGTTAAATCGGTTATGTTATTTGATGACTCGTCCTTGTGACGAAAACGACGAAAATTAAAAAATATATAGTTATTTTAAAAACTCTGAGGGCACGTGAGACCTAGAGCGGTTCTAGAATGCTATAGTACTTTCTAATGTCAAGAACTAGAGCGGTTCTAGAATGCTATAGAACTTTCTAGTGTCAAGACCTAGAGCGGGTCTAGAATGCTGCAGAACTTTCTAATGTCAAGACCTAGAGCGGTTCTAGAATGATATAAAACTTTCCAATGTCAAGACCTGCACCTTTATGGAAATAAGATCGATGAACATCACACAAAGGTGATAAGTAACGGTAATAGGACAGAGTGGAGTCCAATTCGGTCGCATCCCGAATATCACCACAAAAGATAGCCAAATCCCGCATCCCGCCAAACCTAGGCAAGAGAAAGCAAAATTTGTAACTTGAAACGCTTTCAGAAGTCCATACTACCAGAAGTCTCGATCTGCGATGGAACGCGGCTCATCAGTTTTCGGTATTATACTGCTAGATTTTGGGACCCGTATTCTAATTAAGCAATAGACCACAAGTTTCTATGGTTTATAGGCTGATAAACCACGCGGGATGTTGGTAGAACACGAGAAGAATTCGTAAATCACGAGCCGCAGGCGAGTGATTTACGAATTCTTCGAGTAAAACTAAACGCCGCTGACTATAATTGCACTGTTGCGATGAAAAAAATAATAATTCTGCTTTTTTAAACGGTCCGTTTCCATGGTAATGGTCCGTACTGTGAAATCCCGACCGGAAACCAGCCAATCAGATTGCTCCATTTATTCAAGAATCTATATATACACTATTAAAAACAATGATAATTATACAATACAATTGGTCAATCCATTTTGGAGATAATATTATTAAGAATGTCTAATTTTTTAATCTTAAAATGATTTTAAGAAATGTTTTATCGCAATTTTTTTTATAGTTAAATGCTAATCAAATATCAGTACTGAATTAAATGTCAGTTTATGAATGTGTCAGCGAATCTCTTGGTTCGACATTTAAAATTTGGGAATGTTTTTGGATTCCTGAGAAGGTTTTGATGTGTTTTCTTTTCGGGTAGTAAACAGTTCAGCTTGTTGGTAGGTCCAAGAGCAAATTTGTATAGTGCATGGCATAAACTCTCTCGGCGCTCAAACAGCGTAATCCGGTTGGCTGTAACCAGGCTTTCCTGGTAGGAATAATTTGGAAAGATAATTTTAGATGGCTCTTTGTTGAATTTGTCAGTTCTATTTGGTCACGAAGACTATTAGTGATAGCGAAGTGCCAGACTTGGCATGCGTACTCCATAATAATAATCATAATAATAATAATAATAATAATAATAATAATAATAATAATAATAATAATAATAATAATAATAATAATAATAATTGGCTCTTTTCGTCTA
>OX421452.1:43522648-43532648 GCA_949126865.1 Montipora capitata | reverse complement strand
TAGGTAGAGTTCAGATATGGAATATAATGGTGTGCAACACAGACCAAAAGAGATGGAAACTGTTGAACCTTTTTGCATGAACTGCATGCACTGTTCTCTTTAGGATTGCACCCATGCACCTTAATTTAATTAATTAAAGTGAAAAGGAAAACTTGGTGAACACCGAATTCAAGTCAATAGAGGGAATCGTTTTGGTGTACAGTTGTATATGTTGCACTTAAATTTTTTCTTGGTTAAAAATTTTTCAGACTATTACGTTTTTTACTTTACTTTTTCTTATAATACTTTAGATGTTTTCATAATCTGAAACAAAGGAAAAACAAACTAGTTTGAAAAATTTTTAACCATGGAATAAATTTTAACAACAACCTACATATACAAAAATTAATAAGAAAAAAGAAACATGATTGTGAGGCTTTAATTAAATAAATAAATAATTAATTAAGGATATTTACATATGTGCCCAGGAAACTCCACTCATGCGAAAGTGGTTTTCAGGGAGGTCCTGCTTCGGATGGAATTGGAATTTAGAAATGTTGTTTTTGGAGGAGAAAACTGGAGAACCCGCAGAAAATCCTCTTGGAGCAGAGTAAAGAACCAACAACAAACTTTACCCACATATGGCTACGAGTCCAGAATCAAAACCAGGGCCACATTGGTGGGAGGCGAGTGCAGTTGCCACTACATATCCCACCACCGTGCTCAGCTCTAGGGACTAACATAAGGATTTTATGAGTTTATCCTATAAATCGGCTATAAATCGGGTTCGATTCCCAGATCCGGTGTCATATGTGGGTTGAGTTTGTTGGTTCTCTACTCTGCACCAAGTGGTTTTCTCCGGGAATTCCGGTTTCCCCTCCTCTCAAAAACCAACATAGACTTTCCTTTCCGTGAAGGTGATGCCTTTGTCTAAAAGGGAATTTTAATGTAGCCAAACTGTTTTATTTTATTGAAGACATTGGCACATATCTTTTGAGCTGGATGATAATAATAATAATAATAATAATAATAATAATAATAATAATAATAATAATTTATTATATGGCTTGTGTTTATAGCTGATATAACGTGCGCTCTGATTAGCTAATTGTGACTGAATTGTAGGGCATTATTCTCCCGTAATGCCCACAGGCCGATTACGGGCTTGCAAAAACAAAGCAAAAGGTAATTAAAAAGCCATATAATAAACTACTTACTAACCGAGCTAGCTCGAGCCGTACTTGGGAATATTGTTCCTCGGTCGTTTTTGTACAGGCCTTGCTGCGCTTGGTCCGTACTGCCACGACCTCGGGCCAATATTCCCCAGTACGGCCCTCATGCTCGGTTAGTAAGAAGTTATTATTATTAGTGTGCAAAGGAATTGGCAGACCTTATTTACCGAGATCAGGTTTAATGGTCATTCACCTCAGTTTTCAAAGTAAGGCTTCTGTACATTTAGCAAATACTGCCTTTTGACAAAATATAATAATTAAATTTTTTTTTCTTAAATTTTTAACTCTGTGGCAACATCCCCTTATTTATATCTTTATTTCCTGTGGTTTCTGATTATATATTTTAATCTTGTTTTGAATTAAATTATGCAAGAAATGTTTTGTTCTTGCATTACTAAAATAGTTCATTTTGGCTTTTTCGGTAAACAGCTGTTATCTGTATGCCTTACTGTTTAAGGAAATGTAGGAAACATCTGTGAAAGCTGCTTACCCTTTCATGCCTGAAGAGGCCCATATTGACGAGTAAAATCGTCTGGCGTTAGACAGAGTAAAATCTAAAAGTGTCGCTCTCAGGCACGAGAGGGTTAAAGTGTAATCTTGGGCATAATTGTGGCATTGTAGTTGTATAGTGAAAAAGCATGTATTTGGAGGATGTTTAGCAATTAATTCCCCTTCTCTCCCCTTCCTTTTTCCACCGTTTTTTATCAGTGTGATGGGTGCATGTCTCCTGTGCTTTGTGAGGGCTCATGACTGGGTTGCCAGGAATTTCTAGCCAAAGGAGCAGGCTCCATGTAGGACCTGGCTGCCAATGGTGGAAGCCCCTTGATGTTTCAGGCACCCAACCTCCAACCAGCGACATACAGTAGCAACTGTCTTTTTGAAATTTAATGCTTATGCTGTACCATTGAATGTTTCAGGGATGATAGTGATGCAGAAACTGTTGATGGGGAAGGAAGGTAAAATAATAAAATTAATTATTATTCTGTTTGTTGGTTTTACTTTTAATTATGAATTTTGACTTTTGAATTTTTCCTTGATTAAACCTCATCAAACCTAGAGTTTCTTTTGTATGTTCAATAATCCTAGATCATGGTAAGGATTGTAAAACCATTTGAAAAGTAAACTTGATAGATAAAGAGAATACTACAAATGAACTTATCAAGCAATATTATTTGGCCTGAGCTGTATTTAAATGCACTTTTTAAAATCAAGCATCCAAGGCATACATGTACAATTTATACTTCAGGCATGAGAAGATCACTTGGTGCGGGATCTTTGAATTCTCTTACAAAAGGAAGGAAAGAAAAAATTGCTGCTGCCTCTAACAAGACGTTTGGTGAAAAGTGTTGTCCACTCCCCATCTCCCACAATATCCTTTCCCCTCCCCTCTCCCAATCTTTTCATCTTCTCTCTTTAGATTCCCACTCCCTCTGACCCCCTTATCTCATTCCCTTCCCAACTCCCCCTTGAAAAGAACAGGAAAATCAATGAAAATGTTCATATGAAATCGGCTGTAACCATTGCTGTGATTTTCATAATTCTGCAGAATCTCAAGCACCAATGGCCCAAGTGCATTTTGGCTTCCATCAATCAAACTTCTGATGCCAAGGAGACGGATACCAAAGTGAATTAATGCATGACATGACCTACCAATTAGCATCTTAAATGATTCCCAGGGTACATTCGCACATTTGAACTAGACGCCAATGGAAAGCGATGGAATCTGTATGGTTCTTTTTACTGAAATGCTCTAAAAAGATATCATAATGGTATTCGAGCTGTTGAATAAATAAAAAGTCCAATTCACCGACAGGTACAAAGCACAGGTCACAGGTCATTGTTTTGCCAGTGAGAAAGTATCCTAAACATTCTGCATAAAAGCTAACCTTAGGCCTAAAAGCTTTAAATTTGTTTTAGCCTAATTAGGCCGAAGGTTAGCTTTTATGAATATTTAGGATACTTTCTGTATTGGTAAAACAATGACCTGTGACCTGTGACCAGTGACCTGTGTTTTGTACCTGCCGCCAATTCACTTTCCCAAGGCAGAGTTGATCTTCCCAGCAATGCAGAAATTTGATTGATGGAACCCAAAATGCAATTTGGCACTTGGGGCTTGAAGGTGAGATTCTGTAGATTATTGTATGAAGATTGGCTGTCAACCCAGTGGCACCTCAAATGCCCTAGGACGCCTCCAGTTGACAAGTAAAATCGTCTGACGTAGAGAGAGTAAAATCTTTTAAGTCTCACTCACAGGGATCAAGTGGTTAAACTTCCTATGTACATGTATACACATTTCAAGCCAGCACATAGATTTCTTTAGGCAAAGTTTTCAATGTTAGCAAAGTTGGATTTTTTAGTTTCAGAGACAGTTTAATTTCATGTTTATTTGTGTTTACAGGGATGGAGATGAGAGTCGGAAGGGATGGCCAAAGACATACACAAAGTAAACAATCATTTACAAAATTCATTCTTTTCATGTTTTCCTTTTCATTCATTGTTTTCATGCTCATAATTATGTTACTGTATGTGCCACAGTATGTTTTCTGATTATTGCAGTGTTTGTCAATGAGCATTGTTTGGGCAATATCCTAGTTAGTGCTTTTGAATCTGTAGATTATTATTTTTTCTTGTCATTATCCTATAGGCAATTGAATCACAGTGAAATCGAGAAGAGACGGCGTGATAAGATGAACACTTACATAAATGAATTGTCAACGATGATTCCCATGTGTAACGCCATGTCACGCAAGCTTGATAAACTCACTGTCCTTAGACTGGCTGTACAACACATGAAGACGTTGAAAGGTAGGTACCGTATTTACCCGCGTATAATACGCACTATTTCCCGCTAAAACAGTTCCGAAAATTGAGATGTGTATTATACACGGAATCCATTGTTTTAGACACGCGTCCCTCATTAGCATAAAGACAAAGACACATTGGTTTTTGATTGAAAAGTAAAAGGCTTGACCAAGATCCACTAATAAATTAACCTTTCTGTTTAAATGAACAACTGAACAACATAGCCTTCATTTTTGAGCAATAAACTGAAACATCAAAATGACCACGAAACTCCCCGGAGTTTACGATGCCGGTCTGATAAATAACGCTCGTTAATTTCGCTGAAGATCATCTGATTTCACACTGTTATATTATAAAACTTTGCAAAGAACACAACTACCTACTACATGTTACTGGAAATATGGACAAAACCCCACTGATCTTCAATATGCCGGGGAACCGAATGATCAACATTTACACCGCAGAGAAGAAAATTAATGTCACGCAACTGTTTTGTTGGCGCGTGCTGGTGATGGATCAAAATTAAGACCAATGGTGATTTTCAAGAGGAAAACGGTTCCTAAAGTTGAAAACAAGCACAGGGTTATCAGCGACGCCCAAGAGAAAGGCCGAATGGATGCCGAAGGAATGAAGAGTTTGGCGTGCTCCACGTGTTGGGACTGGGGAGACGAAGAAGCCTGGTTGTTTATGCTTTCGAAGCTTGTGTGACTGAAAGCATGAAAGCAGCATTTACAGAGAAAACACCAATTTAGCAGTAATTCTTGGCGGATTGACCTCAGTTCTGCCTGAAGAGATGATTGAGTCGTATTTTGTCAAATATGGAGTAGTAAAAAAACCTTGATAACACACAAGACGATCTTGTGGACGGACAACAAGATGAACTTGTCGATGACGAATCTTGTGCGAGAGAAGACGTGCTGTTCGATTGTGACTACGAGTTAAAGGTTTCAGTTTTTAAACTCTTTACATAGGCTTATTTACTTTACTGTTGTATGTAGCAGAGCAAATTTTCTTATCCAGGGAATGGATTTTTTTCACACTAGTTTTGCTTTTTGCTCTAACTTTTTTTTTTCAAAATGCAGTCCAAAATTGGGGTGCGTATTATACACGGGTGCGTATTATACACGGGTAAATACGGTATGCTTCTTTTGAGTATTCCATTTAGAGAAGTTTGAATGATAAAACAAGGTTTTTAAAAAGTGCTGCTGATAAACCACAATGATAGCTACAGCTGTACTTTTTACTTTTTCTCACTACAGTGCAATTAAAATTAATATTACGAGATCATCATTTTGATGGTGATTACTGTGCAGACAGCAACATATTTCCAATAACGATGTAGATTGTACATAATTAACAATATTACTTGATGAGCCTGCGTTGGATATGAGGTGGTAAAATTAGTAGCCGTGAGTTAGCCTTGGCTGGTTGTTCCTTCTCAAATTTACACAAGCACGGCCTTTACATTCCTAAAGAACAGTGACAACCCATTTGTGATGGAAATACATACTGTAGAACTAAGAAAGTGTGAAGAAGACACCTGACACCTCTGACACCTTTAGCAGCGATGTAGGTCTGACAACCAAAACCCTAACGTGCAATCAAGCGTACTTTTGTTGAGACAGGCCGCTAAAAAGTATGCCTGATACAATTTCTTAACGAGTCGTCTGCCGCCCACCTGTCAAGAGTGATGTTATCATGTGTCATGCTATAAATGTGAGCCAATCAGATTTTACCAGAAATTACTTGCACGCTGCGATTCAAGTAAAGACGCGACAAAAGCAAAATAGCACTATGGCTTTGATGTCTGCAATCAAAGCTATTTCTGCAAATCCTCCTTGACAGTTGGTGCAATTTATCTGTTCAAACCATCAAGGAACAAAGAATTGCGAGACAAAATGGCAGAAAAAGCCCTAATTCTTCATGTCATCATCAGGTGCAATCAACAGTACAATAAACTTTATTTTAACCTTGAATATTTGAGATGCCAATAAAAGATGCTATAAAAATAGATATGAAGAAAATGGACTTTGAGAAATTCTAGTTTTTCAGCAGCAGCTACTCAGCTATCATTTTGTTAGAGGTGTGTTCAGATTGTTCAACGATTCCATAAACAGTGTCAAATTTCTCTCTCAAGCTTGGCTGATTCCCCTAAAGTTCTATTCGGTTCTTTTTGGATTCAGAACTTGTTGCTTCCGAATATATTCCAAAGGACTTGCCACAACTACAAACGTTTTCGAGTTGGTGGAAGAAGAACGATGCATTTTCTTCTAGAATGTTCGGGCCTGTATTAATAACACTATTGCCAAATCCCGTAGGAAGTACAACTGTAGTGTTTTCTTTTACTCAAGCCATTCTTCGGATGCATTCTCTCCGCTCTTCCTTTAAAGGTTTTGAAAAAAAATCTGAAGTCGAAGCAACAGCAGCTGTAAACAGAGCCTAAACATCACTCGTGTTTAAATCCTTCTCAGCGGCCATAATTTCATTAGCTGTTAACCGATTTACAAGAAGTATGATTTGCAATTCTGTAACCAATCGGAGCGAGGCTCCAAGAGCTCTATTGTTTTTTGGCCAATCAGAGTAAAGTCCAGATTCTGGACTACGAGCAGACGACTCTTTAAGAAATTGTATCAGGCGTACCTTTTCGCACCATGTCTGAGGAAAAGTACGCCTGATCGCAGGTTACCAAAACCCTATTTAACTTTTCATGTATGTGCTTCAATGCAAACCATGCAGAAGATAAAGCGCGGGCAGCACGTGGGCACGCAAAGAGTTGTGGTAGAGCATTTCCAAATTAGGAAACTGCCCTGTTGTGTCATAATAGGCATCGCTGGCAAAGGATTGTGGTTAAAAAAATTGAGAAATTGTCTGGCTTTCTGGATTATGAGCTGCTGCTTCGTTCCCAACACTTGTTGCACAGCAATTCATTTCTGGTAAAAAAGATGGGGACCAAAAATTGTCTTCTTTGTTCCTTTGGGGAGCTTAGGTACATTGTAATGATGGCCCAGTATTAGCCTAAGGGGTGCTTGCCTTGCTATTTTGAGATCCTGAGTCTTTAAGACCAATTCTGACCACTATTTTAATTTGATCTTGGTAGACTGTGATTCATCTTCTTGGCTTCTCTTGTAAAGTAGCCAACTGGCTTGCCTTCATCCAGTTGGGATACTGTACTTAGAGTTGTAGTTCTGTTCTGGTGTGTCATTGTTATGTTTATTGTCCCTGAAAAGCCCCTGTGGGGAGTGGTTGTTTGTACCTGTATGTATTGACAAGGATGTGGATGCCTCCAAACCATAGGATCAATGGCGTGACATCATCATGAGTGAATTGCATTTTTTTTCATTTCTTTGGCAATCTCCTCCCTACAATGATGTGAATTGACCTAATTTGAGATCATTTGGGGGATGCCCACACCCAGCATTAAAATTTCAATATTTCCCCTACTGTCCCATCATGTCATACCAATCATAACTATAATAACATATGTGACATTCTTTTGGTCTTCATCATTATTTGTGACTTAGCTCCCTTTTCTACTTCTGCACTAGTGCCCTTTTTCACATTTCTAACAACCTTGCAAACTATACCATCATTAGATCTTTCAGGAACATTGTTAATATTATCTTAATCACAATCTTAATAATAGTGATGATGATGACGATGACAGGGATGAAGTCGACTGCAATATCCCCTCTCCCATGTGGCTTTTCATTCCTCACATTTGGTAAATGAACTGTTTTGCATTCAACTGAAACAATTTCCACTTGCATTTTTAGGTGCTCTTGATCCATTTACTGAGACAAACTATAAGCCAGCATTCTTGTCAGATGAAGATCTCAAGAACCTCCTTCTTGAAACAGCTGAGGGATTTTTGTTTGTGGTGGGCTGTGACCGTGGATGTCTTCTTTATGCATCAGATTCTATTCAGAACTACCTTAACCAAACTCCTGTAAGTTGATTGGTCAATCATTTGTTTATTTCAGCCTCATTTTGAAAGCAATTCCACTCCGGAAAAAAGAAACAACTTGAAATGTTAATCGTTTGGCTTTTTGTATGAAGGGGATATAGGGTTTCATGAAAGTCCTTTGCGCTAGAAATTACATTTAAAAAGGTGAAAGTGAACTCATAAATATAAAATTTTGATGAATAATTTGATTTAAATCTCAAGAGCTTCACTTGTCAAGTGACCTTGTCTTAAAGACCATGATTGAGAAAAGTCTGCCAACCTTGCCATCTTTGAGGTCAGGATCCAATAAATTGTCTCACTGATTTAATTAAATGTGCCTCAGCGCAACGGAACTCTAAAAGTTCAACGATACAACATAGGGTCTCTTTCTCATTGAACAATGTGTGGGTCTGTTAATGTTCTGCAGTGTATGAGGAACAATATTAATTGTTGATGCTATTTGAAAAGCAGCCCCTTCTCATTCAAAGTCATTATACTCATATCACCCAATTGAAAGCGGACTGTGGCCTTACAGATTGTAGTATTGAATGGTTATTTTAGGGTAAGAGTTGTACTTGTTAGCTTTTCTGATTGCGTGCAGTTTTCCCTCTTCCTTAACAGTCTGACCTTGTAGGACACAGTTTTCTTGATCTCATTCACCAAAAAGACATCAGCAAAGTCAAGGAACAGTTATCTTCATCAGACACCACCCCTCGAGAACGCCTGATAGATGCTAAGACCGGCCTTCCACTCAAAACAGAGAACCAACAGACTCCAACGAGACTCTGCTCAGGAGCCAGGAGGTCGTTCTTCTGTCGAATGAAGTGTGGATCGAAAGGGAAAAAGACGAAGGACAGTTCACAAGACTCAGAGCTCTGTTTAATGAAGAGAAAAAGCAAGAACAAACAAGCACCAGAGAAAAAGCCTTATGTTGTTGGTAAGTAAAACATATCTCGTTTGTAGTTCATACTTGTTAATGCTTCCAGCCCACAAGAAACAGGAACAGAACAAGATGTGGGGTAATGGAGTTAGAAATGAAGTACTTTGACAACACGCCAATGTCACTGATCACTAGTCTAGCTACAGTAGATATGGGGGGTCTGAACCCCATCTCCTTTCCAGGGGTGTGGGTGACGGCCCCCAGGGGACCTCCCTCTAGGAGGTCCTTACCCCTCTTCCCCTGGGAGAGGTTCTTACTCCTTTCCGGAGATCCTTAGAGGGTTTAGAATCATAGTTTCCATGGCAACCCATCCATTCTGTGAGTCTATTGGGCCACCGGTGACCTGTATGGGAGTACTTTATCCCAACCCAAATTTTAATCCAATGAAAGGTTAAAAAACAATAATTGTGAAAATCGCACGTGCATGGCGTGCAGAGCTTTTGACTTTTTGTTTGTTTGTTTTTGCTTGTCAGACCTATTGTCTAGTGGCGTTATCGTGGGCGTCGTTATGTACCTCGCTTAAGCTCGCTACCTCGTTTACACCCTCTCAACCTTTGTCAACTTGCGCGCGTGTTTTTTCTTTATTTTAGATTATTCCATAACCTGTAGCAATGTTATTAACAGCACTCTTATTACTAAATGTATTTGTCTGCTTTTGTAGTTCACTGCACAGGGTATTTAAAGTCATGGCCGCCTTCGGGGACATCTGTTGATGAGGAGGATGAAGAGAACGAATCGAGAAACCTTAGCTGCCTTGTGGCTGTTGGAAGACTGGAAACGATTTATGACGAAATGACAGATTATACGCAGCCAGGCATTGCCAAGGAGTTTATTTCGCGTCACACTATTGACGGCAAATTCACGTTCGTCGACCAACGGTGTGTATAAAAAGAAGAAAATATTCTTCAAACTCGACAGGGATGATTAAGGTTACTTAAAACCAAATTGAAAAAGTTATGAAAATTGACTTTGGACAAAACTATGCCCTGTTTTGACAATTCGCCTCTAATCCTACAGGGCCCGGTTCTTCGAAAGCCGATTAACTTAATCCAGGATTAGCGTGAACTCTTGTTTCATGTTTTTAACTTTTTGTTGAAACTTTCT
>OX421452.1:43512648-43517648 GCA_949126865.1 Montipora capitata | reverse complement strand
TTTGGAGCAAAGCCGACGAATTCAAAATTTGCAACCAAAACTATCAGGAACCGAGTGCCACGACCTCAGGCCAATATTCCCCAGTACCGCCCTCGTGCTCGGTTAGTAAGCGGGTAATATCTGGACCGCCTTAGAGAGGAGCTGTTGAAACTAGTGTTTGTGAACCCGAAACCTCCGACGCAGGGAACAAAATAACTTTTTTAAAATGTTCATTTTCCAGGCAAAGTGGTGCGAAAGCCATTGGCGGCTCAAGCGACGAAATTACACTCAATAATACTGCAGCCGGTGTTAGCACAATAAATATGGACGATATTTCACCCAATACGCCCAGTTCTTCACGGATGCCATCAGGGCAAAATGTAAGATCCTCGGCTTGGGATTATCAGCGCCAGGTATCGCAGGCGCATTTGTTAGAACAATTAATTGGAATGCAGAATGCTATTGAGTCCATGGAAACTCCCATGGAGCAGAGCGAAGAGACAATGTCCGTTTTCATGAATTTGCTTGAAGCGGATGGCGGACTTGGGGGCAACTTTGAAGATTTACCGTTTAAATCCGATAGTTGACTAAAAGGTCCAGCTGAAAATGTCGTTCCAGGTTTCATCTAACCGGAGATTGTTTTCCGGAGCAAGGTACGATTTCCTTCGAGAGTTAAACCGCACAGCAGGTCTAATTGGAGATCGTTTTCTTCGCGTCCCGAACATAAACTGGTCGTGTCAGCCGGTAGCAACACTTCAAAAATCAACATCCCCAACAAAAAAATGCACTGCATTAGGGAGCTTCATTTTTTTAGCGACCGTCGCATGGCAGCCGGAAGTGAATATATCGCATGGACAGTAGTCTCTCACAGATTTTGAAACCAATCGTCTCTAAAAGGGAAATGATGAAGCAACACAAACGAATTTAAAGGGAAAACAGCTACCTTCCGGTTGCCGTCTGCCTCTTTCTTAAAAAACGTCTGAGCTCCCTATTGTAAAAACTGTCACTCCTAGGTGAATGTCGCAACAAAGTTTTCTTAGAGTACACCTAACGTCTAACATTTTTAACTTTGAAAATTAATCTCTCCCCCAAAAGGAAATATATTTTTCGGTTCCCGCCTGGGGCCTTTGTACGCCTTTCAAGTGAAAACCGGAGAGAGGAATTGGGTCAGTTTCCCCGTTGACATCACAAACTACCTTCATCTTTGTTTGAAATGAAATTTCATTAGCGTAGCTCACACGAGGTTCCAGTGGTAGGTAGTACAAATTAGTAATTGGAGGAATGTCACATTTTGGACTTTACGAATGAGAACTCGGATTTTGTTTTGCATGTGCAGCACAAGCAGTTTGTGATGTCATTATTGAGGGATAAACCTATGCCCCCGTTTTCTTACTTTTACTGCAGATTCAAACTGCATCTTCAAGGAAAAAGGCACTATATGTTCGGTTCTGGTGGAAAGTTTAAACAAATAGACCAGTTGTGCTTAAACACACATTTATCGAATATTATTTTCTACTTCAAGAAAGTTTCTTTTTGCTTTTTAATGCAACGTAACTCCGCAAGGAAACAGCGTTTATTATCATCATACGACGTACTCCCGTTAAAGCAACCCACTTCTGTTAAGCTGTCATTTCAAGTTGGCAAAAGTTGTTCTCAAATGATGATTGACATGACAGGATCGTTATTTACCTAAGCATAACACCCGTATATTTGGAAAGAAAATATCGCTGTGTATAAATGGTTTAGTATTCCTCGATTTTAGTCACCAGCGACTTATTAAGTTAAATTTACTTATTGTAAACTATGAAAAATTGATTTTTGTAACTCGAATGCCAAAGTATTAATGTAAAAAGCACGAATAAATGCTTGTTCTCCTAATTCGGCATTTCTTAAAATCACCTCTGTGCTTCTGGCAGGCACTAAAGGCTGAGAATAGCCCAATATTTTATCAATTTGCTAACCAGTGCGGATTTTTAGCCAAGAAGTTTTGAGTTCATTTACAGTTAGCTGGCCGAGGTGGTTCTATTTTAATAGTTCAGGAGAGTTGAGAAGTGGCTGGAATTCCCGCATCCTGCTCTATATTTAAAACTTGGTTCTAAGTTAGAAAAATATAACGACATTAATAGACCCTTTGCATAAATGGCGCCCAAATTTGAATAACAATACTTGATACATCCTTAGCCTCACATTCATGAGAAAAATCCTTTTTCTTGAAACATAAACACGAGGCTAAGGATGTATCAAGTATATTCAAACTTGGGCGCCATTTATGCAAAATGTCTTATCGGAGTATTACAATTTAAAAGGAAACCGAAGACGACCAATTGTTTAATGGTAGTTAGAATTGGGATTTAATAATAGTTGAGACCCATTGAATGCAAATAAACAATGCAACTGCTACTTTGCTGATGGAGTCAGTTTCAAAGAAATCTGTGGTGCTCAGTCGCTGGTGTTGGAAACACGAGAATTTGGTGGGGTGATGAAAAGCTGACGTTTCAAGCTTTAGTCCTTCGACATGGCGAACTGAGGAAGGGCTAACGCTGGAAACTTGAGCTTCTTATTCTCTTAAATTTCCAGCGCTCAACGTGCCTCGAGTAATTGCTGCACCGTAGATACTCGGGGGAAAGGAAATGTGGGGGGGGGGGGGGGTTGCTCTGTAAGCAGCGTGCGCAAGAAGCAACGCGTTACAACCGCAGATCTATACTGCAGAAAACGTGCATGACATGGTGTCTCCGTCTTTAGGATGTAAAGGGATGTCTCCTTCCCCGTGGTCGTTTAACTGCCAGCTGTGGATTGCTGCGATTTTACTTAGAGCTCAGATCTTAGTACTCCCACGATCTAGACCCTTCAAAACGTAGGTCAGAAGTAAGTCTCCTATTATAGCTCAGCGGTAGAGCATCCGAACTAGTAATCGGAAGGTCGTAAGTTCGACTCCTGCAAAGCGGCACTCGGATTTTTCCGATCATCCCCTATAGCTCAGTGGTAGAGCATCCGAACTCGTAATCGGAAGGTCGTAGGTTCGACTCCTGCAAAGGAGCACTCGGATTTTTCCGATCATTTCGTATAGTTCAGCGGTAGAGCATCCGAACTAGTTATCGGAAGGTCGTAGGTTCGACTCCTGCAAAGGAGCACTCGGATTTTTCCGATCATCCCCTATAGCTCATCGGTAGAGCATCCGAACTCGTAATCGGAAGGTCGTAGGTTCGACTCCTGCAATGGAGCACTCGGATTTTTCCGATCATCCCCTATAGCTCAGCGACACAGCATCCGAACTAGTAATGGGAAGGTCGTAGGTTCGACTCCCGCAATGGAGCACTCGGATTTTTCCGATCATCCCCTATAGCTCAGTGGTAGAGCATCCGAACTAGTAATCGGAAGGTCGTAGGTTCGACTCCTGCAAAGGAGCACTCGGATTTTTCCGATCATTTCGTATAGTTCAGCGGTAGAGCATCCCAACTAGTAATCGGAAGGTCTTAAATTGGACTCCTGCACAGGAGCACTCGGATTTTTCCGATCATTCCCTATAGCTCAGCGGTAGAGCATCCGAACTAGTAATCGGAAGGTCGTAGGTTCGACTCCTGCAAAGGAGCACTCGGATTTTTCCGATCATTTCGTATAG
Organism: Montipora capitata; assembly: GCA_949126865.1. Classification (NCBI taxonomy): domain Eukaryota; kingdom Metazoa; phylum Cnidaria; class Anthozoa; order Scleractinia; family Acroporidae; genus Montipora; species Montipora capitata. The sequence continues at coordinate 43,514,050 of OX421452.1, read as the reverse complement.
TTCAGCGGTAGAGCATCCGAACTAGTAATCGGAAGGTCGTAGGTTCGACTCCTGCAAAGGAGCACTCGGATTTTTCCGATCATTTCGTATAGTTCAGCGGTAGAGCATCCGAACTAGTAATCGGAAGGTCGTAGGTTCGACTCCTGCAAAGGAGCACTCGGATTTTTCCGATCATTTCGTATAGTTCAGCGGTAGAGCATCCCAACTAGTAATCGGAAGGTCTTAAATTGGACTCCTGCAAAGGAGCACTCGGATTTTTCCGATCATCCTCTATAGCTCAGCGGTAGAGCATCCGAACTAGTAATCGGAAGGTCGTAGGTTCGACTGCTGCAATGGAGCACTCGGATTTTTCCGATCATCCCCTATAGCTCAGCGGTAGAGCATCCGAACTAGTAATCGGAAGGTCGTAGGTTCGACTCCTGCGAAGGAACACTCGGTATTTTACCGAGTATCCCCGAGCAGTTATCATTGAAAAAAATTATCTCTTCAACATTTTGGTAGTGTTGCATTGTAGGCCCAAAAAAGGCTATCTTCAATTGTCTGGATCCTGTAGGGGGAATCTCTGAAGATATCCATCCCGGCGAGAGTTCCCAGTTTACGGCTTCCCTCTCCGGCTGTCCGTTTTCTTTAGGCTGCTGACTACTTCGTTTACTCATTCGTTTATTCCATGGTTTTACTTATATATCCGAATTTATACGATTCTGGGGCCTGTTTCTCAAAAGCCCCGAAAACTTTTCGAGCCCGAAAAGCGATTCGTGAAACTAAGATCTCTTTATTATGAAATATGGATCTTTGAACATGTTTTCAAGACCTTAGAAAACAAAACAACTGCAAACTTTCATGACTTGAAACGTTTTCCTTTTGAAGATACAAAACGTTTATGTCAACGGAAAACGCCGGAAAAGTTCCGGCACTTTTGAGAAACGCCCCCCTGAAGAGAATGACTACCATTGCACGCGATTGGTTGCCTGATCTCTGACGTCATTTAGAAGAAAGTGTCATCGTAAGCTTTGTTGACGCACAGTTACTGGCCTCCAAAAAAGTTGACGGTTTTCACAAGAAAGCCCTGTTTTGCAGGATTTTTGTCTTAGCGTTGACAGGATTTTCCACTTCCTTCGCTTTGTAAGTACTGAATTTCATTTTCTGGCCGGTGGTTATTCTAAGGAAGTTTCCTAGGATCAAGTCAGTAAATTCCTTTTTTGCTTTTTTTTTGCTCTTGCCATTGCTCTTGCCATTTTAACACTGTTTTTGACAATAGACAACCTTTATACACCAAGATTAGCTAAAATAAAATGCCTTAGAACATGGCTTTCTAAAGCACCAGCTGAACTCTGTTCATCAACAGGCTCCAAATAGTTTTGTGTCATGTGTCTCAGTGGAACTCTCTGGATCTCTTTTTCAA
>OX421452.1:43480148-43502648 GCA_949126865.1 Montipora capitata | reverse complement strand
AACGATGTTCAACTTACAGCTGGGCGATCTTTGCTAAGAGTCGTGACTGTCAATCAAATTCACACACCCCTATTGGCCGACAATTTTTAAAAACCTTTATTAGGTGGTCACGATAAGGCGCGTCGCATTGTAAATAAATAAATTTTATTATTATTATTATTATTATCATCATCATCATCATCATCATCTTCATCATCGATATATTTCACGGTCTACGTAGATACACTGGTATCTTACACTAGACAGCAAGTCACATCCCGTGACCTCAGGCATCCAGCACCTTCCTCAGGATTTTGGACGTTCCTAGCAAACAGGCTTTCTCCAGAGCTGAGAAATTCACCGCACACTGTTGTCCTTGGTACTTTTCAAAGGTCTTTACTTACAGTGCCCAGTGCCCCTATTACGATTGGGATAACCTTCACCCTTTTACACTTCCAAATTTAGCCAATTTCATATCGCAAATCATTGTATTTTTCACGTTTTTCCAGTTCTTTTTCTTTCACCCTCGTATCAAAGGGGCATACAATGTCTACCGACGCACATTCTCGTAGTCTTTTGTACAGAATTACAATATTACGACAGTGGAAATAAACAAGATACGTATACCTTCGATTGCCTCACGGCCTCAAATAATGGACGTTTGTTCACTTTGCGTTTTGGCAGGACTTTGCTGGTAGCGGAGTTGTCCACACACTCGGTGGGACATTTGCACTGGTTGGAGCAGCCATTGTTGGTCCAAGATTAGGAAGGTTCAGCGAAGACGGAACTGCTAGGGTACTTCAAGGACACACAGTACCGGTAAGTCTAAGATGGAAAACAGCTGAGCACAAAGAAAGAGCCCTGAAGAACTTTATTTGTTACGTTGTTCTCCTCTCGGAAAAAAGGGGAAACTTTGAAGTCATCTTGGGGACGTTTTTATACGCCCGAATCCTCTTTAGTTAACAAACAAGTAGAAATAAACAACGGAAAGAAACAGAAATGTTGCAAAAGGTAAGGATGACGCAGTAAAAGCGAATTGTAGCGCTGGACTCAGTTAAACAGACACACAGACACAGACACAGCATATGGGTGAAAAAAGAAGAAACTAATTATTCCAGTTTTGGTCTCTTTTCGTAGTGAAAGCCTGTTCTTTGCAACTGCTGCTTGTGGTCATGGATATGGTATCCAGTCATGGTTCGAAGATCTGTGTATATTCAATCAATTGTGAAGGGTACGTTTACACTTTCAGGTCATTATATGTTCAAGTCAGGTAGCCTGCATGACAGGCGCTTTATGAGCCAAGCGGGGCGAACGCGATATTTCGCGCGAAGCGCGAGACGAGGGGGAGATTTTTTTCTCTCCCCCTCGTCTCGCGCTTCGCGCTCGTGTCGCGCTGCGCGCGAAATATCGCGTTCGCCCCGCTTGGCTCATAAAGCGCCTGTCATGCAGGCTACAAGTCACGTTTTAAATGGAACAAAAGCCTGCTTTACGATAGGATATGCGGTGCCCTGATGTGCAACATAAACTGATTCGCTTAAAGGAGAAGAAAACTGGAACAATTAATTCTCTGTTTTTACTCATATGCTCATGACTAGATTGATGTGTTTCAAGTAATCGAGTCCTAATTCTCAACTTTCCTTTTACGGCATCACTCTTTACCTTTTACAATCTCTTTATCATGATGCCTTACCACTCGTGAGTATCGATATGTGCAATCCGCATGATCCGCGGATCATCGTCGAAACCCCGCGTTGTATACCATTTATTTCCGACACCATTCCTTCTCCTTTTACATCGCTACTTTCCTTTAAAGCTGTTTCAAACTTTTGGAACTACAATATGAATTAAAGAGCATGCATTATGGATAAGCCACAGGAGATTTTTATAGATGAGGCCGTAATAGTTTTATTGTTTCCCGCTCTCTTCTTTTTCCTTTTAGCAAGTGGCTTTGGGGGGATTTATCCTATTTTTCGGCTTCTTGGCGTTCAATGGTGGTTCCCAAGCTGCTATTGCCAGTCCTGGAGATGCGGATATTGTTGCTCTGGCTATGGTTAACACGGTCCTTGGAGGTAAGGCTTCGGTGGGATTATGTAGGTATTCAGATTGCTTCTAAGTGGTAAACGAAACCTTTGTTCGAAAAAAGAAAAAGATAACCTGTTCGCTATGTAATCTTGTATATCAGTCTGAATTACAGGTCGATTCATTGTCGTTATAAGTACTTCTTACAGTTCAGTCGTACCCAGGCGTTTAGAGTCTATTCGTTTGGTCGTTAACAACTTAAAAATTAGGGAGAAAAATCACTACCGCCTCCAAAAATGTCCTGAGTTCCAAACTTGTTGCTTTTAGTGATCCCTACGAAGCTCTACAATTTTCTTTTTTACGCAGTACCGCTTACAGAAGTCGATAACTCAAAAATGTCGATCTCTCCAATTTGTCCTTAGGCTGTCAGTTTACGATATTATCTGAATTTTAAGACACAGGTCCCGCCAAATGATGGCCAATCAGATGATACCTGATGTCCACTGTTGTATTATAACTACTTAATAACCTCGACCGTTTGGTCATTACAGCAAAATCTCAAACTGAGGCCTTGCCGTATTGACCGAGCGACAACGAGGTCAATACATCCAGGGTGAGGTTGTCATCAATGTGTTTAATAATAAAACAATTATCCTGCTCAATCTTGTGGAATATCGGGTCTTGAACCCGGGATCTCCGGATCTCAAGGCAAGCGCCCTAACCACTGGGCCACACCACCTCCCCTTACTTATGATGACTGATTCCCGTTGCATGTCAGGGGCGTCAGGTGCATTGACTGCCATGATGATCAAGCGTTTGGGTTATGCGAAGAAGTACTGGAGTCTCCTTTTCACTATCAATGGTGGACTGACTGGAATGGTGAGAACTCGCTTGAAGCTATTATATGTCAACAAAGAACCGTAAACTACTGGTGCGCCAGAGAAATTCATCTTTTTGATGAAACAGGAATGGTTTGCAAAGAAAACTGTACCCTTCAGAATTCAGAACAAACCAACGCGCGAAGACAATATGTACTATTCAACGTAGAATTGTCCTGTCTTATGATATTTGCATGCCTAATCAGTACGGATGAAAAGGGTTTGAATGCAAGCCTCATCTTTCTTTCAGGTTGCAATGTGTGCTGGTTGTAACGTCGTCTATCCTTACGCCGCATTTATCATTGGTGTAATAGCAGGAATGGCGTATGTTGCCTGGAGTACCGCTGTACTGTACTTCAAAATCGATGATCCACTTGATGCAGTAGCTGGTAAGAGAGAACACTTTCGTTACATCAGTTAAAGGCCTAAAAGACGATTTCTTCTGTCGTAGATGTCTATAACCTCATTTCGTTAAATGACATCTATCGACACTGTAGCTGTTATTTAGGAAAGCCCTATCAAAGGTAAAATGGTTCCAGAAAAAATCATTCGTAAAGGTCATGGAATAACAAAGAGAATCAATGTGATGCTTCCATAAGAAAAGAAGTTCTCCGTCCTGACGATTTGAACACGTTTTGAAACTCAAACAGCTTCTTTTTAGCGTGTGAAATATCCAAAAACGTTCTTTTTGCTTATTTTTGGATCGTTTGTATTGATTTTCACTGACATAATTAACGACCATGTATTTCTTAAACCAAACCAAGAAGCTGTTGGGTAAAAATAAAGTAGAATTCTCACAGTATCAGCGAGTTTGACACACAAGCCCAGTCGCTGTTTTCTTCTTGTCGTCATGTGAACACAAAGGACTAGTATAAGTCTTCTTAGACTACCGACAACTTATTATACTTCCTCTACACGCACAGTCCATCTTGGAGGTGGAACATGGGGTGTTCTGTCAGTGCCCATCTTCAACAAGGAATCCGGCATTATGTACACCGGAAGTATGCTGTCTTTCCGTGGTTTCGGCTGGAATCTTCTGGGCGTGCTTGTCATCATGGCGTGGTCGGCTGCCTTGTCTTTCCTGTTGTTCATAATCTTGCATCTTACAAAGCAACTGCGTGTTCCTGAGGAAATTGAATTAAAAGGTGAGACCCAGTGAATAATCAAGAGACATACGCAAGTTGGACGAACGGTTAAAGCTATGGGATGGCTTAGTTGGCGCTTGTTTCAAACTCTCAAAAATGTAATTTTCTCTTTACGTTAACTTGAAGATCGTGAGGTTTAACCTATTTCAAATCAAACAAAAATCAAAGAGGAAGAGATTCAGACGAGGCTAAGATTGTTAGTTCCTTACCTATATATATATATAACCTAGTAGATCAGCACCTGTAGCTTAGAGAATGAGGGGGTAGTTTCTAAAGAAACTGTGGTGCTGCGTCGGTGGGGAAGTAGTATACAAAAATTTGGTTTTATCAACGGAGTTGATAATGTAAATTGGCCACCGTACAGAGATTCTAAAAGCTGACGTTTCGAGCGTTAGCCCTTCGTCAGAGCGAATCGATTCGCTCTGACGAAGGGCTAACGCTCGAAACGTCAGCTTTTAGAATCTCTGTACGGTGGCCAATTTACATTATCAACTCCGTTGATAAAACCAAATTTTTGTATATAGCTTAGAGACCCTATCTGTTGTCATCTATGTTGTGTCAGATCTTTTTTGCAGACAATGACTTGCTCTTTGCCATGGTGCGTTCATTCCTGCAATAAAAAATGGCATTGTCTATGGTTGTTTCGATCCATGGAAGCTGTAAGGGCTAGCCGAACGGCTTTCCCGTTAACCGAACGTCCAGCTTTGCATCGTTAATGAGGTTGAGAAAAACGTATCAAGACATAAGTTTAACACAAGGTCAAAATGTCTTCGTAGTTAAGTTGTATGATTTCTTAAAAAATGGACCAGGCTCAGACAAGTTAGAATAGCCGGGCATTTCGAAGCTACCTCCTTCTCTTCAGTTAAAATGAATTTTGTTTGCTTTCACTATACCATTCCAAAAGAAAACGCGTGAACAGGTCGGTTTTGAACTATGGCGTGATTTTTCCTGCAGCCAATATTTGAGATTCAACCTCTTCTCTTTCACAACATCTTTCAACTTCTATTTTTCCGCCATTCATCTTAGGCCTGGACATCCCCAAGCATGGTGAGCCCGCATATCCACTGGACAGTTATGGAGACGGCTGGACCGCGGATTCATTGTCAACTCAACCGCTTCCGTGTATGCATAAGTCAACCGCCCAACTCAGCCTCGTCTTGATGAATAGTCATAATAAAGTTTCCCCAAAATCGGGAAGTGTTTCGAACTCTAGGACTTTAGCGGTGGAAAATCTGAGCCCGGACCAAGAAAATGTGACGCTTAATTAAGAAGGGGATAATTATAACATCAATGGGCGAATATTTTAGCATCAATAATCACTTACACATGCACGATTCCTCGTGCTTTAGCAAAGGATAAGGAGACCTTCAATCAGCAAAATAATTATACAGGTTAAACAAGTATTTGTGTAAATTTCTACGGCTAATCAATAAAGAGTTGTAAAAGGAACCTGGAATTTGAAGCTAAGAATAACATTATGACAAAAGACACCAAAAATAAATGATAAATATTTCAATAAATATTAAAAAAACATCTATTGCTATTCAAGGTCAAGTAGCCCTTTTTCCCCATTTGGCAGGATGTGAGCAAACCGGTACTCACAGAACTTGTTTAATGTGGCTCAAACAGGTTTTAACACTTGAAAGAAACGTTCTTATTACAAGGATTGACACTACAACACTTTATCACTTATCAACAATGTTATCGTACTGTATCAAGCTCCAATTATTGCTGAAAAAGATTCGGTCGTTTTTGTGACGTAAAAAGTTACTGTGGCAACAGGAGAGCCTTGCCAAAACATCCCATATTTTGCCTTTAGCCGCTCATATCTCAAAAACGGACTCGATGACCCCCATTTTTTATTTTTGAAATGTAATCAGCATGCCAGAATAAAACTTTCTGCAAAGTTTAAAAAATTATGTGCAGCGGATTCAGAGCTAACTTAAATAATTAAAAATTTAAGGTAGCTCTGAATCCGCTCCACAGAAATTTGTTTTTTTCATCTTGACTTGCTGATCACTTTTGTGCAATTTAAAAATGGGGTCACCGAGTTCGTTTTTCAGATATGAGCAACTAAAGCCAAAATATAAGGTGTTTTTGCAAGGCTTTACTGTTGCCATGGTAATTTTTTACGACAGAAAAATAACTGTACCTTGTTCAGCAACAATTGATGTTTCACATGGTACCATAACATTGCTGTTACGTGATAAAGTGTTGTAGTGTCAATCCTTCTAATAACGAGGTCTCTTCAAACTTGGCGCAATTGATATTCATACACAGGACAATTAAAAGATGCAATGACAAGACAGGGTCACCGTGCTTGTTTTCGTGCTGTATGCCCTTTATCCTGAGTTTCCGTAGCAATTGTTTGCTAACGGATTGGTTCAGTTTCAGAAGCGGGGTGCGCCAAGGTTGCGTCCTGTCACCCATGTTATTCTTAATAGATGGACACTAACGTCTTTGCTTGAGGATCTCGACTTTGCCGACGATGTTGCACTCGTGTCTTCTACTAGAGATCAATTACAGCGAAAAACATCAGACCTCTCATTAGCTGCCAGCCAACTGGGCTTGAACATCAGCAGGAAGAAGACTAAGACAATGCAGCTTACGGAAACACCATTACCAGTGGAATTGGAGAATGAAAATTTGGAGGAAGTAGAGGAATTTACCTACTTGGGAAGTATTATGAGCAAAAGCAATGCCACGGTTAAGGACATCACCAACCGTCTCCAGAAGGCCAAATCATCATTTGTCCAACTAAATTAAGTATGGAGGTCACCAAACATCAGTGAAAAAACGAAGATAAAGATCTATAGCAGCAATGTCTTATCAGTACTACTGTATGGTGCAGAATGTTGGAGGGTTACCCAAAGAGACAGCCAAAGACTGTCAGGTTTCCACACTTCTTGCCTGAGAGAGATATGCAAGATATACTGGCCCCAGAAGATCACAAACAAGGAACTATATCAAAGGACAGGCCAGCGAGAGATCACCACAGTAATAATGCAAAGAAGATGGAGGTGGCTTGGGCATGTTATCAGGAAAGACCGAGATAGTATAACACGAACTGCATTAAGGTGGACACCGGATAGTGGAAGAAGGAAGAGAGGTCGTCCACGAGAAACTTGGAGGAGGACGATCGAGGCAGAAATGAAAACAACAGGGAAGACATGGAAAGAACTTGAGAAGGCAGCAATGGACAGGGAGCAATGGAAATCTCTGGTCTCAGCCTTATGTGCCACCTAGGCGCCACGAGGATTATATATCTGTGCCCTTTATCCTACTGTGTTTTACCGAATTACGCGAGAAGCGTTCGAAACTAGATCAACCGGAAAAATTGTTATGAAGCAAAAGCTACTGAATACTACTGAAAACTTAAACCTACTTGTTGTTCCGGGCTATAATCTTTAAGTAAAGTGATTTCAAATTGTTTAATCTTGCAAACAAATGTAAGGAAATTGGACCGCTACAGTCATCACATGGCAGTCAGTGTCGATCTCCAGATGCAGTTTCACGCCATTTATATGTAAATACTACAACTTCTACTATCCAACTTTTTTTCTCCTTAAAATATGTTTTCTGTGTACCTATTACGAGTAAATAAAACCATTAAAAATGGGGATGACCGTCCTCGTTTCTTCGCAACATGATGATAAATGGATGACAAAGGCAAAATTTCGGCTTCAAAATGATCTTTTTTCTGCGGAAGGACTGGGGCGAGTTCCAAACCAACACCTTCTTAACCGAGAAGAATTATCATGATTGCACTTGAAAGCTCTTGAACAGCAAAAGCGGCCATTGTTGCCTCCCTTTAGATTAGTCCATGAGCCAAGACACCTTAAAAACAGTTTTCGTGGCACCCCCCGTAAGACATAGCGAATTTGGTATCAAATTAACTCTTATTGTATATATTTTAATAATCTACCTGTTACTTTCTATGTAGCCTGTGCCTAAGTGAGAAAATCACTTGTTTCTGAGGGGGGTGGGGGGACGGTTTTACATTTTGGCACGAATACATTTTTAAGGCTTAAAACAACAAATACTTCAAAAACTGCTGATCCAATAAGGAGAAAACTGACGAAAAGTTTATTTTAAGTAAAGTGCTGTACTCGTCTTTGTCTAAATCTCAATAGGGTGTTACCATGGTAACCGTTGCTAGGCAAATATTTCAAACAGGGATATTACATTAATATGTACATTATAAACAGGATTTTTCACAGACACTATTTTTTGAACACCAAAGCATTATTAGCATCATTCTTTTTGTAAACCATTTACTTTTTATGAACTATAAAGAATGTCACAGGCTTTAAGGCTCAATAATATTCCCGCAAGTCAACCAGTTCATTTGTTTCACAATTGTTGTAATTCTTTTAAGGACGGTGCCTGCTATTGTTATTGCGCATACGTTCTGCGCATCTCCAGATACTCGGATTTCCTATCGGTGATGCTTACTAATACACGGATATTTTTGCGCGGTTTAAAACTATCCGGAGAAAGTAGTTCTTAGTAAGTACTCTTGGTATCCAAAAAGAAAATTGGGGGTAACCATGCATTTTTGAGAGATAATTAAGCTTCAATTTGAGAAAGAACGGCATACATTGCTTTGTATTTTAAAGCTTTTTACAAATATTATTCATGAATTATCTTTGAAAAATGCGTGGTTACCCCCAATTTTCTTATTGGATTTCAATAATACTTGTTAAGATCTACATTTCCTGGATGATCGCACACCGGGGCAAAAATATCGTTAATTAGTAGGCACCGTCCTTAATAGCAAAGAAAAAAATAAGAGACTATTGGACAGACCAAAATCTGTAAAGTGTTTTCTTCCATTATTTTTTAAATGAAAGAAAAGCCAGCACATTTTGATAATAATCCAGTGTCCGCTATTCCATGAAAGTTCCATTCCAGATTGTATATCCCATGATGCAATTCAAACTTATTATCCGTGAGCGGCCATCATGGAAAATGGTGTGCAGACAAAATGGTAAGAGAATGGTGGTTTTATACAGATTTTCCTCTTAATTTCGATTCTTGGTTGTGCAAGATAAACTCAAGTAACGTCTGTAAGTTTCTGTATAATATATTTTATTTTTTAAAAGCTAAAATTCCCACAGAACATTACTAGAATTACTGTAAGTAGTCTGTCAGATTTTGTTTTCACCACAACATCGATACTGAAGTTTTTGGCGTGGAAGCGGTCAAATCAAACGTATAAGTTATGTTTTCAATAAGTTTTTGCTTGTGTTAAGGAAATAAGGTTTTTTTGCTTCTTTTAATTCTCTAGTGACATTTGAAGAGTTTCAGAAAACAAGCTAGTGTAATCAAGGATATGGCAGAAATTACGCCAGTAAGTTGTACTAGAAAGCGCTCAATGTCCAGCTCGATACAGAAACCTAACTGGAATAGGTGCCTTTGTCATGTAAAAGAAAATGTTCAAGGTCAATTAACAGCATTTACTACCAAAAGCTGGGAAAAGTTTGAAAGCTGCTCGACTCGGAGAAGGGATGAAATCTGGTTGATAATGAAGGACTACTGGAATGAGGGACCAAAAGGGGGATATCACCGGCAATGCTACCAAGAATACACAGACATAAACAAAGTGTCTAAGGAGGAACAAAGTCATTGCAATACCAGAGAGGATCGAGATGGAGAGTCTCTTGGGCTGTCCAGTGGCATTGAGCCTTCGTGTAAGAGGGTCTGTAGGTCACAACTTCAAACATTTGACATTAATAAATGTGCAATTTGTCAGAAGGACAAAGTCAAGAAAGCCTACGGCAAAGGAGCGAGAACAAGAGAACCTCTTACACTAAACATTAGTGAATTTGGTAGTGCCACTTTGATAAAAGCAGCCCGGATTCGGAATGACAGCCGCATGCTATTGCACATTGATGGACGAGACACTATAGCTATGGAGATCAAGTATCATCGATCGTGCTACAAAAATTATGTCCACCCAAAGCAACTGGCTAAGTTAGAAGAGCAGAATTGTCAAGAAGAAGATGCTGGAACTGAGGGTTATGACAGAGCATTTGGTAAAGTCAAAGAATTTGTTGAAAAAGAAGTCATCGCTGCGGCAAAAGCCATTCCGATGTCAACCCTTATTGAAAAATACACTTCCTTCCTTACAGAAGAAGGAGTAGATGTAGTGACGTACAGGTCCACTAAGCTGAAGAACCGGCTTACGCGTTTTTTTGGAGAACGACTGTCCTTTCATCGACCTTCGAACCAAAACGAATCAGAATTAGTCTATGGTTCGCACGTCAAAACAGGAGAGGTGGTAGAAACTGTGTTCAAGAGTACTACGTAAGGATACCTGATAGATTTTCTGAGCTGGCAGACATGGTGATGACCAGAATTCTGATAGAGGCGGGAGAGGCAGCAAGAATCGACTTTGTTGGAGATCAATATCCAGCTAACTCAATTAAAAACACCGAGAGGAACAAGCGAGGCAGAGATGGTGAGATAGTCATCAACATTACCAATGGTCAACAGTTCTGCCCTCGTCAGTGGAGAAAGTTCATGGCAAAGGGAAGCAACAAAACCGGTCTCTTAAACTTCCTTGCACGTGAGTGGTTAAAAAGGCGGTTTACGCCGAGAAAATCAAAGAACGCACTCTCTTTATCACTCATGGAGACAATTGCACCAAACTCTCCGCCTCTGATGGTACAATTACTGCATGCACAGTCTTGGAACTTTGCAGCAATCAAGAGGAAGCTGATACCAGGATGCTCCTCCACGCAAAGCACGCTTCTCAAAATGGACATCAGCACATTGCTATAAGGTCATCTGATACAGATGTAGAAGTTCTAGCTTGCTATTACCAAGCTGTCATTGCTGCTGACATAACACTGATCAGCGGCACTAAAAGCAGATCTCGCATTGTGAGTATCCGACAAGTATGTGAAAAGCTTGGCCGAGAGATATGTGAAGTACTTCCAAGCCTACATGCCATAACCGGTTGTGATAGTGTCAGTGCCTTTGCTAGCAAAGGAAAGAAGAAAGCACTTGATATTGTGCAGTTGAATCCAGCTCTGAGGCAAATTGTCAGTAGTCTTGGTGAGAGGCTCCCTCCTAATGAAGAAGATTTAAAGAAGATGGAACGATTTGTTTGTGCCTTGTACAATGACCCTAGATGCAATGATGTAAACGAACTCAGGTACAAGTTGTTTTGCAAGAGCAAAAACCTGCAGTCACACCAGCTTCCACCAACAAAAGGAGCTCTGACATGCCACCTCAAGCGTGCTAACTATCAGGCCTTCCTCTGGAAGCATGCCCTAGAGACACAAACGGACCAGGCGCCCGATGGCCATGGTTGGCAGATGAAAGAAGGCCAACTGGAAATCTACTGGACTAACCAGGCACCAGCCCCCGATGCTGTGATGGAGCTTGTATGCTGCGGCTGCAAAGGATTGTGTCAAACACGACGCTGCTCTTGTGTTGGCAATGGTCTTCCCTGTACTGAGGCATGTACATGCCAAGATAACTGTGTCAATTGTGTTAGCAAGGAAGATAGTGAAGAAGATGATGATAGTGATGACAATACTGATGTTGATGATAATGATGACGATACCGAAGATAAAAATGACAGTTAAATTCAGATTTGGTGACGCTAATTAGTATCGGCTGTCTAGTTGACGTATTTAAATCTATGAGTTGAATGATTACAAAAATGTAATTTGATCGTATGACTTAAAAGTAGTTTTTGGTCAGAAAAAAGCCGGTTGTGAAATGGAAGGCCAAGTCATGAGGATGTAAGGATCTTTTGAAATCGCAAATGCTTCGATGGTCATCATCAAAACAAAAACAGTGTAATATACGAGTATTAGAAGTTCCGTAGGCAACCGTTGCCATGGAAACTGTATAAACAGCTACTGTGATACATAACCTTTTTGTTATAATAAAAATCGGCAAATTTCATTACAAACTCATTTCATCGCGTTCGTTAGAACGCATCCTAATCTGGTGTTCCTGTGGCACTAAGGCAGAAATTTTCGAGCTATCACGGGCGATTGCAGATTAGCCGCCCCTATTAATTTTTTTAGGGGCACCTCGGCCGGGAAGCTGGACTTCTTTTGACTCGAGGAAGTTCCGTAATTTTTCCGTAAGTGACGAACGCTCAACTGATCCGTAATCAATGATTACCACTAGGTTCTGAAAGATATTAATGTTTAGAGGTCACAAAGCTCTTCCCCTACCCCACCCCCAGCTAAATTTGTATTTACCTGCAAGGGCTTCAGTTATGCAGTATTCCCGAAAAATGTCAGGCCAGTAAGACCAAACATTTCTGTGGTTCCTTCTCAATTCCTTGTTTCCAAAAAACACTCACTAGTACAAAGTAAACGGTAAAAGTGAGAAGTGTAGCCCAATGCGCTATTTAAACGTTGACGGTTGTCATGGCAACTGAAGAAAACATATTCGATGAGTTTGTTTCATAAAATATGGTGAGGTTAGTATTTTTGCCCAGTTTGGTGTAAAACCGTTTGGTATTTACACAGAAAGTTATCTTTTGCAATTCTTGTACATTTGGGAAGCGCAATTTGTCCTTACCCAACCCCCTTCAGAAACAGTTGATTTTCTCACTTAAGCACAGGTTACATAAAAAGTAACAGGTGGATTATCAAAATATGGAAATCAAGCTTTAATTTGATACTAAATTCACTATGTCTTACGGGGGGTGCTACGAAAATTGATTTTTAGCCACATTTCAGGACTTGGCTCATGGACTAGATGGCCCGAGTGAAACGTCGCCATCTCCGAAGTCGCAATGTTATGTGCAGTATGAGATGCGCTGTGCAAAATAAGGGAATCACTTGAAGGCGATTTAGGCGGTGCAAGGGTTTTGCATGCCACTGGCTTTCGTCACGACTTCACCACAAGTAGGCCTTTTGCAACAAACAATCACATGGTACAAAATCCGCCATGCCGGAGAACAAACTCATTATTATTCCCCAACTGGGACATTGAAACAAATAGACCTGAACCAGTCAAGCTTGACTTGCCTTTGTTTTTATGAACGCCATCTTGATGAAGTGAGAATCTTATAATATTCAGTGTGATGTTAAAAGCCACCACTCAGAATTTTACACGGTGTCAGAAGCGAGATATACCCTGAAATATAGATTTGGCTGGAGTGCAATGTCCTCAAATGGGTTGGGAGGCCGGAAAGGTGGAAGCCTTTTCGACAACACGTGGAATTACGGAACTTTGGCAACCACGACGGCAACTACAACGAGAAAGTCATCTCGAAATATATATTCGCGTTACTGCAATCACTTCGCTACCATTTCAAGATTTTTAATGAGACAAAGGTGTGGCATTTCGTCAAGAATGAAATTGCTATGAACGGCTCTTCACTTTGAGGGAGAGAATGAAAATTAATCTCAAGTTCTGACGTTGTCCATGAAACCTCAAATTTGGGCATTTCACGCCATTGTTTTGCCGATGATGGCAAAGAAATGTACAAAAAAAAAAAAAAAAAAAAAAAAAACCGCACGTGCAGTGGGTGCAAAGCTATTGTTATTTTTTGTGACGTTCTTGCTGATGTCGCGGTCATCGCACCCTGCTAGCAGAGCCTTTCTTTTGCTTGTTCGATTTTGGCGTTCTCGAGAAAGACTCTGCATGAATCGAGTAAGATCTTTATTGAATATGTGCTGCATGTTGCAAAGATACAGTCTCGAACCCAAGCCTAATATGCCAGATCTCGCCTCCATCTTGGTTTTTCATGGTACAGCGGGCTCAATTATAACCATTGGTTTTGTCAATAAACGGAAGCTCGCACTGGAAAAACCGGTTTGACGAGAGAAAACAAGATTGACTAGTCCAGAAGTTCGGGCTGCGGCGGCTTCAAAGAGTTGACGCGATTCGGGCAGAGCCTCCTTTTCTCCTCCTCAGTAAAGAAAAAGACAAAAGGAGGCTCTGCTCGCAGGGTGCGGTCATCGTTGCTGAAGCTCTCTATGTTCAGTGTCCCGCTTTCCAGTGAGAAAAGAGAAGGAAAAGTGCAGCTTATATGGTGCAGTGACAAAGGGCGAGATATCGTCAATTCGTGGTCAGATATCAACGAAGAGGATACGAAGAAACTCTAGGCTTACTTCGAGCGATTTGAATTAAACGTGTAATCCAAAACAAACCCATGCAGTAATTTGTCGATATAAATACCACAACCGCGTCAAAAGCGAAGTGGAAACAGTGAAGCAGTTCGTAACGGATGCAAAACTACTAGCCAGGGATTGTAATTGCAAAGAATCCAACGAAATGATCACGGACAGGATTTTGTTTGGCACAAATTCTTACAAAACTCGCGCAAAGCTGATAAACCAAGGGAGATTTGACTCATTCTATGGCTGACAGCCAGCCATACAAAAAGAGATTTTCAAGTACACTTCCCAAGGAAGAAAACAATCATGTGGCAAATGTGGAAATTTGAACGCTAGAGAGTCTTTTCCTGCTACGGGGAAAACATGCTGTAATCGCGGAAAGGCAAATCCTTTTGCCAGAATGTGCAAGACAAGTAGTAAAAGGATACACGAACTAAGGGAGTCTAGCCTCCAAACAACTGACAGTTTGTTTGTTTGTTGAAACCATATTTGGAGACGTTATGTCCTCAAACCAACTCTTCGTGCTTATTGAGGTAGGCCAGAACAATGAAACAGTAAGTTTTAAGTTTGAATGTGAATGTGATTCCCTTAGAACTATTCCGTAAACTAAGGTGTGACAATTAAGAGGAAACTACCCAAACACTGAGCGCATATGGGGGTAAGGGGAAGGGAAGTGTAAGTTATCTTGTCGGTACAAAGAAAGAAAAGAAATGCTTGAATTATATGTGGTATCAATACAAGCACCACCAGTCTTAGGGTTGACATCGTGCCTCTCCTTAAAGCTTATCAAATTAGTATTAATTTATCTGTGGAAGAAATGCAAAACCCTGGGCAGAACCAAAACGACATGCTAATAGAGTACAGTGACGTGTTTGAGGGCTAGGGACTTTTTCAGGGGTGCATAAAATTCACCTCAAACCTGACGCAGTGCCGGTCATACACTCCCCACGCAGCATCCCAGTAGCACTCAGAGACAAGCTAGAAAGGGAACTCAAGAGAATGGAGGACCCTGGGGTGATGGTTAAAGTGCGTGAGCCAAGAGACTGGGTGAATTCGATCCCAACGCCAGAAAAGCAGCGAACAGGCGCATTACGAGCGCGTCTCAATCCTAGAGACCTAAACCACGCCATCATGCGAGATCATTACCCACTGCCAACTCTGGATGATCTAACACTATTGCTATCAGACGGTTAGTGTATTGGATGCCACCTCTGGTTATTGGCAAATTAAGCTTGATAATGAGAGCTCGATGCTGAGCAGTTTTAACACGCCACTTGGGTGATACTGATTCACCTGTATGCCCTTTGGAATACACTCAGCACAGGAGTTATTTAAAAAAACCATGCATGGGCGTAGCCAGGATTTTTCAAAGGGGGGGTCACACTCTGTCAAACAGAGGGTACTCGCGTTTTCGCAACCTGAATATTGTAGGTTGTTTGAGTAAAAAACGGCTTACAAAGGGGGGGTCACGGGCACCCCAGGACCCCCCTGGCTACGCCCTTGCCATGGACATGGCGTTCGAAGGTATCGAGGGATGCAAGTACATCATTGATGACATGTTGGTCTGGGGTACGTCCAAAGAGGATCATGACAGAAACCTGAAGCGCGAGTTATTGTGCGTTCGAGAGAAATTGGATGATGATGATGATGATGACTTTATTTAAACTTGGGTGAAAATGAGGCTTGGTAAGCCTCTAACAATAACAATGCTAATATACCGAGAAAAAAAAAGGATAAATAGAAAAAAACACAGTATAAATATAAATTATAGTATTATAAGTATAAATATAAGTATAAATATAAATTATGGTATGAAATTACAAGTTACTTCATTCCTGAAAGGGCAAAATTCGGCCACTGATCTTAAATTATCAGGTGATGCATTCTACGCCTTAGCAGCAATGTATGAAGTACGGGTCGATTTAAGGCCATAAGTTGTGGTCTTAGCTTCAGGTAAAACGAGTTGGTTTTTGCCCCTAAGATTTTTCTTATTTTCTCTTATTTTAAATGAAATGAGGCATACTGTTATTGAGGGTGTTAAAAATTATTAAATGCATATCTTTTTTCCGTCTACAACTTAATGAGTAACCTATCTTCGTGGAGACAGCTATTCCAAATGGAATTACAATAAGTAAAGTGTGGCATGATAAATGCCCTATATATATATATGTATCTTTGACGAAAACGAAAGAATGTGTTTGAATCGATTGAGTACATCAATTTGGTTGCCTACTTTCTTGATTAACAGATATATGACTCTAACAGTTTAACTCATTGTCAATTAAAAAACAACCTCTAAGAGTTCAACATTATCGGTCGCTTTAACTTGAGAACCATGTCCATTTCTACTTGATCACTTTTTCGTTCGGGCAAAACTAGGAGTTTACATTTGTCCAAGTTCAGGATCAGACCGCAATCATGAAACCATTTGGGGACGACTCCTAAACCCGGACGAGTACAGCCTGAACCTCGCTTGGAGCTATATCACTTGAAGTTAATTGGTTGTCATCGGCATAGTTCGAGAGTTTAGCCTCTGTAACGAAGTAGAATAAGTCGTTGCTGATACGCTTTCACCATTTGTGATCTAAAGTACACCGATAACACCCATGAGGCGTTTGATGCCCAAGTCCATGCCGTGATGACCTGTCTGCCAGTCTCTGAAAACGGAGATGGAAATACATGGTTATAAAGATGGATAACATCGTTATGCGCGGTAAGACATGAATATATATGGCGCGGTGGCCTCATGGTGGCCTCGCGGTGGCCGGATCGAGTGGTCCGGGTTCGGGTCCTGGCCAGGGACGTTGTGTTGTGTTCTTGGGCAAGACTCTTCACTCTCACGGTGCCTCTCTCCACCCAGGTGTATAAATGGGTACCGGCTAAATACTGGGGGTAACCCTGCGATGGACTAGCATACCATCCAGGGGGAGTAGAAATACTCCTAGTCGCTTCATGCTACGGAAACCGGAAATAAGCGCCGGCCTGAGGCCTTCTGGCTCGTAAGCAGTGACTTTTACACATTACGATACAGTCGACAATTTTCGTGATCAGGTGAAAAACGGTTTTTCCTGCATTTCTCGCCGGTTTCAATCCAAAAGATGATTCCGAATGTTCAATTTACGGTCGGAAGTTTATTTGGCATTCTGGTTTTTAAAGGAAAATGCACGACTGTGATGGTATGTGGTAACCTACTCAGTATAGCAATAAAAAAAAAAACAACAAAAAAACAAAAATCAAGAAAACAAAAATCTTGTTAACTTCCTGTGTTAGGGGGGATATTTATTATTATTTCCACCTCTTCTTGTTTTAACTCGTTTTAGATTGTTTTGTTTGGTTTTCTTTATTTGATTGCTTTTCGTCAAGGCTAAACAAAAATAAAATAAAATAAAAATTGTTTTATCCTGTAAATGCGTTGTTTAAAGTAAGGCCGGTAAGAATAAATAACCCGGGAGCTCCGCTTTTAGGCTTTGCTAGATCTAAATCATCTTTTCCTGCGACACACTTTAAACTACAAGTTCCGGCTGAGTACAACCCAAACAAAGCAGGGCTGTACTCCGGATCTCGTGGATTTTCTTTTAGGTAGCCGCCTAAAGGAAAAAAGTGACACGATAAAAACAACCAAGAAATATAAAAGAGAGCAATTTCTATTAAACTCCGGCCTACACGCCGCAATTTTTCCGCTGAGTCACGCTATCTTGGCACATTTTATATTCCTACAACACTATATTTCATTCACACAACACTATGCATTTGCTTACAGTATTTCGCTTAAACAAAACCCACGCAAATCGGTCGGTTATTTGAGAAGAAGGGGTCAACTTTTGTATTAACTCCGAGAACGTACTTCTATGTTTTTCTTGCTTTTATTTCCCTCTCGCATTTTCCGCAAACCGGTCGGTTGACAACGACCGGTGCGGCGTGCCATTTCCCTGGGGGAATAACTCTATTGATCTCTTCGACTGCGGACTGAACCGGAAAGCTACTTTGATTCACTGGTCCAAGCGTCATGTGGAAGTCTTGCAGTCGTGTGTGGGGAATATGTTTCTTTACACCCGCAGTTTCTTCAACATCGCGTTTGTTCTGCAGAACCCACTGAGTCAAATCCCGTTGTGATTTCTTGTCAGCCATGAGCACAATTGAAACCGCGTCGTTATATCCATGAATTGCACATTCTATCTTATCAAACCACATTTCGTGAGGCGTCCAAGAATAAATGTTTAAAAACTGCCCAATTTTCATTCCCTCTTCAGTCGTGTAGCAGCAGTAATAGTCGAACGTGACATGAAGATGTCGACCAGCTTCCGTGTCCAGACTGCGCGGCTGGCCGAACTGTTTCAAAATCGACTCAGCTAGTTCACTCGACCAAGAATGAAATTGCTCATAGAATACTGGCTCATAACTACGCGTGGCATTCCCTCCCCTTGGAATACATTTTGGACTACATCCAGGACCTCCTTCTGATGGAAACGCAGGGCTGTACACCAGACATTTTTTGGATTTATGACGTAAGTCGAAGAAACGCCAATCACACAACCAAGATAACGCGAGAAAAATAAACAAAGGTGATAAAATAAACAAACTTTTTCGGCTGAAAAAGTTCCATATTGGCTGAAGGCGACCAAACAATGTCAACTTGTCGCGTGAGCAATATTATGAATTATTAAACCAAAGTAACATGAGAAAACGGAATGCAGTAAAAAAGTATATTTTTTAAAAAGTAACGTTAGTAACGATCGATCTTGATGAACGACAAAGTGGTCACTTTCGGGAAGTGGTCGCTTACGAGAAAATCGACAAAATATTGAATTTATTAACTACTTACATAATGATCTTAACTTATCAGCCAAAATTAGGCAATGGTGTGTTTTCACAGTCACGCTTCAAAAAAAAAATTCGAAACCGTTCAATGAAAAAAAGCCAAGAGCTTGGAATGTTGTAGGAGACAAATTCACAAACCATTTCTAATCATTTCCCCAATTCTCAGGTCTTTTCGGTACGTCGTTTCTGAGTTATTTGTCGAAGTGTGGTTACGGTAGACCTTCACGGGCGAAATTTTTGCGATTTTCAGTTTTCTTACAGTAATCAATACTACTTTAAATACACTTTCTAAAGAAAATCCTTCCAAAATGTTAAACAAAGCGCTAGTTATTAACGAAAACATATTTTTGATGGAGGCGGGAAACAACCATTAATAATGAAAGACTCGGGCGTACACGCTGCAGTTTTTTGATGAATCATTGGTCACGCTATCTTAGCATACATGTTTTTATTTTATCTTTAGCGTCACGCCAGAAAGCAACAAATGATTTTCATTCACACAACAAGGTCTACATACGAAATGTCTATGTATTTTCTTCCTACGCTTTATTAAAACCCACGCAAATCGGTCGGTTATTGGAGAAGAAGGGGTCAACTTTTGTATTAACTCTGACAACGTACTTCTATGTTTTTCTTGCTTTTATTTCCCTCTCACATTTTCCGCAAACCGGTCGGTTGACAACGACCGGTGTGGCGTGCCATTTTCCTGGGGAAATAACTCTATTGATCTCTTCGACTGCGGACTGAACTGGGAAACTACTTTGATTCACTGTTCCAAGTGTCATGTGGAAGTCTTGCAGTTGTGTGTGGGGAATATGTTTCTTTACACCTGCAGTTTCTTCAAGATCGCGCTCATTTTGCAGTACCCACTGAGACAATTCCTGTTGTGATTTCTTGTCAACCATGAGCACAATTGAAACCGCGTCGTTATATCCATGAATTGCACATTCTATCTTATCAAACCATATTTCGTGAGGAGTCCAAGAATAATTGTTTAGAAACTGCCCAATTTTCATTCCCTCTTCAGTCGTGTAGCAGCAGTAATAGTCGAACGAGACATGAAGATATCGACCAGCTCCTTCCGTGTCGAGACTGCGCGGCTGGCCGAACCGTTTTAAAATCGACGCAGCAAGTCTCATATTCTCAGCTAGTTCACTCGGCCAAGAATGAAGTTCCTCGTAAAATATTGCCACATAAGTACGCGTGGCTTCCCCTTTCCTTGGAACACATCTTGGGCTACATCCAGCACCTCCTTCTGATGGAAACGCAGGACTGAACACCAGACATTTTTCGGATTTGTGTGATAATCCGAAAAAGCGCCAGTTGGGCAGCCAAAGCAACGCCAGAAGAAAAAACAAAGGTGGTAAAATATATAAACCTTTTGGGTTTAAAATGCATCGGTAAGCCATGGCTGCCATATTGGTTGGAATCAATCTCGTTCCCAGAGGCCACGTTCCCTTGACCAGCGGACGGGAACGTAGTCCTGTGGGGTAATCCATTTAAGAAATATTTTTAAAAAATACAACCACACTTCTGAGTTTAAGGAACATGTTTCGATGTTCAAACATCATCTTCAGCCATAGTGAGTGTAACATTAAAATTTTTGTTTTTGGTTGATCAAAAAGACTTCAGACTTGGTTGAGGGACTTGAAGACAAAGTGAATTGCTTTATATTTGTTACAGGGAAACCCCAAAACCAGGAATCACAGGTCATTGTTTTACCAATACAGAGAGTAAAAACTATCCTAAACATTCACAAAAGCTAACCTTAGGCCTAAAAACGTTTGTTTAGGCCTAATTAGGCCTAAGGTTAGCTTTTATGAATGTTTAGGATATTTTTTACTCTCTGTATTGGTAAAACAATGACCTGTGATTCCGGATTCCGGATTCCGGATTCCGGATTCCGGATTCCGGATTCCGGATTCCTGGTTTTAGGGTTGCCCTTTGTTACACAAATTTGTTGAATGTCCTCTTGGACTGGCTGTCAAAATGAATAGCCTCCCTGTGAAAGTGATTAATTCTTAAATTGCTTACATATTAACCTTTCATTATTTGTAACGGCAGTAAAGGAAGGCCCAAAATACTCAGGTAACAGGAAGCTGGCATACAGCTTTCTTCCTTTGTAAGTTGTCCCTGTGAAACACGAACTGCAAGTTTTTGTCTCACACCACTATATATACACAAAGAATTTCTTCCACTTTATAAACAGAACCAGCAAACTAACTGCAAAGAGTAGGGCACAGGCAGTTCCCTGTGTTGTTATAATAAATGAAACAAAAGGGTAGGAATCATTACATCACTCATTCAATGAACATTTGTTGTAACTGCTTTAATCCCCTTGATAATCTCGATACTATACGATAATCGACTCCTTTGAAAGAGAAATGGTTCTCGACAATCAATTCAACAGCAATCTTAATTTGGCGGTAAACTACAAAATCATGTGACCAGAACTGTCACTAAAAATGGTTCTCACAGTTGCTGTCTGGCATTCCCGAAGGAATCTTGCAGAAATATAATCTAGGCCTGTTGCCTTGGATTTCAAGTACAAAGTTTAGATAGGAGCGAAAATACTTAAAATAATTAGTTTCTCTCAAGTCAAAACGGCTATCGGTTCTCGTAATATACTTTAGATGTGAAGGACCATTATCAGAATTGATCTCACTAGCGAGTTTAGGTCCAATAGAAGACTGAAAATGAGAATTGAAAGAAGCGGCCAGCTTTAGAGAATCGCGGATGGCGTTGCAATTGTTTTCGATTTTCTTTACGGAACAATGAGTTGTTTTCCTGTGCGTGAGCTCATTTATAATTCTGCGATTTAACTACAACCCTACGCCCAACTTCCTTCCCTAGCTTCCATCCATGTACATTCTTTAACATTGAATCGCCGATGATGACGGTTGTCGCTGGCTGAGGTAATTCCTGGTTCTGGTTGACCAAAACGTCGGCCTGATTGAGGTCGTTTGTGTCTTCGTTTGCTTCGTCTTCGTTTTATAAATTATCTCGTTCTTCGCAAACAATATCGCACTGCTTCTTTAGAGACAAGAGCTCGGCTTTAAGAGCCGAATTTTCTTCCTTTAATTTATTCAAGGGCTGATTAGTCTTCATGATATCAATATCACTTTTGAGCTCTAAATAAAGCTAATGAGAAGAATTAAGCCTTTTGTCCCCCTCTGAACCCTCGTAACTTTATACAGATCACTCATTCAACCTTATTTTGATTACTGCTTACCCCTGTGGGATACATGTGGTAAGCAACTGAAAGATAAATTACAAAAAATTCAAAATCGTGCGGGAAGGGTTATTACAGGCTCTTCTTATGATGTTAGGTCCACAGATGTGTTGAATAACCTGAAATGGAAAACCCTTGAAACCAGGCGCTTCCATACAAAGGCTACCCTTATGTATAAAATCCTCAATGATCTATCTGCCCCCCAACTGAGTAACTCCTTTGTAAAGCTAAATGATACTAACATAAATTACAATCTTAGGAATATCGAGACTGATCTAGCACTTCCAAGGCCATACACAAATTTTTTGAAGCGCAGCTTTAAGTATAGT
>OX421452.1:43440148-43475148 GCA_949126865.1 Montipora capitata | reverse complement strand
GTGTAAAACTTCCCGGGGTGGTCTATCTGGAGAACCATGCGTGCAAAAGGTTTCTAGCTCAGTCAAGGTAAACGACTGCCCAAACTAAGTTTAGTTATTAGTCTAGTTGCCATGGCACCCAATGACGTGACCAATTAACAGCCCACTTCCGGTTTAGGTTTTAAGTCTTCTGCAGACAGGGAAGGACGGTACTTTATCAACAGTTTATTGCATAGTCTTACTACTTACCCAAGTACCATACCCAATGTAATTGGAATGCATGTCGAAGTCACGAGACCAAAAAACTGTCACTAATGTAACTTTATACATACTAATTAAACTGACTTTCAGCACGGTTTGACAACCGTTCCAATTACATTGGGTACGGTTCTTGGGTAGGTAGTAAAACTACAGAACAAAACGTTGATATAGCAACGTTTTTTTCTGTCTGCAGAAGCTTTCAAAATTAAACCGGAAGTGGTCTGTTATTTGGTCACGTGACATATATCAAGTAAAACGAGAATCTCAAGTTATCTGTTAAGTGGGGATGTGACCTGTCACCAAGTTCTGTCCAAACTGTGAGAATCATTTTCAAGATTGACCACCCCCTCACTTGTTGACTACGGATTAGATGAGTAGTACTGACCCCAGCGCCAAATACAGTTGACACTCCAATAAAGCATTAACATTAGTAGTGATTACGTGAAAATGGTAGTAGTAGCAGTAGCAGTAGCAGTATGTAGAAGGGAGGGGTAGTGGTAGTGGTAGCTTCATTGCATTTTGTCCACCTACAGACCCAGTGACGATGCTCTACTGGGGGGAATTGTTTCATTTCAACATTAACAAAGATTGAGAAGGTGTTTCTCTCAGACTGTCTCGTGAATTGGCCCTACTTGCAAAAAAAATGCCGGCGTGTCTCTTGATTATTCATTGGGACTCACCTTTTAATTCAATTTCCTCAGGAACACGGAGTTGCTTAGTGAGATGCAAGATTATGAACAACACGAAAGACAAGGCAGCCGACCACGCCATGATGACAAGCACGCCCAGAAGATTCCAGCCGAAACCACGGAAAGCCAGCAGACTCCCAGAGTACAGAATGCCAGACTCCTTGTTGAAGATAGGTGCGGACAGCACGCCCCAGATTCCTCCACCAAGATGGACTGTGCGTGTACAGAAAGAACGATATATTGTCAACAATTTACGAGCTATTACGAGCTAGATGAAAGTATCTAAATAATAAATAAATAAATAAATAAATAAATAAATAAATAAATAAAAATAACCGGATTTCCTCTGTGAATTTAGCTTGGTGCAGTGAGAAAGAAAAACCCTGCGAGTTTCCTGGAGTCCGTCTTGTGCATGGCAATGTGAACTCGGCATCATTTTCGGCATCATTCTCAACAATCCAAACCCTTTGTTTACTTAGGCATTTTGACTTTGTTTGTCTACATTTTCATCGAGTGCTTTGACTTTGTTTGCCAATGTTTTCGTTAACTGAAGAAGCGGAAAAACCAGATGAACCGTTCTCGGTCGATCGTTGCTCAACTTGCTCAACGCTTGCGACCTTTTTTAAACCAGCCAATAGGATCGTTTGTTTTCCCTCACCGTGCGTTGTGAGAATTTTGCAGTCAATCTCAAATAATTTAAAAAAGGATTTTATCGTCCAAGTTATTGTCGCTATGCTATAAAAGAATTGGTTTATGCTTTTAGCTGTGCATATATCGAGTTATGGATGCACTTGGGAAGTTTAGACAGCACTCAAGAAGCTCGAGTTACTCTAGGCCCCGGGGGGGGGGGGGGGGGGGTGTGCGGCCCGCTTCCCAAGACCCTTACCCTATTTATGACCAAAATCTGCGATTTTCCCTACCCTATTTATGACCTGACCCTTAAATCAATACCCTGGTGCAGACCTGCCTTATAATTATTTCCCTAGTTCAGACCAATGTTAAAGGCAATGTTTAGGGGGAGAGGAAGGACAAGCGCGGATGGAAGAAGGGGGACACGATAAAGAAGTAGCTTCTTCTAAATAAAAAACGAAGTCAAGACTAGAGTGCAAAAATTTATACCCTATTTATGACCAAAATGGCGGAAAATTGGCCAAAATCGATACCCTATTTATGACTAAAACGGCTGAAAAACCCTACCCTTTGGGGCCGCACATACCTATATAGCCCATATAAGGGAGTACCCCCCCCTCCGGGCTCTAGGCGCACCGTGCGCTTCTCTCGTGCTCTCCAAACTTCCCACGTGCATCCATAACTCGCACGCTAGGCATGAACCATACAATTCTTAATGATTTATTACTTATATTGCTCTTTTTCTTGAGGAACAATCACAAGCCCAACGAGGTACAGGGTACAGGATTCGTATTGCTGGAATTTTGTATGAATTAAAGCAAGGTAATTACTATGACGAATCAGATTACAACATAACAAGCTATGATCCTCGCAGTTATAAACGCAATTTTATCAACTGCGTAGAGAAGCTAGAAAAATTCAGGCCTTCAACGGGGTTTGAACCCGTTACCACGCCATGCTGGTAAGTCCTGATTTCATATCCGCAGTTCAATATGTGACTAATTTCATATACCACTTCGTTCGTTGATAACAAATGATAAACCGATGTGAACTCGAAACGACATGTGTTAATGAGCTCTGTTCAAGTCAAAAAAAACGCAAGCAAAGACGCAGATGTACGAAAGACGAACACCGGCAACCTTGCGAAATTTCCAACTTTCTTTCGCGCTCCTTGCACTTGCTCCTACAAACGCAAGCCCAAAACAAAGAAGAATCACATATACGCAACCTCTTTGCTCACACTTCTTTTGCTTGCCAACAAATCGGCGTTTGCGAGAGACGGAAACATTCCCGTGGAAAGACACAATGGTCGTTGTTGATAAATCTTTTCACCGCGAAAGAGTGTTTTTAAACACAATGAGAATAGAAAAGGATGTGACCCTTTTTGGAGGATTTGCTTTCCGAATTCGCGGCTTTTGGCAGAACTCTCACCGTCCTTAGTTTTGTCATTCTGCGAAACACAGTTCCGCATGAACACTCATGATTTAACGGAACTCCACTACAACAAAAACATTTGTTTAATTGTATTCGAGATAAAAAAAAAAGTTGAAACGCCTGCATGTTTTTGTTTTTAAATTCGCGGTCGCACTATTGTTATTATACAAAGGCTATTTGTGTCAAAACAATAGGACAACAGTAAAACGACAAGATAAGCGCGCCCAGAAAAGTTGAAAGTGAATATAATCCGTTCAAAAAATCAATTTTCCCGATACAAACATAAATTTGCCTGCAAACATGATTTCCTTCGGTTCAAACTTTTCCCTGTATTAAGAGTGGACGTTCCTTTTAAGGCTTTTAAATGATGAAATGAACTTGTCCTCTTACCAGCTACTGCATCAAGTGGATCATCGATTTTGAAGTACAGTACAGCGGTACTCCAGGCAACATAAGCCATTCCTGCTATTACGCCAATGATTATCGCAGCATAAGGATGAACGACGTTACAACCAGCACACATTGCAACCTGAATGGACAAAAAAGACTTAAATCGTTTTTATCCACACGAAACTGGCAAAAGCCACAAGCTGAAACTGACATTTTCACTTCGTTATGGCCATATTACCTAAAAAGAGACTTTCAATCACATCTCATCAGTTCGTACGGTGAGCAAAAACAGAAATGCTCAGGGCGCGTTCGATTGACCCTATTCCGGAATAAGAATACGCGGAGTGATGATTTAAAACACTATGTGTGGCGTTTTGCAGCAACAAGGATAATAAAGCTATGTTTAAAATAGCATTTTAGCAGTTGTTTGACAATATTAATATGAATCTCCGCAAAAAAGGGAGGATTTCTAACTTCTATTCCATGTATTTCTATTCCGGAATACGGTCAATCGAACGCTCCCTCAGTCGAAATAGAATGTAGATTCCCCCCAGGGATGGCGCAGTGGTGAGAGCACTCGCCTTCCACCAATGTGGCCCGGGTTCGATTTCCGGACTCGGAGTCATATGTGGGTTGCGTTTGTTGGTTCTCTACTCTGCACCGAGAGGTTTTCCCCGGGTACTCCGGTTTCCCTTCTCCTCAAAAACCAATATTTGACTTGATTTACTTTCATTGTTAATTTTCAGTTTACAGTGTCCCCAATTAGCGCTCCAGCACTAGAACGACTAGACACTTAAATAAAGTTCCTTTCCTTTTTCCTCCCCCCCCCCCCCCCCCCAAAGGATTAGTTTGGTAAGGGACGTTTTTGTTTGTCTTGGGACACAAATAGGGCTCCTGTCATGTGAAAAGTTCTATCTGTAGGAATATAATCGCCCGGAACCGGGGCTAGATCAACACCAGAATTGGATACTGAAATAAATGTATGTATTTGAAACGCGGGATATGGACGAAAGAGAGAAATGACCCTCGCAGTTATCTGGACAATTTAAGTAAATGTCTCTTAGAGCGAGTTTCAATCGAGTGTCGTAAAACCAAAACCAAAATAATTACTTTGACCAATCAAAAAGGACGGAGAAAATCCGGTAAAGAAATCAAAACTCGAAGTAATTACACGTAGCCGACACAAAGCGCGTGAAAATGTGCACGCGCGAGCCACGATTGGTTTTGGTTTCACTTCTGATTGGTTGAAAGCGTGGCGCGAGAACTTTGAACCAATCAATGAGTGAAGTAATCATAAACCAAAGCAATTGACAAATTAAGCCAGCATCAACAGGATTCGATCCCATGACCTCTGCGATGCTCTACCAACTGAGCTATGAAGCCACTCAGTTGGGAACAGCCGAGGTCAATTTGTTGAGCACATGTGTTCCCGTGAAAGGAAACAATGAATGAAATAAATAATTTTTTTCCCCTCCCGAGAGGGCACGGTATCGAATCCTGCAATCTGATTGGTTCCTCGCGCGGTCCGGATTTTCGTATCTCTGCCCACGGACACGGTAACGCTTTGAGAGTTTTTGTCTTTGACCTTCAATTTCCATTTTTTTGACACCGAATCCGTTTACATGCAAAAGTTAGTTTCAAGAGACAATAGTCTTAGAAAAAGAATTCAAATAAAAATATTTCCCTTTGAAACGTTCCGTTTGTAAGTTCCTTACTACATTCGCTATCAAGTGTGAATACGAGTCAACAATTACAAAAGTGAGTTCATAGAGGAAGAGAGAGGGAGGGAAAGAGAGAGAGGAAAAAAAGGGTATTTACCAGCTAAGGGTAGGTCCTACAGCGAAAAACTGTGACCTTGGTTTAACAAGGGTCCCTCGATCTGCCGCCTCGGTCACGGACCTCACAGCCGGCAAAATTCTGAGTGTTTCAGTTGAAGTATTTTTCGGAAAACGCAAAAACCCAAGAAGAACTAGATCAAGTGGACAGTGTTGAAAAGTTTTTTGTTATATGTAGAAAGGATTTGTGCACTCTGAACAAGAGAAATGAATTGGCAAGTTCATGCCCCCACAGAAATAGATTTAACTGTTCCAAATGGTCTGGATAGCACAAGTGTTACTAATAATGCGCTTAAACACTACAGAGTAACGTCATGTAACGCAATTGTAAGAACATGATCATCGCCAGAATTGAAGTCAACGGTCATTCGCT
Organism: Montipora capitata; assembly: GCA_949126865.1. NCBI lineage: Eukaryota > Metazoa > Cnidaria > Anthozoa > Scleractinia > Acroporidae > Montipora > Montipora capitata. Next base: position 43,469,557 of record OX421452.1, on the reverse strand, counting down.
TAAGCTGCCTGATGAGTGTGTTCACTTTGTGACTATACGAAACTAAACTGTCGCAAAAAGCGATGTGTATAACTTGATGGTCAATTTTTTGAAGAGACTTCGAGATGCCTTTTTCGGAAAATGGCATTACGCCAAAAATCTCAGAGACTTTTTTGATTTCAGCTCATGTCTTGCCTGTTATCTACAGATATCAAGCATCGTCGTGAAATAGACGGACACTGATTAGACAAAGAGAATTAGCCGTTTCAAGAGAAGGGTATGCTAAATCTCTCTTTTGTTAAATAGTTTGTTCAACAGTTATTATATGTCATTTCTTACCATTCCAGTCAGTCCGCCGTTGATTGTGAAAAGGAGACTCCAGTATTTCTCTGCATAACCCAAGCGCTTAATAATCATGGCAGTCAATGCACCAGCGGCGCCTGACATGCAAGAAAAATCCACAGAAGTTAGTTGAAACATACTGATATTAAGGGACATACAAGCCAGATTTGAATTCTTTTCCCCTCACTGATTGGCTAGAAAATGGCGCGAAATTTGTTTAAGAAACGGCAACGCGACAGAGAGGAATTCTTATATTTTAATGGGGAAAAATATTTATATGGGAACGTGTGGCACGCATTTGCCGTACTCTGACCCTTTGATAACGCGTTTGACGACAAGGTGAAGAGAAAACAGCAACTCTTTCATTCTCCGTCTATATGCTTCAAAACCGTTCGTCCCAATCCAGTTATATTGTGAGCACTCGAAGACAAAAATCGTATCCCCGCGCCGTTATGTGGTATCCTCTATATATCTTTTGTAGTTTTTGTTTGGAGATGTTAGACGTTTGATGTTGGCCTTTGGCAGCATATTTCTAGATAGAAGAATAAACTGTTCGAGTGAGGGCTTGAGCTGCTTCATCGATCTACCGAATGAATTAGGAATTGGGAAAATATTACAGCACTACTTTATTCTACTTTATTGCAACTTCCCCTACTTTCACACCTATTATCTATTGTTTGCTATCTCTTACTCAATAGCAATAGACCTACATTGTCACCTGCATCACTAGTTATTCACCGGACTATAATATTTTCTTCGATGATGCCGTAAATCGTCGAAAGCTAGGAATAAAGATTTCAACAGCAGCTCAAGGCCTCACTCGAACAGTTTATTGTTTAGAGTTGCAAAGCGGCTAAATGCATTTCCTTTCACGCCAAATGAATCATCATTTCATTCATGCTTCACCTCCAAGAATTGTGTTTACGATCGCCAAAGCAACTGTGTCAGCATCTCCAGGACTGGCAATAGCAGCTTGGGAACCGCCATTGAACGCCAAGAAGCCGAAAAACAGGATAAATCCTCCCAAAGCCGCTTGCTAAAAAACAGAAAGCCATATATCTGCTCAGTGATACTATTGTTGGTTTGCACTCAGGCTATCAACAAACATGTTTTTCAACGCAAACAAAGAAAGCGTTTGCATAATAATGGCGTCAGGACACAAACTTGATGGCCGCAGTTTTTTTGTTTAGTTGGGATCACAAACATGGCGGCTGTGACGCCATGTGAAAACCGCGAGAATTAGGGCGGTATGTGCAACAATCTCCGGTGTTTTCATCAAAGGAAAAATATAGCTTATTGACTTCATATGATCATAAAAACAATACGCCCCCTTGCTTACTTTTGAACTGCCAAAAGATAAGGACAGCTCTACATAGAATAACCGAAACGCATTTCTCTTGACCTACTTCTTTACGATCTTTCAAGTTTGACTCCGAAAGCTCTCATATGTTTTAACATCTCATGGGAGTATGGCACAAATACGAAAACACTTTCTTGCTATTTTTTTTTCTCTTCAGTTGTCATTAGACATTTATTTCATGGTGCATGCACTTACCGGCACTGTGTGTCCCTGTAACACCTGTGGAGTTCCGTCTTCGCTGAACCTTCCTAATCTTGGACCAACAATGGCTGCTCCGACCAGAGCAACTGTACCACCGAGTGCGTGAACAACGCCGCTACCAGCAAAGTCCTATATCACAACCAAGATAAGCGAAAAGAATTGAGTCGTGTCCCACTATGAGAAGAACCGTTTCGGTTTGGATGCTTTTTCTTGTGTTTTTCCCCAGGTAAATTTGCTTTCTACCAGTAAAATGCACTGCTTAGGTCATGAAATACAAACCTGATAAGCTATAGCTCCTGAATCATATTCTACACCAGAGGCGAGCCAGCCGTTTCCGTCCCAAGCCCAGTGAGTGACGATTGGGTACACAAATCCTAAAGAGGACAGTCAATTGCAATGCAGTCAAATAGTGTTGCACGTTAACTTGATTTCATTTAGTGAATGATCGCGGAATTATAACGATAACACTCGCTCACTTTTCTAACTCGAATGTAGGCAGTCGAGCGTTTGATAACCTGGCTCGATTGCTGGCCAGTCCCTGGGAAGTACCTTATCAACCCAGCCACTGCCGTTCAGTAGATTTCTTGTTGACCGTTTTATCCCCCTTCCCCCTCCCCACGCCATCTCGCAGCCCCGCTAACAAATATTGCTTACTAACCAGTTAAAAAGCACGAGTAGACGAGGTACGCCTTGAACTCTGTCCTCTCCGCCATAGCCCCGCTGACAATTGTTGCCGCAGTAGCAGCAAACACGAAGTGGAAAAACCAGTAGGAATATTGGTCGGATGGTAAGTCCGCCAATGCAAAGTACTTATACCCAATGAAACCATTGCCATCTGCTCCAAAGGCAAACGCGAAACCGAATAGCCAGTAAGCGACAGCGCCCAAAACTGTACAAAGAAAAAAAAAAAGGTTGAAAATGTAATTTTTTTCGGTCTAAAATTGTTTGAGAGGAATGATGTTTGAAAGCAGGGAATGCGGACGTGGATACACAGTATGTAAACGATTGCAACAGCGACGTTTTCTGATTGGTTGAAAAATCTCGAGGATTTTTTAAACCACCCCGGAACAAGCAAAAACTTTTAAACTCTTAGGTGAATTGAATTCTGATTGGTTCATCGCGCTGAAATTCGCTAGTGCGCAATCACGATGGTGTTTTGTTTCACGACAATACTATAAAAAACACTCAAAATTGGAAGTCTGGGAAAAAAGGGTTTTCCGTCCGATCTTGACAACTTAAATCGCTTTTTCCCTCCGGATAATCTGTCTGCCCTCGGGTCTCCGAGGCTGGACCTCCTGACAAACCCTTAACTTAGAGTAAATTTATGCCTCTGGCTCGCTTAACCTAACCATTCTAGAACACATTGCTTTGGCTGAGCTCTGTTTGCTGGAGTTAGCCATAAAAATTGAGACCATGATTTGCCATATTTTGGCCACCTTCATGGCCGTTTATTTCATAACAACTAAACCAAATTAAATGAAATCTGAAACCCTAATTTATTTCCAGCAAAGGTGAGGGCAACCCCCCTGCCGCTAAGAGATCCTTAAATGAAGCTACCTATTGGGGAAGGGAAACAGGGCGGGAAAAAACGTTTCCTTCGTGGAGCTGAAGAAAAAGAGGCCTGAACTTGTCCTATGCCACTTATGTATGTCCTAAATTAGAGTACCGTATGTAAACTGATCCTAGTCAGTAAAAAATTAACCAGCATTGCCAGGCGCATAAAATCATTTATTCCTCTAGGAAATAAATTTCCTTTATGCCTCTGGCTCGCTTAACCTAACCATTCTAGAACACATTGCTTTGGCTGAGCTCTGTTTGCTGGAGTTAGCTATAAAAATTGAGACCATGATTTGCCATATTTTGGCCACCTTCATGGCCGTTTATTTCATAACAACTAAACCAAATTAAATGAAATCTGAAACCCTAATTTATTTCCAGCAAAGGTGAGGGCAACCCCGCCAAAGCCCTTTCGAGCCAAAGAAAGGGCAGCCCCACCCGAAGCCAAAGCAATGAACAATATGAATGCAGCGAAAACTTAACAAGGAGCCTGCAGCTGGGTGGCCCCTGCTCACCCAGTGCAAAACGTGAAAAAAGTGTAAAACAATATGATACTTTAACAACAACCACGTGACCGTTCTGAAAATGAAAACCTGATTTGCGTATAAGGCACATTCATGGCCCAACTTGAACATTGAAAGCGCTTACAACTGTATAATATATGAGTGTTAACCAACCCTGTGCCAGGAGAATTGGCCCCAGCTCAAAACACCTGGTTGCACTGAGTGAAAAATAATAATAATAGTAATCTTGAAAATAAGGAAGTACCCGAGGGCACAGACAGTTGGCCCCTGCTCAAAGGCTGTGCCCACGGGTAAATAGGTGTAAAGTAGGAAGGGTAACCGTTGTGAGCATATGATAGGCAGCCGCTGGTTACGAAGACTCTGACCCTAAAGAAGGATTCCTAATGTAACGCAAGAAGGCATTGGATTTCCATCTACCGAAAGCTCTAATCTGTGCATCCGACATGCCCTTGGCTGCTGCCCAGGAAGCTGCTCCAATGCGAAAACTGTGAGACTTATAACCATCTACGTTGAGGTTGCAATAACGAAGTGCGTCTGATAATGCCTTAGTGAAAAAAGTGCGAGAAACTGGCGAAGCATCTTGCAACAAAAAAGGGGGCCCGGAGTGGTACCCCTGAGCCTTAAATATGCAAGCACTGTCGAAACAGGGCACACTGGTTTCTCCCGATAGAGAAAAATGTCTACCGGAACAGCAGGGTCGCTATGTTTATAATTCCTTAAAGTGATCTTGATTGCACTGACCACGCCCTCCCTAGTCTTCATGAAAACAATTTGATTGAGTAAAATTACATTCCCCCTAGGTTGTGTAGGCTTACAGGTGATTTCACCCACCCTCAGGGCAGCAAAGAAGGCCATAGCATACATAGCCTGTGTCATTTTCTTACTGTACATCGATGACTGTGTGTGGTCACAAGCCGAAACGATTTTTTCAAGGAGAGGCAATGAGATTGGGAGGCGAGTGTCATGCGAAGGATTCATTTTACTATAGCCCCGCAGTGCTAGTTGAATCATATCCCTTTTTGTAGGGTCAGGGAGGGACGCCAAGCGATGGGGAAAGCTTAAAGCTGAAATGTAGGTTAAAACTGTTGAAGCAGCATACTTTTGTTCCGCAAGAAATGCTATAAAAAGCGCCAAGTGCTCAGTCGAGATCGGGAAAATTGGGCCCTGAATGTGTAACCTTTCTGAGCAAAATTGGCGAAATAGCTGCCATGGCCTGCGGTAAGTATTTAATGAAGTAGTACTCAAACTTGCGCCTAGCAACAGCATTAATGTGTGTCCCAGTTCTCCGGTAGAAGGTGAGTTGGCAGTGGTGTTGGCACTCGGTTCATACCGGGTGCCAGAGCTTTGAATCTCTCTATCTGCAAACGAGAGAGGTGATCAGCAAGGATGTTCTTTGTGCCCCTAATATGGCGTGCCCGAAACAGAATGTTGTTCTTTAAACATATGAGCACCAGTGCGCGCAGCAGCCTGAGCCATTTAGGATCTTTCGTTGTTTGTTTGTTAATAACATAAACAATGCTTTCATTATCAGTGAAGAAAAGCACTCGCTTGTTTTTCAACTCGTGAGACCAGATGCCGAGGCCAGCGACAATGGGAAAAAACTCAAGAAAGCTAATACTGTATTCTGTCCAGGACTCTGGCCACCTGCCATAACACTCAAAATTGGAAGTCTGGGAAAAAAGGGTTTTCCGTCCGATCTTGACAACTTAAATCGCTTTTTCCCTCCGGATAATCTGTCTGCCCTCGGGTCTCCGAGGCTGGACCTCCTGACAAACCCTTAACTTAGAGTAAATTATTTTTTTCGTAGTCCTGGTATGTTTTGAAGTGGACAATGAATGTCTGAAAATCTTGATAATGTTGAATTTGCTGTCACAAAAACTCCCTTCCTAATATATCCAGGTGATCTGGTGACGTAATTTGGAGGACTGGGAAGAAACATTTTAACGCCGTATCTCACAAGCGCGCGCCGCCTTAGGTGTTGTTTCCAAACTCCCTGCAGTATTTCCATCGCCAAAACTCAACAGATCATTCCGTGTCTACCACATTTCCTGTAACTGAATGAACATTCAAGTAGAACCGACGAGATCTAACCTCGCCTCTGCCATGTTGAATTCGAAAATAAGGCCGCGCGCGTTTGTGGGATACGGCGTTAAAATTTTTCTCCCCAGTCCTCCGAATTACGTCACCAGATCACCTGGATGTTGTACCCAAAAAGTTTTGTTTCAAGTATTTCCATATAACTTAAATGTGAACGCTTCATTGTCATGCAAATTCAACACACAAAGAATCTTAACCTCGAGAGATTTGAATTGGGTACAACATTGACTTAGCCGAATTTGTCTATAACTCAGCAACTTTCAAGATTAAGAAGATCTTCAATGAAGGTTTCAATACTTACAGACATCCAACACGTTTTTAATAAGAATATTTGTTGTATTCTTTGATCTTACTGATCCGGCCTCAAGAAAGGCGAATCCGGCTTGCATAACTGTAAAAGAACAACATAACAGCTTGGTTAACCGTTTCCTGTGACAAATACGTTGTTGCATCTCATTTTCAACGAGGCCACGTTATATATGTAAGGCCAGATTTGAAGTGCCAATGGGCCCTTTGCAGGATAGTGATCACATGGTACAAAAACCGCTATACTGGAACGCAAATTGCGCACTGGTACATCTAAAACAAAGCAATTTAATCTAAACTTTCTTTGTTTTAGATGTCCCAGCGGGCAATTTGCGCTCCAGTATGGTAGTTTTTGTACCATGTGATCACTATCCTGCAAAGTGCCCATTACCTCAACAAAACTACTCTTCAAGTACTCTCTCTTCTTGTCACAAACTCTTTTTGTGTGCTTTCATTATCTTTTTCCCCTGAAACTCAATTTTCTTTCTGCCTCGAAAAATGGGAAAACTGGCCAGAGCTTGTTCCTTGATCAAGTAATGAAAGGGAATGGGTTTGGCAGCTGGGTGACGTCACAAACTACTTCAGAGGATTGTTCAAATTCTTAGCAGTTTGTGACGTCGACACGCTAGTGGCCGTTTTTATACTAGAGACGCATAATCCGTCTGGAACGAATTTGGGCAAATTTTTTTTCGTTGTCTGTTAAGGTCGTCTAGTATAAAAAGGGCACAAGACGCAAAATGCGTGTCGGCAAAGTATCCACGTTGAGACGCTTAATCCGTCCTGACGAATTATGCGTCTCTCATGTTATCCGTCTAATGTAAAGACAGGGCAAACTACTATGATGAGATACATAATCCGTCTTGGACGAACTTGGGCAAACATTTTTCTGCGTCTGTTAAATTCGTCTAGCATGAAGACGGGCACAAAACGGCGAATAATGCGTCTGGAGAAACTACCCAGTTTAGTGCGTCTTTGCAGACGTACTAAGTATAAAAACGGCCTCTGAACCCAATCCCCTTCACTGCTACAGCTGCTACAGTTCCCACCTTCTGGGAACTTCTTAAGCAACGACTTTGAAGGAGAAAGTTTCGCGAACTAGCACTAGTTTTAGACAAGTGCAGAGAAAGGAAATGCTCCGGCTTTTGAGGTGATGGACACTTAAAGGAACCAGACTATCAGAACAAAGCAGATAAAATTTTATATAAGTTTTTCAAAGTTCAACAGGAATACAGTTCTTTTCATACGTCAGTACCGGCCAGCGGTACTTTCGTTAAGTACATGCATCGTATATAGTTTTCCCGCGCTCTTCTTGGATCGTCGCGACTCGACCACAAGAATCTCAGCTTGCATTAACCAAATTTCTCGGTCATTTAGAGAGCTTTGGTCTCCTTTGCTCGAAGTTACTTGAAGGTTCGCTGCATGCAGCGATAGTCACTGAGCCAACAATTTACCTTCTGGTCGATTCTTTGACATCAATTTAAGGCCTCCAATGACTCAGCAATAAACAATGTTTTTAACAAAGAAAGTAATCATGTATGCATCGCCGCTATGTTAACCTCACATCCCTAAATTTACGAAACGTCTCGAGCGCTAAATTATTAAAGAGGTTTCTTCCTCTTAACACATTTTTTTCAGCAGTGTTTATCTGTATCTTGAAATTACACGGAGGATAGTACCTATTCAAAGTCTTATTCTTAAGATTGATAGTTCAAAAACTAAATTTGACTCATCTAAACTGTCATAGTTGTTCATTTTCATCCATAAAAAAAACGATTTAGCTTTCTAAAATCAAAGGGATTTATTTTATAATTTGAAAAGTTCAAGGTTAAAACTTTCGCGTGCATTAGGCCTTCCAAAGACTCCGGATGGGTGGTTCCGTTCAATGTACACGTTGCTGTTGTTTTGAAATCAAGACACAGCAATCATCACTGGTCACATGTTGTGGTTGTATTTGTCACGTGCATGCTCTGCAAATAAAACAAGTGCACAATCCGAATATGCTAAAGGTCATTTTTCAACGGTAAAGTGACTTAATCTCTTTTTCTTCGTGTCTGGTCAGCCGAAGAAGCCATTTACGCAAATGAAAAGAGCCGTGAAGTGCTTACGCCTCCTTTGTAACAAAATCAAAGCAACGTCGCGGATTGAAAAAGTTAAATTTTTGGGCTGCAGCTCAAACCCCTCGTTGACGTTCTTTTTTAAAAGGGTGGAATGAGTTAAATAACCCTAAAAATCTTGTAGCTTTGGTACAAAGCCGGTGAATATATCATAGCGTTAACCAAACATGTTCTGGAACAGAAGCTTTTTGTCTAAAGGTCGTGAACTGTAAAAAGTTTGGTTATGAATTTGCCGGAAAACGAATGCAAGCTGACTTGGTGGTGGACATGCTTGATAGTTTTTGGATCATATAAACAGAATGATAGACGTTAAGGGAATCCTAGCATACCTGCTTCTCGCTCGTACGTATCGCCGAAAAGCGGGAGCCGGACGAAATTGGCTTTGACAGGGTCAGAGCTTACTCTGAAGGCCAATGCCGCGTTCAGTCGTTCAGTTGATGACAACACTAAAAGTTTTTGGCGAGAAACTTGATTTTCTACCTTCGTCCTCGTAAGAACGTGAAATACGCGCAAAGAAGTCATTAGTAACGGTATAGCATGTTTCGTTTCTTATCAAAGTGCCGAATGCACGATTAAACACAACTTAAACGAGAGATTTTTACCTTTCCAGGGAATTAAGTTGCTATGTGCAGAATGGTGCAGGCATAGTTAATAGAGGGGAATGGTTATGAAACCCGACAAATTTCTTTGTTGTAGGTTTTTGTTCTCTTTTTTGGCCTTGACCGTGCACAAAACCCAATAGTTGTTTACTCCGTACTGAGGAACTAACCAATGGAAACGTGTTGGTTCACGTAATTAATGCATAGTGTATGAGCGCAAAACAAAAGATTGTGCACGGTCGTGGACTTTCCAACCTAAATCTTGGCATCTTTATTTGCTTCTCTAATGTTTGCCGAGCTTCCAAACCATTCCCCTCTTTTAACTATGGTGCAGGTGAAAAGATAGAGTACAAAATCTATAGGACGTTTTCAACCAATCTCTAGAGACACCAATAACAATAGAGAAACGTACGACTTCTGGTGGACGAACAAAAGACGCTAATGAGAGATCTTTTGTTTTCGTCCACCAATATGGTGGCGATGACGTCACGTGAAAACCATCTATTCAAACGAATTTTCGAACTGGAATTTCCAGGGAATTCCGGTAGGGTAAGCACGGAGACGAAACCTCCCTCCAAAATAAAACTCTGCGGTATATTAAGTACTAAGCGATTGCTTGATCTTGTTCATGTTGTACAGTATGGGCGAAGTGTCCTCCTGGTTTTGCACGGACGGTTTTGAAGTAAATATAGAGAATGATCAAATCACTCTCGAAAAACCGCATTGTGGTTGTGCGTTTTCACGCAGTTGTTTCGTCGAGTACGGGAGTGCAATAAACAAAAATGAGTGCCACATGATCATTTTTATCTCTTTTAATGTATGAGAGTATTAATTGATGGCGTTTTCGTTGCCGTAGCCGTAGCCGTAGCCGTTGTCGTTTCTTAGCTCCAAAATGACATCACAGCTAATTAAAACGGGGAATGATCGCGTGAGTAATTAAGATCAGTGGATTACTTCGCTAATGTCACGCAAAACTGAATTTTTTTTGCTTAGTTCATCGATTTTGTTGTGAAAGATTTGGTTTCCCAGCAGTCTCAAAGCATCTGTAAGAAACTCGCAGAAATGTGGAACCCTAAAACTGCTTTATTAAACAAAGGGGCAAACATGTCTCACTAAATTGCATTACCGGACAAAACTTATACTTGTTTGATCGACGCAAAATCGTTTTATTTTGAAACTAAATTGTTCTTAAACTCAAAGATAAAACATTTTATATCCCACTAATTGACGCAGTTGCATTAACTTCGGATGATTTGACAGTTGCACTGCTGGAATGCAGTGCGACAATTTTGTCGTACTTTTACGCGTTTTTGAGTCGAAATTAACGTACGTCACTGCATGCATTAGAATTGATAGTTTCAGCTGAAAGGAAAGTAATGTCTTCCTAAGTGTTTGTAGTTTAAGACGCTTGCACCAATCTCTTATAGAAAAAAAATGGTAAGTAAACCTGAACCCGCACCGATTTTCTTAAATATAAATTTCCAAGTGACAAGGCGGCAAAAGTTAAAGCCGGGTTGAAAAATGGTTCTTTAATATGCAATGGGAAGTCGAGTAGGTACCTCTTAAACATTCTTAAGTGCCCTAATGGCTTTTCTAAAGTACTGACGTTCCAGATACCGTGCTAATCGAAAAGCTAATGACGCTCCCAAAGTCATCAATAAAAGCTGCTCGGGCCATTTGGCCAAGTGCAAAGGCTGTGAAAACCTATGTGGGGCAAATCGGGGAGGATTTTAAATGAAAAATTAAACCATGACATTTTGAAAACAACGAAGACTATGATCCGGTTTCTGATCATGCTGAGCTTTAGCTTTGATTTTTCAACGACTGTTTGCAACAGTTTGAGACGCGAATAGCCAGTAACATCATTTGCGAAATTTCGGCCAATTTTCACCATTAATTTTAAGAAAGCTTTTTAGGACAGAAATTAATAGACCAACTTCGATATCTTAGGTGCGGTTACAACGGGCACTTTTACCGCGTTGAAATGACCCATTTACCACGAGAAACTGCATTTAGCGCGTGTGACCGACATTTCTCAAGGTAAACTTCCCGTGGTAAATTTCCATGGATACGTCAAAAAGATCAGACGAAGCGACCATGACATTTAACATGGTAAGTTGGAAGGGTGTTTTGATCCACGAGGTACAAGAGCCAATCACGATGCTGATGAAGTTATGATTTAATTTCCCGCCAATGAAATGCGTGAGATTTCTTCGGTAATCTTCGGAACGTGTGACCGCTGGTTAACACGGTATATTAAAACCCAAGTGCGAGGCACCGCGGGATAATTTACTATGGGAAATAGCATTTACCTTGGTGTGTGTAACCGCACCTATAGACCGAATGCATAAATGGAGGGCAAAAATGTATTCTTTTGTATATATGCTAATTAGACTCACTAGCCTCGCTCTCAAGCAACATTTCTTTTGTATTTTGTGCATGCATACGAGGCTAGTGAGTCTAATTAGCACATAAACAAAAGAATATTTTTTTGGCCGCCATTTATGCATTCGGTCTATTAAAATTCAATCCTAAACAAAAAGGCATCATCTCGAGGCTCTGGGGAATAAATATAAGGATTTGTAAGAGTTAATTCCCCAGAGCCTGAGATGATTCCTTTTGTTTAGCACTAAATCGAGATCTTAGACCGGTGTTACTCAACTCGCAATGAATTATCGTTTTAGAGTGCAACATCACCTCTTGAACAGCAACGTCCAGCGATTCGCGCGTTTACCTTATCTTCAAGACCTTTAGGACAAAGATTGGGAAATTAAGCAATGCTTCATGACTACGGAGTTTTTTTCAAAAACGTCAATTGCATCGTCATGAAGATAACGCTGGCATTATTCTCCACCCTTTGAAAAACCGAGGTTTGGAGTGTCATTGTACGAATAAAGTAAGCTTATTTCTGATTGGTCAGGAAATGCGCATGGTTTACATCATGCTGTTTTTCTTCTCTCCGGATGTTTTCCTGGAATGCGAATCGGAAGCTTCGGTGTCAAGCTAATCAATTACGAATGCTTAAGCTCTCTGCAAAGTTAATTCCCTTTGTGCCTGCGTCAGTTAAAAAGACACGCATTTCAAGAAAAAAAAGCAAACATGACAAACAGATGAAAGCCAACGGTAAACAGGTTACTTTAGGGGCACAAACCCCAAAATTGACTCGCGTGGGAAGAAATTTGTGACAAAATAAGGGAAAACAAGGCTTTGTGATCTCAAAATCAACCTAAATGAATAAATGTAGTTTACACCATCTTCAGCCAACCAGCCGAACCTCACACAAACCTCCTCCAATAGTCAAATTTTGTATGGAAAATTTCCAACAACGTGAACACCCTAATTTGAAATCGACTGTACGTTCTGACACATCTGGCCTTTGTATATATCCGGTCTTTGTAAAATGATCTTGTGATATAATGCGGGTATCGATAGCAAGAGCGAACGTGAGGTGGAACTGGAACTGAAGAATGCCTGCACGAACAAATGACAGGTTAAAAAAACATGATCGAAAATGAACGAAACACTTCTGCAAATGATTACAAGTTTTGACGTATCCATGACTTCGGATCGTGGTTGAAAGATGTACCGTACTGTGAACTGAGAAACAAATATTATTGTCAAATAAGAAAATCTGAAAATAAAATAAGAAATCTTTCCGCATTTTCAGTCATTAAATAATCCGTAAAGACGATAACTTAAGACATTTTAAAATACATTTCAGTAGAAATTGTGGTCATTACTAGGTGCGTGCAGACAAAGTAGCAAAACAAACGGACTTGAGCACAAGTAACAAGAATCATTTCAAATAATAGTGATAATATTTGCGCAACCATTATTAGGTCAGTGTAAAAAGTGAATGAGTTTGCTTTGTGACGGTCAACTACTGTAAATCGGTGAATTAAAGTTTGAATTTGTTTACAAAATTCTAACATTACCTAAACTAGCACTTACAAAATATAAGGCAGCCCATGAATATTAAAAATACTTGATCAAGGTTGGCGGTGATAACTTCCAAAGAATCGGTATGCGACACATTGGCCATTGTCTTCCACTGTCTTGTTTCTTGCACCCAGGAAGTTTCGGAAACGTTTGGAGAAAATTGTTTTACTGATGCGGCGAAAAATTAAACGCGGTAGACAAAAAAGCGACAACCTGTTCTTAGCCGGCTTTTGCAATTGTCTGCGCAAAGAGTGGTACACGTGTTGATATACGACTCAAAAACCGTCATATATTGTTTTTACACGTGATGTCAGGCTGACTACACGTCATAACAACTGCTTTACATATAGACTTTGACTGCGAAAAAATGATAATATAGTGGAAAACAGGTAGAAAAAGCTTTCATTCAGTTGATCATTTGGCCAAGTTTTATTAGATGAATTCAAATGAGAAGGAATTGTTTTGAAAGTCTGGATGCATCGCCGTTTGCTCACTTCAAACAGTAAGTAATAATATGTGGTCTAATATAAAACATTAGCAGAGAAACTTGACGATCCCCTTGTAGGTGTAATCACTTCCTTAACTTACTGCCTAGCTTGAGCAACTTGTCCTCAAAGAATATTTGAAAGAATATGTAAAATGCTGAGGAACTTCATAACCTCCCCCCCCCCCCCCCCCCAAAAGGTTTGTTAGCCCCAAAAAAAGGTCAATAAGGAAGGATCTTTTTTATATCGAAACGGTATCGCGTGCTTTACTAGTGAAACCAGAGAAAACCCCATGACTCATTTTAACTAATACTTTAATTAAAAATAGAGTCAAAAATTTGAAGGGCTACAAGTAACAACATTTCATTGATTTCATGCTGTGCATGTGATAACCATGGACAGAGGTTCTTTTCACGCAAAGGAACTGCTTCTTTAGAGTTTCTTAACAACAAAAACATTCAATCGCCACGGAGTTACGCTGAACGATGTGTTCCACTGAGAAAAGTGCTCGAGATCAAGGTCTTCAAGCTTTGCCTTTTTGGTTCAGTTCTTTATTGCGTGCCTCTGGGCGGGAACTGAGTAGCGATCTTCAAAATAGTTATCGAAGACTTTCTGAAAAGTCGCTGATTGTTTGTTTGCTTGCCTTTTTTTTCTGCATCCTGAACACCATCACGAGTTTGTGCGACCTTTGTCCCGTCACCTTGTTTTGGCCATTGACTGAGATGTAATTTTTCATCTTCGCCCCAGCAGCGTTAATACTACATGGTTGGGTGCGGCTGAAGGGGACCCTTACTGTACCTCGATCTTCCCTACATTAACAAGTTGTGGCACGCGCAACATTTGATGGTAGATCGCAACTTGCCGATCAAATTAGTGCCGCTCCTGCTTCTTTTTTTTTTTTCAAAGCGTTGCTGCCTTCCTTATTTTTAGTACAGGGAGTACACCCAACAAACTTCAGTCCCCGCATTTGTCGCCAAAATTGACAGTTCCCATTTTGAACGACATAAGTTGTTAATTTTTAATACTCTTTCAGTAAACGACAGAGCATCACAAAATTCCAGCTAATTTTCGGAAAGACAATAAGTAATTGAAAAAAAGGAAGTTACAGTTGCTAACAAACACTCAATGTATGCAAATTACCGATGTACATTTACTGGAACATCGAAAACATCTGCCTCCGAAATACATTCAACTCTTTCAATTTCTCTCATTAAACAAATCTCATTTCGGTTTATTTTGCAGGGTGTTTTTTTAGTTCGTAAATAATCCTGCTTAACATCGCTGTAACAAACTGTTTTTGTTTTAAATCCAAGTGTACGAATCTTCGTTTACAATTTTCTTTTATTACTTGATAAATGAATCATTATTAATCGTTCAGCACTGAACGATACAAGTACGTTGCATAATGAGTTATCTTGGAAAATTTGTATCCGAACTAACAGATCATCCCCTTGCAACGCGGAATTTTAAAAAGAACGCATGAGCTTATTAGCGCTCCTGCAAGGCGAATACATTTTTCACAAGTTTTTTATACCTAATATTTCGCCGTATTTTGAAACGAAAAACCCTTAACTTGCGAAGATACCCAGGTTGAACAAGTTCAATCAACACGGTATGGTGCAATGCCTTTATTAGCAAATTTGTGGTAAATATTTAGCGAAGACTCCAAAATTTTCAGTTGAAAATATAAAGTAATAAGCGATCAGTGCGAGATTTGCCAAACCTGGCTGGAATACAAATCTTGGAGATCTTTGAAATCAAGTTAAGCCTTCTCTACACTTTAAGTGATAACATCGATTTTGTTATTGGCAATTAAGCATTATACCGCGATACACTAACGCTTTTACGTCACGGGATTAACACTTCAGATTAATGTGTGTGGTATGAATCAGCATTTGTCTCTGTGCAAATTCGCAACCTGAAAGCAAGCTCCTGCGCATTATCTTTTAAAAGAATACAAGACAAAAATAACGTGTACTTCAGTTCTTAGCGTTGCAAGATGGTCTAAGAATTGGACGAAATCAGGCTGTAATATTGTATGTTTGAACCTGAAGTGTTACATGACTGATATTGTTTTAACGAAACTGCACCTCCCACAAGCATAGGATAACGGCCGTTTAACGGGCAATTACGGAGCTGTTGTCGTCCACTCCAATGGAGATCTTATTCGCTCAAGTTTTGAAGACCAAAATCGAGTTTTACCGTCTTCAGGACACTTCTCTTTAACTTAAGACTCTGTACTTATTGGGCCGGATACAGTACTAGACTGACGCTGAAGTTCAAACTACCGAAGGAATGCCGGGATATTTAAGTCTGCAATTTTATGTACTCTCAATGCTAAAACGTTCACTTAAATTGGCATTAGAGGTAAGAACTTCTCATAAGGGATATTCAGGATTTTTGTTGTAAATAATAGGGGTGCTAAAACTTTCAATGACTGCCTAGTAAAATTTGTGAACCTTGCACAAAGATGGTCTCACAGATGAGAGCAATATAGCTTCAATACAACGATTTCTCTAAATCCAACCTGACAACAAGTTTCTCAACGAACACTAAATTGTATGCTTTGAACCCGAAGTGACTGGTTTTTTTGTCGAAGTAAACTTTCCCTTAGCATTTTGGACTTTGAGCTTTTAGAAGCGGGCTCCAATTCCCCTCATAAGCCACTCATTTAACCGGAGTTTTAAAAATTTTTACTTTTTAATTTTTTGTTAAATTTTTAAGATTGAACTAGTGAGCAGCACGTCTGCGAACTCTAAGTGTTGTCGCGTTTCGTGTGACTAACGCACACTTCGTTAGGGATGTTTTACAACACAAGGGACCTGCATGTATATATACCTACATAAGAGACTAAAACATTTTTTTACATTACGTAAAACCGCACCTACGAGAGCGGATTTGCATTTAGGAAACGGGCGGAAAAGTGTGCAAGGAGTCATATTTTGTGCCTAACATAATTATGGGGTCCACAGTTTTAGCTAAGACTGGTCCTCTACCACTATCTTTTTAGCCTGCGTAGCAAGCGTTCCCCTTCGAAAGAAGAGCTCCCAACTGGCCGCGCGAAAGTTGCGGCCATTTTGCGGAAAATCGTCTGGAAGAGGAACGCTTGCTACGCAGGCAAGAGATTATGAAGGTAAGAGGAAGGCTACTTACTATCTTTTCAATCATTGTCCTTCCAATTTGCTTTATGATCATCAATCATACCGGACACTGTTTTCACGATCACAAACGCGGATAACATTGTCAAGTTGCCTTAGTTCGCAAGGCTTGCCAAGCCCTTCGAGGAGAGATCCGTCAAGAAATCTATATGTTTCAGATCACTTAGTGAGCACGGTTTTCGGTTTTCTTTCAAGCAAAATATTTATAGCACAACTAAACTGACGAACTTGTAAAAGAGAGGCTTTAAGGCCACCAAAGCATTTTTTCGTCAGTCTTAACGAAAGACACAGGTTGCAAGACGATGTAAGCCTGTAAATCGAAGTGCGAGGCACGATTCGAGCCCTGACCAAATACTTGAAGACAAAAAAGTTCTCCCCTCTGGATGGATACTATCGAATATCGTTCGCCATTTTCAATTGGTTTAGCGGCGATCCAAAACTTAGTTGAGTAACCCGCCGTTTTTTATATTTACACCAAATGCCGACTGCATGGGGGAATCCTGACCAACTCGTTACAATAAATCATTCACCCTTTGGAAAAAAACAATCTTGGATTTAGCACGCGCAAAACATATGATTGAATACATTGAATACTCTTTCAATATCACGAAAGCCGCGCACTTAATTCCTATGGTACAGTTACGTAACCTTGACAAGACTACCAGCTGCCTTACAACTGACCCTTAATAGATTTATTTTCTAAACTTTCCCTGACCATTTTGGTTTGCTTCGAGTCTTGGATAACAATATTTCAACAATTAATTCATCTAAGAAGGTGGTTTGTACGCGCAGTTGAGAGATACGCAGGCGTCAAACTCTGGCATATCCAAAGCACGCAACTTTGATCTCGCAATGCTTATAGTTTTCGGAAAACTGAAGCGAACTTTGTTCTTTTGCAATAGCTTGAAAGCTATTATGTTCAGCACGAGAAAATGCCTCTTGCCTCAAAGTTACTGAAAACTACAAGAATTGTTCAATGTTGTTTTAACGGTGACCAACAATGCAATAACCTAATCGAATTAACTCGTTGACGTTATTGAATGATGAAAATGTTTTTTCGGGCAACTTAGGACTCCCTGATTAAGAAAAGCGAAAAATTCAAATCAAACCTGCCAAAATAACTTATTAGAACAGCACGTCAACGGAAGACGAATATCAAACTAATACCAGTGAAACTATTTAAAAAAAAAGATGCTTAATTCGGCAAAAATTCCATTGAACTCAAATCATAATTTTCAATCTTAGACGTTTTACAGGAAAGGCTGATCACATCTCAAATTCTGGGGGCATGAGATGTTGGGAATCCAAAAAGCTAAGACCGGCGTAGTAAAACTAACGTGTCAACGCCACCGCTTAACTATTGTTTTAAATTAAACCCGTTTTCAATGACAAGCAATGACACATAAGCCGGCAATGACGGACATTTATCGGTCCAATATAACCATGCTGATTTGTTGACCGGAGAAGTTTCTAGATGAACAAAAAAAGCCGTTAATTTTGAGAAGTTCATTTGAACGCTTAATGACGTCGGATATTTGGCCGTAAAGCAAAACAGATACTGTAAAGCGAAGCCACGAATATTAGTTAACCAGTTAGCCTGGAGGTGTACTCAAAAATCAACCGCAACAAACCGTAAAGGCGTCTCTTACGAGTGCTGGGTACCCATTCTAATGTGGCTATTGAAAAGTAAAACACGTCATTTACTTTTATGACTTTGAAGTCTCAAGACATATTGGGGAATTTACTAAGCAAAGACGCGACTGAATCTGGTTTGCTCTTTGCTTTGGTTAACAAAAAAAATAACCCCTTTTTTAAATTTCAAACAGCAAACACTTTCCGCTCAATGATTCCATGACCTTGAGAACTAGGCCATGTTAATGAAAACAACAAAACCTGACCGGCCTTTGCAATGGTTGCCATCGCAACCACAAATTGCATTCCTACAAAGCCGGCCCGGCAGAACCTCCTTGGTTCATCCTAAACAAGTTGCTTGTTTTATGATTTTTTTCTCAAAACGACCCGATCCTGAAAATAAAGCCACCGAAACGAATTAAAACTGGAGTTTACTTTCTCTCTTGTGCGGCATGAGCAGCAACAAATTACGGACAAAGGAACCAAATTATGGAACGCAATCAAAGAATTCAACCAAAAGTGATTGCATAACTGGAAAAAAACAGACGTTTAAGAAAGACAAGATCTGAGGGAGTTTTGCGGCAACTTGTATGTCCTTGAATGCTGACGTATACCGCCCGTTTTGGACGATTTTATTTAACGGCTTCGATGCCAGGCGCTTGCAACGATAGCTTGAGTGGAACTGAAGGAAAATTACCACTGAGGCGAAAACTACTACTTGTACTATTAAAAAAAAGCAGCACTGCAGTCAGTTATAACTAACTGTAATGGACAAATATTGTAAATTTAACTTGCTCGTATAAACTGGGGAACACGGGATATCGTGAAGTTTGGCAATACAGCAATGAATGATTTTAAAAATTGTACTTTGTGTCTTGCGAAAAGTTTTGTCGAATTTGTGACAGCTAACTGAAATGATAAGAATACGAAGCATATCATACTTACAAAATATTAGGCAGCCCATAACTATCAAGAAAAACTGATCCAGGTTGCTGCTTACAACGTTGACGGAGCCTTTAAGCTCTTCAAAGTCCTTATAGCTGAATTGGCTTGAGTTAGACATTTGTTCTTCTATTTCTTTTCTCTTCTGCTTTAAAACCGCGAGAACAAATCCAAAAAGTGACTTGCCGAAGTTCGGCCTTTTTCACCCTCGTGAAAATGAGATTGTGTGCGATGCGAGCAGGAAATCTACTTATGCCTGATTCACGTGATCTAGTTGTGTTTTCAAGTCAAGCGTAAAATGAAATGCGTTATTACATGATTTGCACACAAACTTTGATTCCTAAAAACAAAAGCCTGAAATTAAATAAAAGGTAAAAGTTCTTGTCTCCCCAGGCGGATTGACCAAAGGTTTATTATTTTATTATTGGAATGCCTGTATCTAAAAATAGTCGGATTTTAGAATGCAGAGATGTAGAACTTTTGCTTGCAAGAAGCTCTATTATCAAAAGCAGCTTGACGTTCTTCCCTTGCGTAATAGGAATGCTTCTTCAGGGCAAAGACGTGAAAGGCCAGCTTTTCAAGTTTGCTTTTACGTTTCGGAAACCCACTGTACTTAACAAGTGGCGGAGGTGTTTTTCCGGGCAAGCCCTTCGCATCCACATTGCAGGTTGACTTTTGCGTAAAGCATTTCACTGTTGTAAAAGAATCGCAGTCATTTGACCGATCAAAAACAAAATAAAAGACAACAAAAATCAAAACATGAAAGCCGATTTCCTTCATTTGTGATCGCGCATATCCAAGCGAATGCCACTTTAAAATGATAGACTCAAAATAACAGTTTACATGGGAAATGTTCCCATTGATCTTTGAACTCTTTAAGGGAAACTTGAAGCTTGCTTTTTAATCACTTTTGAAATTTATTTCGTATTTTTAATATCCTTTTATCTTCAAAACAAACAAAATAAGAGAATCTAAAAAAAAAAAAAAAAAAACAGTTTGCCACGTTTGTAAAACGATGATTGCTATATACGTGACCCTTAGGCTAGTTTAAAACGGATGACACAACCTCTAAACAAATTAAAAACTCGGATTTCAGAAGTTTTTAGATCGCAGGTTAATTAACCATTGGCCCTTTGGCGGCTCGCATCTTTTGTATTTATCGAGCCATTTAATTTCATTCACTTTCCAATAAACAAAACTGTGACGAAATCGTGTATTTTGACAGGGTGTTACCATGGTGACACATTGTGTTTGTAAATTGTGATGTAAATAGGACAACAACACTTGTCTCCTGTAAAGCTAATACGTTCACTGTTAGTATGCAAATTGTTGACGTACGGAAAAATATCGCATTTTTCCACTATCCCTTTGTTTTCTTGTATTGACAACAATGAAAATAATCTATGCCATATAATCAAGTTGTGTTTGCAACCGGGCTTTCCAAGAGCTAATTCCATTATCTGAGACATGAATGTGTGAATACAACACCGCTTGAACCTATTTTTTGCCCTATGTAAAGGAATGCAGGTGGCCCTCGGATTCCAGATCCCAGCCCGTAGATTCCGGATCCCGGATCCTGGGTCGTGCACTCACGGGTTGCACCGAAATGGATCCTGGTTCCATCGAAATGTGTGGATTCTGGATTCCATACAATGGATTCCGGATTCCAAAGCTTCACATTTGCTGGATTCTGGAATCCGGAATCCGGATTCCCTCACATCGGACGATAGTTTAATGGCCTGATGTCTTCTATAGCTCAGTGGTTGAGCATCCGAGCTAGCAATAGGAAGGTCGAAGGTTCCACATCTGCAAAGGCGCACTCGGAATTTTCCCGAGTCAGCATCGATTAATAGAGCTCTTCGACTCATTTGGGTGAAGCTATAGCGTTGATCGAGGATCGAGCACATGCGTTTATGGGACAGCGGTCGAAGAGTGTATATAGCACGTCCTTGCACGTCCTGTAAACTATATATGTTTTACCAATACGGAAACAAACCTAAACATTCATTGAAGCTAACCTTAGGCCTAATTAAACCTAAAAAAAGAGTTTACAGACCTAAATTAGACCTAAACAAGACATACTTAGACCTAAACAAAAGTTTTTAGGCCGAAGGTTAGCTTTAATGAATGTTTAGGTTTGTTTCTGTATTGGTAAAACATGTAGCTTACAAGACGTGCTACCTCTTCGACCGCTGTCCTATAAACGCGTGTGCTCGATCCTTGATCAACGCCTTCGATATAGCTTTACCCCAACTCATTCACTGGGGTTAACATATAAATTCTACTACTTCAGTACAAACAACGCTTCGTTCGAAAAAGTTACACAGTGAGCAAGTCGGCTTTATTACCGAAGCATAGCCCAAGTTGTTGTTTACTAAAAGGCCTGAAAACCCAGGCCAAATTGAACGGAACAGGAACTAAGCCCGGGCTATTGTGCAGCAAATTGTTTTAACCACTTAGCTATATCAAGCCATCTGGCAGCTGGTCAACTGCGATAACCGTCCTTTTATATCGCGTGAGATGGGAAAGTATCTTCAAGTGGAGAGAATTTATGAGTCATATATTGCAACTGCGGTATGAGAGGTCGTTTTCAGCGAAAGATCACTCGGGCAAACTTCCTTAACTGTGATGACCATTTATCCTCATTTGCAATATATAACTTTTATATACTGTATTCTCTGCAACGAAGTTAATAGAGGGGACTGGTTTTGAAACTCGGCATATAAACAAAGATGCCAAAATTTATGTTGGTTGCACAATCTTTTGTTTTACGCTCATACAATATGCATGAATTACGTAATCAACAAGTTTTTATTGGTTAGTTCCTCAGTACGGAGTAAACAACTATCGAGTTTTGTGCAAGGTCAAGGCCAAAAGAGAGAACAGTAAAGTACATCTGCCTCATTAAATGGTATCGGCGAAAGCAAGGACCTCCAATGATACATACGTTGTAATATTTGGAGAGCTATGTTTTGCAAATCTACTTGAGATCGTTGTTCCCATTTTTCATCTTATATCAGTAAATTTTAGTTTCACGATCACCTTGTTTTTAAAACAAACACCTCGTCTAGGCTGACCTGTGATTTCTTCGAATTCAGTTTGGGATCAGAGTTAAAGGGCGAGGCAAACTGTTCCTCGTTTTTCTACCGCACGACAAGCTGGTACGTTTTCTCATTCACCGACTTTTATTCAAAATAACGACAAAACGCCACGATTGGACGCTTGACTTTTTGTTACAGCACCAAATCGCCAATGCTCTGAACCACTGTTTTCCCGCCTAGGATAGGATAGAATAGGATAGGATAGGATAGGATTCGGCCTTTTTTTTTTCGGGTCGTGATTTTCATATGCACGCGTAAGATTTCTTTGCTCATGGGACATTCTCTTCCTCAAAGTCCGCTTTTCTTGAGGTCAGCACCAAGAACACGGACTCTGGCCAAAGCCAAAGCGGACTCTGGGGGCAAGAATGCCCATGGGACTGCTCACGGTGGAAAGACTTTTCAGAGAAAGTACCCCAGGTAAGATTCGAAATCGGTCTCTTCTCATCCAAAAGCGCCCACTAGAACACGAAGAATTGTGTGCGTGACGGGAAACGACTTTTTGTGTCACCGGGTTAGTTACATAATTTTCTAACTCTCCCGATATTGTTATGAAAAAGTATAAATTATTTTTAAATACCATTGTAGAAACTTTTATAGCAACCTTTTTGCCGGTTTTAATTGGAATCAACGCCGTTAACAACAGTTCTACCATCGAAATGGGTCACAGAATGTCGACTTTGGACTTCGAAATTGAACTGGATATTGAAAAGATAATGTAACAAAAAAAAAAAAACACTGAAATATTGTGAAGTTAAAAGGCAAATCGGCTAAAAATCCTTCGACAAAGTGTAGGCGACCCGTAGCCTCTTGTTTTGTATAGTATTTAAAAGACAACGTATTGGAAAGCGGGGATTTTCACCTTGGCAAACTTTGATTGCTGGATAAAAGAAACTGATTCAAGAATTAAACGGTTTTTCGAAAGTCCGTAAAACTATTCTATAAATAATGGCAAATTGGCAACACAAGTCTCAAGACAAGCGTCATGTTTGGAACCCGGATGTCTTTTTTGATGATAGATTTTTACAACAATTCATTTACCTATCTTCTCATTGGCCAAGAGCCACACAGTTAATTTGTAAGAAGCGAAGGCTACCGTCGACTCCTCACTGATCACTTAAAATGCCATGAAACCGAAGTAAAATTGTTTAATTTAATAGGGGTAACCTTAATAGGATCTCCCTTACAGTATTATGTGCGATGCAACAGGCAGCCACATCTTAAATTCACGCAAATGGGTCGCATATGTTTATCAGCCCCGTGCTTGTACTTGTCAGAAAAGTCATTGGGGTTGCCTAATAAGATGGGCGACCGCTATTTGCTGCCTTTTTCCCTTGTGTTTCGATTTATCAGATTCGTCTCTGTCATTTCAACAGCATATTATTATTATTATTGTTATTATTATTATTATTATTATTACAATACAATACAATAAATTATCAATAATAATAATAATTATTATTATAAGGATGCGTTGACTGTCTTTTGCATGCTCTCGTTTGGCTGGTCATGAGAAGTCGGGGTTATTTCAGTCTTTCCAACGGGCATTTCGAAACAGCATTGACGTCTTTAACTCCTGCTTACCTTGATAATACATTAAAAGTACCAGAGTTTTGAAGCAAGCAACCGTGGACAATTTTCCTGTCGGTGTACGTTGGATCAGTGGCTTGATCTGATCGGCGTTATTTCAAGTTGAGAAACTAAATATTTTAAGCAAGAGCCGATACAACGTAGATTTGATTTTAGTGATGTACTATATTTCGGCTGGCCAAACCAGAAGGCTGGTTTGGCCAGCCGAAATATAGTACATCACTAAAATTAAAAGTACAAATATCTATGATCTTCCTCGTCAGATACGTGACTGTAACAGCAAATGCCATTTTTTCGTAAAACCACTTTCGACGTAACCGAAACGTCAAGGGCCATTTCCTTATGTTTATATTAACGATGGTTTACATAAGCTAGTAGTGCGTTACCAACCGTTGCCTGACTGAGAACCTGGGCCAGTTCTTCGAAAACCGAATAACTTTATCCGCCGGTGAAGCAGGTCATTATCGGACAGTTTCAAGACCTTTCAATAAATGCAAATATTTGAGCATTTGCTCGCGTGTATGCACACAAAGCACACAAAGCACGTCTAAGTAAAGGCGTGTATGAAAACAATGGCTAACGTGGAGTGTTTAGTCCACGGCCTTTGACAGACAACAGGGGACTGGGTTTGAGAGATAACATTGCACACACAACGGTTGTTTTCCGGTGTTATTTTAGGTCATAATTAATTGCTTGCCTTGTTAGTCTCACCGATATCGGAGGTAGATTAATGGTACGTGCTCACCTCTCTCACTCTTCTGATATTTTGTTCATTTGTTTTCACCATAAATATAAACTTATTTCGAGTTACGAAATTTCACCGAAAAGTATGGCCAGCCGTTTCAAGGGAACCAATAATTCCTTTGAATACATAATGTTTTTTGTCCAGTTTACAATAACGGATGCTACACATTAAAGTAGGGAACAAACAAGGTGTGCCTTAAAAACACCGAGATACCGGCTCTGAAATCCAGTCATAGCCGGCATTACATGAACTCGTCTCAATATCTGAGCTGTCTGATGAATATAAAAATAGATTAATTAAAAAACAAATAGTTTAAATCAAGAGGGAACTTTTCTTTATAGTTTACAGCGCTGGTGTTGATTTTAAAATTCAAATACGAACGACGGAACCCAATAGAAATTTCTTGTTTTTATAACCTACGGAAACTTCCTGCAAGTTTCAGCGCAGTCTCAACATGTTGTCGATACCGGAAGAAGGTTCTTTCGTGAACAACAGAATAATTAAATTTAAGAACGATACACTGCCACGAGACACGAAATTACGTACTAAGCAATGGAAAACAGGCGTTGATGGAAATGCGACGAATTATTTCCTCCTGAGCTAAATGACGACTTTCATGGGACATGAACTCAATGCAAATTCTTAATTAATCAATTAATCGATTTTGAAGACGCAGGGTTTGACTGATTAGCTTTTTTATGTCGCAGAAACTGCATATCAGGACACAAATCAGCTGAGAAGTTGCTTAAATATATGTATAGGCCTTGACTGGAGCCTGTACCAGCAGATCAACATCTAGCAATCTGCGTCAATAGTATGGTCAATAGTATGCGCGTTCAACGCCAAAACCTGTCTAATTTCGTAAACTATGCAAGAATATTTAACCAGAGATCGAATTACTAAACAGGAAAACCTACACGTATACGTAAGCATCTTCGCGTGATAATTTCTTTCAGGTGCCAGGCAAACTATATGGATTATGCAAATAAACTGTACGAAATATTTCTGCCATGCACCATTTTGAGAATAAGCAGTTAATTAGATCTTTGCCGGGTCTAGGTCGATTAAACACAACAACGAAGGTTTATACTTACAGAAAATAAGGCAGCCCATCACCAACAAAAAAAATTGGTCGAGATTACCACCAATTGCTGAAACTTTGTCCTTAAGATCGTCAAAAGTGTCCGAAGAATCGTTGACCATTTTGACGTGGATTCGTGAAGACTCGCTCGGTGAATGATGCACTCAGGTGTACGGAGTTTGTTTCCTTTTTACGGCTTTGAGAGTTGTGGCCCTAAACGAAGTCTGAACAGATGAGACAAACCGATACCTTCGCCAACGTCACCTCGTGTAGTCTTGCGACGCAGACATGTGATTGAAGAGTGTCAAAAGTCTGACAGAAAAAGATATGCGTGACAACATGTCACCTATCCACAGGGACTTGGGAAGGAGCAAATAGGAACAATAGAAAAGAAGAAACAAGGATACAAGGATTCGTGACCTGTTTTTGGGTAACAAAACGTAGGAAACGAGTTCAAAATTAATTTTTGGAACGAGGAACCATATGGAGATTTTTCTTTGAACTGAAAAGAATAACAGACCGACTGACCTCTTTCCTCCCCTCTCTCCTCCCCTCTCTCCTCCCCTCTCTCCTCCCCTCTCTCCTTAAACTCCTCAGTAGTTGTGAGATCGGCGACTCCTAAGTGATATTGAATGGCATTACTTGTTTTAGCACCCCATGTTTCTTATCTTCATTTTGATTCAAAATTGTATATTCTTGGAAATTAGTCCTTGCCCAAGCTATATACAACCAAGAACGTGAATAAAATATGATTTAGTCTGAAGGTAGCTCAGGAACATCGAACTTTTTCAAAAAATTTGGCACGCTATCACGCATGCGCCACAGGTGACACTGCTCCCATTCTCGTTCCCAGAGCTGCGATCCTCTTGGCCAGCGCCTCGGATCGAGAGCTCTGGCCGGTTCCAATCCGTTCTCGCCACTGATTGGTCAGATGGGAACACAATAAAAATGATAACCGGAAGAAATCGGAAGAGAATGGCCGAAGGGATTCTGTTTTCCGTTTGCCGTACTTGCAACAGATATATTATTAGTAACAACCATCCTTTGGATTTATTTGGTGAAAAGACAATTAGGGAAGGAATCGTACGGGATTGAGAAGAGTTTTCTGGTTTGAAAATTTCTGTCGACGATGGTTTATTACCATCGCGAATATGTAGATCTTGCTACGTTACGGTCACGACATTTCAGGAGTTTATAAAGACGGTAGTTCATTCGAAAGCTCAGCACGAGTCGGTTATCCGATCTAAAAGAAGGAAGTCTGTGCAGCAGAGCCCGTCCTTCACCAGGTGTGGGACGCGAGAAAAAAAGGAGCAAGGTCAGCTGGTTATATGTTACGAAGGATTTTTGACTAAGCTCGATCGATTCATGTGTTTACAGTGTAATTATTGTTCATGTGTTTAACAACGCAAAGCCTTGACTCCTTTTGAATATGTCCGTGGTGAGAAAGAAAAGATTAAGCCAACAGCTAACCCGGCTATCGCGTACTTTTTTGTTACATTCTCTTATTGCAATAATGAAATTTGTAAGTATATTTTCTTTGTGTAATATCGCATTAAAGTTGGAACTTGATTCCTTCCATGTCCAGTTTGCATTAGTTATAAGAAAATCATACAACTAAGGTTGATACAAAAGGCTTCAGTTGAGAGCAACCCCTGATGAAAAGAGGAACTACAGCCCCTGATGAAAAATGGGGATAAAGGGGGGAGGGGGGCTATCCAAAAAATGGATAAATTCCTGTCAAGTTCAATCTCAAGTGATCTTGACAACCTGCATCTTCTGGATAGTTTCTTATCCAGAGGAGAGCTTGAAGGATTCTCCTGCTGGTACACAGTTACTGAAAAACAACTTTTGGGTTCTCAGTTTTCAGATGATTAATATGGCCACATTAAATTAGGTACCTGTTGGTTAACTTTCACATCGCTGTTTGGGCTAGTATATAATTTATTAAACTGGTAAATTGTAGGGTCAGAAGAGCTTAGCCAATAACTTATTCTTCGACAGGCGTCAACACTTGGGCTCACACATGAGGGACCCCGTTACATGCTAAATTGTCTCCATGTTACATTGATTGCATACAGTGTCACGGTTGACAGGAAAATTTGGTTTTATCAAATATTTTGATAAAGGTCAAATTACCGCCATGAATGATTTTGAAAGCTGACGTTTCGAGTGTTAGCCCTTCGTCAGAGTGAATGTTTAGTCAGCTAAAAAGAGATCAACATAATTCAGACTGTCTCTGTTTGCACCATAAAAACGAAGCCCCACATGAATTTTGGACTATTTTGCCAGATGCACCCAACAGGCAAAGGCTTGGTTGAATCTGCTTCAATGACCATTGCTTAATAGAAAACTGCCTTCCGGAAGTGCTTCTCTTGAGATAAAGCAACCGATCAAAAAGTTATATTTTGTTGTGTTATTTAAGCAATAGAGGACGTTTTCCATGTTTACATAGCCTCATCTAAATGCCAAGCACAGTTGGGAGAATTCTCAACAGTTATGCAAACCCGAGACACAGTCGAGGGTTTGCATAACATACACACCCATATTTCCAACCAGCCAATCAAAACGTGCATCTGACAACACATAACCAATCAAAATTTGTGTGATGTCACAGCTGTGTTTACATACTCTCATCTAAACACAGCTATTGACCAATATTAATGGGAGTGCGTGTACTATCCGTATTATTTTATAATTTAGAATGTGCAATGATATTCACATGCAAAATACAGTGTGCCTGCTACTGGCAATAATAATAAAATTATGATAACTCTTAGAACAACAAAGTTAGTCATTTATCTTATTACTTTCAATAATTTGCTCAAACCAACAAACTGAAGATGAAGATGAATAATAATTTAATTGTGATCAATCAATGTTAAAATTCACATTAAAAATATTAATGGTATTTTGCATCATTTGTTAACTGAATAAAACAGTGAATATATCAAACAACTGTCAACAATGATGAATAGTGGAGCAAAACCTCAGCAGATTTTGAAACATTGTGATGGAAGACATGGTTTTTGGATATGCAATTAGTTACCCTTACGGATATCAACGACCAGTGCAAGAAGCTGTGCAAAAACAGTGACATAGTTCCTCAGTTTTGCAAGTGCCAAGATGTAAGAACAAGGTGTCCAATGATATATATTTTCTAAAAATATGTAAATACATTAATATTTATGTGAAATTCAGGCAACTTAAATGACTTCATCCTGCATGTAGCTACATTTTGATCAAGATTTGTCCCCTAACATCATTATTTATCATCAGTAGGTTTAAAATACAAAGGAAATTATTGGGAATCAAACAATAATTATTTAGGTTGGATTCATTTTAACTTAAATTTAACTTTGAAGTTCAACAGTTACAGAGTAAATTGACTACTGGGTGCAAATATACAGATTTGATCCAGTCAGTCAGGGAGCAGGGGTGGTGCAGTGGTAAGAGCACTCGCCTCCCACCAATGTGGTCTGGATTCAATTCCCAAACTCAGCGTCATATGTTGGTTGAGTTTGTTGGTTCTCTTCTCTATTGCGAAAGGTTTTTCTCCGGGTACTCCGGTTTTACCACATCCACAAAAAACATATTTGATTTGAGTTAATTTCATTAGTTTCCCCAATTAGTTCTCTAGTGCTAAATCCATTGACACTTAAA